>VZRS01001673.1:87437-168955 GCA_013398055.1 Ifrita kowaldi
CGCCGCCGCCTCGGCCCCGCTCCCGGCCGCCGCCGCCATTTTGGGCCGACTTTCAAACGACAACGGCGCAAAGCGGCTGCGACATCCGCGGCCCGGCGCGCGGGGCGGGGCAGCGGCCGCCTCAGCCAATCGCCGCGCCGTCAGCCCGTGACGCACGGGGCCTCGTGCCCTCCGCGCGGCCGCCGCGGGGCGGGGCTCGGAAGGGGCCTGAGGGAGCGTTCCGGTGCAGCCTCCGGCGGCGGGCAGGGACAGCTCCCCCGGGAGCGGGCTGCTCAGAGGCTGTGTGACCTGGCCTTGGGCACCTCCAGGGATGGGGCAGCCGCTGCTTCTCTGTGGCCTTGGACACTTCCAGCCATGGGGCATCCGCAGCTTCTCTGGGCTGCCTCTGCCAGTGCCTCACCATCCTCACGGGGAAGAATTCCTTCCTAACATCTAATCTACATCTCTCCTCTGTAGTTTAAAAGCATTGCCCCTTGCCCTATCACTATCTGCCCGTCACTCCTCCTCTTTTTTGTAATCCCCCTCTAGGAACAGGAGAGTGGTATAAGCTCTCCCTGGAGCCTTCCCCAGGCTGAACAACCCCAACTCTCTCAGCCCGTCTTCATAGAAAAGGTTGCTCCAGCCCTCTACACATCCTGGTGTCCCTCCTCTGTACTCGTTCCAACAGCTCCCTGTCCTCCCTGTGCTGGGACCCCAGAGCTGGATGCAGCCCTGCAGGTGGGGTCTCAGCGGAGCAGAGCAGAGGGGCAGAATCCCCTCCCTGGCCCTGCTGCCCACGCTGCTTTGGATGCAGCCCAGGGGACATTTGGCTTTCTGGGCTGTCAGTGCCCATGGCTGGGTCATGTCCAGCCTCCCACCCACCAGTACCCCCAAGTCCTTCTCAGCAGGGCTGCTCTCAAAGAGTTCTCCCAGTCTGTACTCATGCCTGGGATTGCCCCAACCCAAATGCAGCATCTTCCACTTGGACTTGTTGGATCAAAGGTATTCTTTGCCCTCAGCTGGATGAGGTTTTGGGGAAATGCCCCAGGAAGATATACATGGCCACCTCAGGACAAGGTCCTGCTGTGGCATTGATAGGGTTTCTTACTAAGGAAAAAGAACTGCTTTTAATTTCATAGTATTTTGCATGTTCAAGTAATTGGCAAGCGTAGCTTTTTTAATGTAACATGTAGGAGGAAGAAAAAAAAAGTATTGTAAGAAAAAGCAAATAAACCACGCCCTATTTGCTTATTCCACTGCCTTTTGCTGGAGACAGGGTGTGTTAATATATTGTATCTCAGAAACAGATCCTTAGAGAACACACATCACTGAACCAAAACTCGGGTTTTAGCATGAATGTGTACCTTCCACACATCCATACCCATGTGGGATGTATTGTTGCAAGAGTGACAGCCATACTGAAGAAAAAAATTTTCTTCGTATTTTTGCCAGCACTTGCTTTTTAAGGTAACTCTAGTAATGGAGCAATTGACTATGCAAAGACTAAACAGCAGATTTGGAAGCTAGTTTATAATTGTCTCTATCAGGGAGTTTTTCTAGTTCTTAAGAAACCCAAATCCTAGCTCTTCTCAAAGTGTAGTACAAGTATTTCCTTTGTATTTTTACTAAAAGAGCCAGTCTCTTCCATCTTGAGAACAAGGATTCAGATCACCTTAGAAACAGAAGGACATCAGGATATCCCTCTTGGCAAAGTAGATACACGATCAAGTGTATCTACTCCATCCTTAGCACGTTTGCTTAAATTCTCATGAAAACGTCTATGAAAAGGATTCTACAGTTTTCCTTAGTAACCTCTTACTTCTGTGTAACTGCTAGGGAGCATTCTTCATTTGCAAGGGCAGTATAAGGCATCACCTATGGTACTGTGGAATCTCCTGCTTCTGAATATTTTCAAAGGATGGACAAACAAGTGTGGAGTATGTTCCATACACACTTCATCCCTCAGTGCAAGCCAATGTGCCATCTCCAACTACATTTCCTCAGATTGTTAGCGTAGAAACACATAACCACAGATGGGTTATATGCAAGGTGCTTTATTGAGGCGCCGGGGGAGAGGGGTACAAACCCAAATCAATCCCCGACCTGGATTTCAGGTGCTTACATTATATACCCTTCTCGTTGTATAATCATATATTAATCATTTACCCAAGCATAAATCTCAAAACCCCCTAAATGATCATCTATTTATTATTGTGTATATTGTTTTTACTCAAGCATAACTTTCAGCCCCCTTTTCTCAGGTGCAGCAACACAATTAACTCATCTATCTTAGTCTCTTGCCCCCTAAGTGAATAATAAAGTTTAGGCTTGCCTGCTACCATCCAGGCAAGTCCCACAGTTCAGGCTGGCCTGAACAGAATGTCCATCTTGCTCTGGGGGCCTACTCTAGCTTCTGCAATTTAGAAACATTTTAACCCTATGCTATCAAGATCACAAAGTACCAAAGTGTTGCTCTGTGCAGCTCCTTAATTTAGAAGATGCAGTGTCCACCCCAGGACAAGTGTGTTCATTAAACACCTGTGAAAAGCCCATTAAATTAAAATGGATGTTAGTCTGGTTTTGTTATTAGGCTTTAGCGTATGGTCTGGTATAAAACACAATTAATTTGTTTGTTTTTCATCAGCATAAGATCAGAATACAGAGTAACAGCAGAAAGAAAAGAGAGAACTCTTTCCTCCTAACAAAACGGACCTATGTATTCACAAATCGACCTATGATCAGTAAGAAAAGCAGTGCAGTAGAAAAATATCTATTCTGCTGTTTGCATTGCAAGGCACACTGTAGGAATTAAAAAACCACCCAATTAAAAACAGTGATATTTTATGAAGATATTTATTAGTTCCTTGTTAATCACACTCTTGTATCTGTCAAAACATCTCCTGTCACACTTAACTGAATTGCTACATTATGCTTTCTTTACTGTGCCATTGAAGTACATGAGATTTTAGCAGAAATCAAAACAAAGATGTTATAAAAGTACTTTATGATGTGCAACAAACCAGAAATTAGCATAAAAAATAAATATTAAGGTATTTTAAACAGTTACAGGCAAGTAAAATATGACATATATGTAAAAACAACACTTAACTAACTGTAAGACCCTTTGTTTCCATACCTTGGAGTGTGTGACTGTGAAAATTTTTATTTAGGAACAATATAAGATCAAATGTCCTCTACTTAAATATTGTATGTAAAACTGCAAGGAAAGCTAACTCTGTTATTAGCTTAAAGAATGATGTCATTAAATATTTTATGTAGAAGGATAATTTATGTTAGATAAACTTGATACCCAATATCTTCTTGGTAGCAGAATCCCAGTCTTTCCCAAGTTCAAGTCAATACCAAATAGATGGAAATTGCCTTCTTACCAGCTCTATTGCTTTCTTCATCAACGCAAAAGTCCAATGAACACCACTGTGAAATGAAGTTTCATTGTAATAAAATCCTGTAAGTCCACCAAAGCAGCAGGAAAAAAATAATTTCTTCTAATGTTACTTATTTGAAAGACAAAATTTTCTATAGTATGATGATCCATCATGTATAAAATATCATCTGATGCAGATGAATAATATAATTCCTCAAAAGAGGAAGGAAGATTTCCAGGGCTCTCCTTACTGTTTCTGTATCCTTTGCCTACATGCCCTGTAAAGTATGAAGTGTGTAAATCTTCCCTTTTTAGCACAAGAAATCTATTATATACTGATTATAATCTCCTTTAGTATAGCTGTTGAACCTCTGTAACGATATTAGTCTTTGTATGTTGAGAAGATTTATGTAAAAGGTTTTTTTTAAAGCACACCTTCAATTAGATGAATCTTCCAATTTTACCAGTGTTTTGAAAACTATCCCTTTCAATTCTTTTGTGCATCGTATGAACTGTAGCACAAGAACAGTAGCAATCAGTGGCAGTACCGTTTTTTTTCCATTTGGAACCAAGGACGAAGAAAAAGAAAGCCACATTACCATTTAAATTATTTCTTGACAACAAAAATGGTACTTTCTGCAAAGCACGTTAAACCAGCATTTGCCTAATGCCAGTTAATTGCTTCACCATGCAACCACTACTGGGGAGGGAATTCACTTTAGTGGTTTGTCAAACATGCCCCTGGGTTTCACACTTAAACTTGGTAATGGGTTATTGGGAATTTTGCACTTTGTGTTTGCTTGGGTTCTAATCTACTTCTGGCACTGACGAAATATAGCACTAACCAAAACCTCTTGCCCTAAGTAATCTACAGCTGATCCTTTGGTGCCAAAAGCATTTTCCTTTTCACTGAATGTTTTTTGGCCTAAGTGCAGCCTTCACTTACAAATTACAGATTTCCAGAAGGCAGGAAGTAATTTCTGCTGTGAGCAAGCAATGAGAGGTATGAGACTCCAAAAGATATATTTAGGGGGAAATAATATTCAGATGTGATTGTGTTTATTATTAGGGCAAATTTACAAATAGACTAAATTACAGAAAAATCTTAAAAGCTGGCCTAAAGAAAAAAAAAGTGGAAAAGTTGCATGTTAGAGTTTTGCAATGATAAGCATTCCACACAACAAGCATTCTTTAGAATATAACCAAAGTGATTTACTTACTGTAGTAGATCCCTTCAGTGATGCCAAATCATGTATGATGTTCATTAAAAATGAAGAAAATTCTATTAAATCTGTCAGTAAAGATTGATTTTAAGAGCACTAAAATGTTAAGCATGGAGCAACAATATGGAAACACAAGCTTAAGATATATGACTGGAATATCAGAATAGAAGTTTTACATACTGCCACACGTTCTTGGTCATGGTTCAGTGTGTTATGCTGGTTTGATAATAAAGATGTGCATAAAATTAAGCCCTGACAAGAAGGTAACAGCTGGCTCTTGGGTAAAAAGGAAATAGAGGAACTCGTCTGTGCCAAATTTGGCTGTATTCATTCTTTCTCTGAAAAAAAATATTTCCAAGACATGTAAAGCAATTGAGTTTCCTTGGTGCAGAGCTGAGCCTGCCATAGAATTTGAGCAATCTATTAAAATAATAATTTCATTGGACAGCTGCTCTTCAAATCCTATTTCAAACTCTGGTTGAAACAGAAGCATGCAAGCTTACAGGAGGAGAAGCAAAATCATCAGGGCAGTGGACAAATATGATTTCATTACAAGTGTACCCAAACATCTTCATTATTCTTCTTTTCGAATAAAAACAGAATATAGCCATATTTTAGAGTTTTAATAAATATATGTGTCATTTATTTCTAATGCCTGAAAAGTGAAATTTCCCTGTCCTTTACCTATGTCCCAGGTATCACATGAAAAACTGAAAAAGGAATTTTGTGGTTTCATGTTCTTATCCAGTTTACTCTTCTGCAAACAGCACTGATTCTAAATTAAAAAAAAAAAATCACAGATATAATCTTTTGGAGTCATCAATGCCACTGTCAATTTGTGAGAAGTACTAGAATTAAAAAGAATATGTAAACAAGAAGTGCACACTGTCCTTGCAAAGAACAGAGATCCTATAAAAAACCAAAGGTTTTCAAAAATGGAACAATGAAACGCCTGAAGAAGTGAAAGTGTTTCCACTAGGGAAGGAAAGGTTTGCACAAATAAGAATCACTTTCTTTCTCCTTTCCTTGAGGGAGTTGCTGTATTATTGCAGTCGTCAGAAAGAAATCCCCAAACGAATACATTTAAACTAAGCAGCACTGATGAAAAGGAAGAATAAGAAAATACATCATTGCTGGAAAGAAAATATTATCTATCATCTTACTTATTTTAATCAATTCAACATTGGATGGACAGATTAGTCATGTGAAGACTTTGCATTTCACCTCTGCAGCATTTTATCTTACCTAAGAAAAAATACAAAAAGGAGCTGAAAATAACTGAAAGTGCCAGGGACTTCACAAAACATGTAGTAAAAACCTGGAATCACATATTTTAAGATATTCTCTTGAGTTTTAAGTGTATTTCTCAGGCAAGGAGTTCCTGTGAGTGAAAGTAAAAGGGGTTGGAATTGATCTTTCCTTTCCTACCTAACCTTTTATTAATGTTATCCAGTGGTGATAATGAGCTTTTCTGTGACACAGCCATACCTGGATTCTGTTTGTGGGTGCTTCAGAGTGCTAGAAGTGCCAGCTATGTCTTTTTCACTTTTTAGTGAAAAAGATTCAAATACCTCTGAGAAAACTCACTGCAGCAGCAACAACTACAGCAGAACGCAAAATCTTCTAGGAAGGCCAGATGCCTTAGAATAAAATGCTGACAGATTCTATAAATATTTGTGTGTAAATTGTAAATACAGTCCTAAAAATGTAATGGTTTAATAATTTGTTTATATTTAATTAGTATGGCAATTACATGACTCATAGATGCTACTTAGTTCCAGCATCAGCTGCGACTTGTTTGTTCACATCCACTGCTCCAAATGAAACATCTGTAGTGAACACTGTAGTCACATTTCTAGAAAAAACACCCAGCAACACAACAGTTAGGAAAAAACTGTGATTTAACAGAAATGATTAGACACTGTGTTAAAACATTTTACTTGTATGAGGCAAAGGATAAAAAAACCCCAAAAGATTCTGTTCAACTGGAAAGAAAATTAATTTCTGGAGAATGCTCAGCTTAAGAAAAAGGATCAAAATGCATTGCCTTCCATGGTGTGAAATACTCATCAAAACTGACCTGTTCCCGTTTATGATGTTTTAGCATATTCATTGTTACATCATGAATGGTACAAGTTATGCATTATGTCTCTCAATTTGTTGGGATGCTTCTTTACACACTTTTGAGGTAGGTAGACCTGAGAAAACTAGATATTTAGAACAAAGCCTTGTTAACTAATTTAATTGCAGCCTGGCAGTTTGTTTTCTAGAATAGGAAAAAACCAATCACTTAAATATTTATTTAATAACAAATAGTGAATATTACTTATTTTTTAAGGATAGAGAATGACAGCAGCAGATTTAATAGAGGTAGTCCCAAGGCCTATTCCCAGAGAGGTAATAGGAAGTCTACAAGGTACAGTTTCCATTTACATATTATGTTCTTTAAAATATCATTCACTTTCCCCAATGCGTTTTTAGATAAGAAGAAAAACCAGAAAGGCTGCAAGCACAACAGAAATTTTCAGCTGAGAAGAACAGAGAACCAAGCTGTTTGCAGAATGAACAGTGCACAAAGCCAAAGAGATGAGGCACAAGTATTTCCTAGGATAAAACTTCCATTTTAAATACACAACAGAACTGTCAAGGCAGAGGCATAGCTACAGTGAAATTCATTTACCTTTATCTGAACAACTATGTATGTGTTTAATACTAGATGGTATCTCAATACACATATCCATGGAAAATCCACTAAGTAAAGAGAAAAGAAAAAACATGAATGGCACTCCAGGGAAATTGATGTTTAACCTGCATGCCATGACATATCCATGAGAAGGAGCTATGTTTTCTGTCCTTTTTAACTCTTTAGATGAAAGTGGGGAATACCAAACTAGTTAGACAAATTTTTGTTCCTAGGCTACCCAAAGAATAACCACATTGATTCATTATGGGTATTTATAGCTTAAAAGGTTAGAAAGGATCAAGAGGTCGTTTAGCATGATCTCCTCTATAACACATTACATTTATTTTCTAAAGCAAAGCTTGATAACAGCCAGCCAGACTGGATTTCAGAGAAGGTGAGTTCATCATTTTACCTGGCTAACTGTTCCAAACCTCACTGGTAAAACTGCATGTCTTTTTTTTCTTTTTTTGCTTTAATTTGCAGATCTTGCTTCTTAGTTTATTTCTGCAATGACATCAAAAAAGCAATTTGATAGGTCTAATAATACAGACAAGATACAGAAATGACCCAAGATACCACATGATGTTGTGGAATCACCTCCCATTTTGCAGACAGAGGTCAATATGTGCAGGCCAAAGGAGAAACAGCAGCACAGACAGAGACAAAATAGGAGATGTGCCAACTCAGATCAACTTTCTAAGTCCTACACGAGCAAATACATCCTCAGAGATAGTTACAAGGCCTTCTAGCAATCACAGCAAGCCTAAGTTTATGGTTTAGTTGCTTTATGACAAGAATGATTACAAACAGTTATCCTCTAACAAAATAGGAGAAATTAAAAGGAAAACAATCATAAGCTTACTGAAGTCTCTTGTGTAACTACATTCTTCCAGACACAGAACTTTTGCTTCCTAACAAGATGTTATTTTAAGATTGTGTTTTAACAAACCTTCATGTTTTCATTCAATGCTTTTTCCTGTTGCCATAGTGAAACAGAAGATGGCATATGAAAGGAGATACAGCCATTCTGAAAACTCAGTGCAGTGACATAGGTGATTTCAATTACCGCTGTAGAACATGGAGATTAATTTCCAACACTTATGACAAAAATATCCTAAGAAAACCCCAAAACAAAAACCAGCAACTAGCTTTAATTATCTCATTAAAGCCTCTGTTTTCCAAAACAATAATTTAATTAGTGCACAGAGGGACTGAAACTAAATGCTGAAACAGAAACTACTATTTGTTTTTGATGCAGCGTATGGAAAAATGAAACAATAATATGAAATGTCAAACTTTTAGTAATTCCTTAATTTCTGGCAAAACCTGATGAATGGTATGAAATGTATGGTCCAAATGAGTTCTAGTAAAAAAATGTTTCCCAACAAAGACATGTCTCAGCAAGGATTCTGTAACTGGAAGATTTTAAGTTTTCTGGTAGGCACTAAGCCACGGTATTCAACATACTGGTGCATCTTGGTCCATTTGCTAAGCTCCATCACTCAAAGTGACTGACAGCTTTTTGGTATTACCCATCCTTTTGATTCACCACTCTTTTCTTTAACCTATGAAAGATTTTTCCAAACTAAGTAATTTAATCTCTATAGACAGAAAACTTAGCCAATATTCTCTTAAATGACATGACTACACTGAAATACTGCTAAGTGGCAACAACAAAAGACATGAGAGAAACGAAGATTAGCGTTGCACATCTTCATTACTAATTAAGTGGTTTCAGATCTTGAGATTGAAGGAGCTACATCAAAGGCAAAGTACAATAATATTTTATCACTTCAGTGATGAGTTTTCCATTGATAAAAGCTTCAAATCCACAAACAGCAGCTTTATCATCCAAAGGAAAGATATATTTAGCTTCAATTGATTTACTGTTTTAATTGGTGTAAGGCTGTAACATCACTACCTGAAATGAGTGTTTTTTGTGCAATATTTAAATTGCGATTAAAACATCAACACTTTCAGTGTAACACTGCTTTTCACCACAAAATGTCAATCAGCATGCCACAGAACTTCTGTTTGTACTTTAGAAATGAAGGTATAATATTCATCAGTGTTTGACAAATAGACATCTCCAGAAATATATAAGGAGCTGTAGAACTTTTAATCTCTAAATCATTAATCTAATTTCTTCCAGAAGAAGAGGAAAACATGACCGTCTAAAGGTTATTTGATACACTGGCAGAGCTGGAGGCTTCAAGCTATTGCCTACAAAAGAAGTCACCACTGCAGTATGTCTACAATAGCACAAAAAACAGTATCTGCTTTTATGAGGCTACTTTGGTACTGAAACCCTTTGAATACAAATTCTTGTGCAGAGACACATGTGGCAGATTTGTTGGAGCCATAGCTCCAGCATGATTGAGACTGCTTGGGGCAGGATGTAGTTGAAAAGGGAGGGGATTGTGGAATTATGTCGCAGGATTGGAAAAGACTTGTGACTTGACAGAATGTATTCTTAGGGAATATGTACTAAAAAACAAGTTAGCCTGCTTGGCTAACTTTTATTAGCTTATTTTCAGGTTAGAATAGCAACTTCTTCTGGAGTGATTGATATTTTCCTTGTAACAGCTAACTTAGGTTGTCTAATCAAAGTCAAAACCAAAACAGGAATACATTTCCAGAAACCTTTTATCATCTTAGGTATTTCTCATGGTTTACAGTTCAGCCAAGGAGGTCTTTTAAAGGGGACAGAATGCATATGCTGCTGAAGAAAGCTTCTCTGCAACAGTCACTTGATTCCACATAGGCAGAAAACATACTTAAAATAAACCCAAGCCCTTCACTGACCAAAGAGATTTGGGTATTTGTTTGACTATACATCCCTAAGAATAAAAACTATTTCTACTCAGTTTCCGGACTTGCCTTCATTTAGAGATTGAATTGTCCCCCGGCCCCGCCGCCCCTTGGTTTTTTAAAAATTTTTATTTAACTAAGTACTAAACAGCATTTTGACTAAAAAATAGCTTAACAAATGGATTAGTTTTTCAGGGCTGAGTTATGGAAAAGGACAATAAATAGTATACTCTACCTGGGCTACAAAGCCTATTATCCTTGCCATGATATAAACGTTCCAGAGGGAATGGATTTCCCAGTCTATCCTGAAGACCAGTTTTTGCAGGATTCGAAAGATTTACATTTGGTAATGCATAGGCTAAATAAAGAGTTTATGAAATATTAGAAAGCTATTTTTTGAAATATACACTAGGGAAGGATGATTGAAATTAATCCTATATCAATAGCCCACATTCATTTATGCAGTTCAGAACACAAAAGTAACACTCAGTTTCTGTAATGAAAACCTGTGTTGTGCCCTGCTGGGCTGTAGGCTGTCTGTCTAAGGGATCATGAGTTCAGGATAGTTCTTTAAGCTCTTACAAGGTCTTTGTTTAGAACGTTTCATTTGAATTATTTAAAGACCATCTGATGATTTTTGTAAAAGTACTTCCTTTGCTTCTCTTGAAACACGCTGTGGCAGGAGTTGCAACTGCTGTTGGTAATTATGCCTGTAGGATATCTGTTAAGCAGATGCTACACAGATTCCACATGGTAACCACTAATTTGGGAGCATCCGCAAACAAACGACAAATTATTTTTTATTATGTTAGCTTCAAACAAGTACCCAAAAAAGAGTTCTGATAAGCATTTATGCAACTCAAGGAGCAAGTCAATATACAAACAGAAAAAAATCTTACTTGCATACTGTAAATGACATTGTAAATGTAAAATGACAATGACTCTGTGTCCATCCTAACTGCAGGCTGAAATGGTTTTATTTGATCTTCAGCAAGGCAAAACTACTGGATATCCTTTGCCAAAAGGAAGAGGTATCTCTGGCAGAATCCATGGAATTTATATTACAATTGCAATAAAAGAGGGAAATTTGTGTTTGCTCTGTACTTACAAGAATGATGTAGCTGTCAGAGTTCTGACTGTCTCTCACCTCTCCAAAGGGCCTGGCAGCTTGGGCTCAGTGCCAGCCTTTCAAGCTGTGGAGCCTTGAAAGATTGCTGTGAGAAGGCTGCAAATTCCTGCCCCTCCTTTGTTCACGTGCCTTTGAGCTTAGGCTCTTACCCATGGTCTCTCAGCTGAACTATGTTGCCAGTACGTCTGCATCCAGCCTTCCCTGGTTCTGTCCCAGATCCTCATGGACTCAAGTTCCTGGTTTGATCTTGGACCTGCAGATGAACTACCATGAGGAGGCCAAACAGACTGACCCTGGCTACTATCACCAGCAGTCACGGCCACCTGCTCTGATCTTCCTGTTTGAGTACTGCACGACCAGAGCCACTGCCAGTCCTCCCCAGCAGGCTGACAATTTCCCTGCTAGCTTCTGCAAAGACGAGGCAATGGACTGACTTGCAGCACAGTAACTGATCTCCTGACTGACTGAACTCCCACCCAGCTTAAAAATGAAGGAACTGACACAGGAGCTGAGGGGGAGCTGTGGGGCAGTTCCTTGGAGACTGCCCGAGGCAGACCAGCTGTGCTTAGGCCAACTGGAAGGTGTTGCCTGTTTAGATATGCTGGCTAACTTCTTGCTCTGACAATCCAGGCAGTCCAGGGAACTCCCCTGAGCAGTTTATGCTGTAGGTGAAGGAAGAGACCAAACTGTACGTGGATTGGTAATTTTAAATAATCTCTGGAAACTGTTCTGGCATATGCAGGAAAGGAAAGGGTACACAGTCTATGCATGTAGGTACAACAGGTCAGATATATTTTGCATATAGTTTAAGATAATCAACAGAAATTGATTATGTATATGCTGGAGTATTTGCTAGGGCCAGCTGGAGGATGATTATAACAGTTCCCCGATTCTCCTTTGATCCAGCTGAAGATTGCCCTCATAATGACTGCAATGGAAGCTCTTGTCACCATTTGGAGAGCAAATGGTCTTCCTGATGAAAGCACTGAATTCCCCCCGTGAGTGTTACTCTATTAATAAGATTCCAATAAATTCTTTTTTTTTAACTTACAGCCTGTGACTAGTTATGCAAAGTATCCTGTCAATTTATCTAGTGAGTATGTTCAAAACTGGTGTAGCATAGGGCTTACAAGCATTATGGAAGTCACCTGCCACAGGTCCTATTTTCTAGATAACAACCTTTTGGAAACGATGTAGTCTATTTCAGTTTGGTGATGTCTAACTTGATAGAATTCTATCAGCATCTTTTTTAGTGCCTCATCACCAGTTCCCTCATCCAGGTGCATTTTTAACTTGGATTTAACTTTTAACTTCATTTAACACTTTTAACTTTTTAACTTCTTTGCTCACATTTAAAAGAAGAGATTGTTAAACTGAAAGCTATTGCAAAATTGCAGAAAGAGCACAAAACAATAAATACTGAAAATGGATCATTTAATTCCTCACTGAAATAAAACTTTAAGTCTTGTTAGTGCAATATCCATGAAATACATTATTGCAGCTAGAATATGAAAACACTATTTAACAGTTGGATATTATTCTCCCCTCATACTGGCTACTTCCAAAATATCTCAAGCAAAGCTAAGAGACAGTAAAATAACTTCCCTGAAATAAAGTGGAATATAAATCAGATTGAAAGATAATAACGTGGTGTTGTTTCATATTGTCAGCTTCAATGTATTGATGAAATAACATAAGGAAGATAATAAATTTCTTACTAAATGTTTAAGTGCACCAGATGATCCTGAAACACACATAAAGTGCAACCTACAGATGAAATGAAAGTAATGAATACTTTATTATTTTGCCCTCTCAAGGCAAGAGAAAAAAGGCAAAATGCTCTTTAATTTACACGAACCACAGGCAACAGCTAGGAAAATGTTGACATAAGAGGCTGCATAGCAATGTCTTACTGCAGTTCAGTATTGATCCAAGAGCTGGTCTCTGTCTCTCAAATGCCTTTGGAACAAAATGAAAGGTTAATCTAACTGAACAGCATCCCACTTCTTAATTATTGTGCAAATTTTGGTTTTTTACTGAGATTTTTTTCCTTCAATACAAATGCTATTTCTCTTGTAAATTAATTATATAGTGAAAACTGTTTTATTGTATTCTTACAGATCGATGCATTAAGATTCAGCATCTTTTATGTCTCTGTGGTTCAGTTCTTGTAAAAGCTACCAATGATTGAACATTATTTAGCAAATATTTATCAAATTTCACTTACCTGAAATATGTTAGGAATCTTAATATCCAAACAATTGCACATCATAAAAAGCATTTACCACACATAGCATTTCCTTGTGTCTTTGCTGATTCATGCAAAGTAGTAATTACGGTTTCTGAGTGCATTTATACACTATTGCTCATGTACTCCTTACTCACCAGAACCCATATAAATATGTATTATTTCCACATCTAAAAGTGAAAGGAATACTCTTCTGCCACATAGCAATTGAGGAAGAGCATCAAAAATGAGTTTTATATAATAAGATTTAGGCGAAGTCATTCCAGAATTGGGGACATTCTACTGGCAAAGCTCTTCCAATTTAAGAGTAACATAATTTTGCCTTCAGTTATAACAGAGATCAACAACATTCTTGCCTAAACAGTGAATTTCTTCTTGTTGTTAAGTCATAGCTGTTTGTTAGGTCATAGGAACTCAAATTACATGAACAAAGATTATCCTCTTCAATGTTTAGATACCAAAGTAAAAGAATTGAGGTATGTGGGTGTTGTGGGTTGACCCTGAGTTGATGGACAGTTTTTTGGACTAATGACGCTTCTCGCAATTTACCTATCTAAACCACGTGGAAAGGTGGGACTCTCTCTTTCGTTCCGGCCGTCCTGTGGGAAGGTGGGGGGGAGCTCCGGGCCCGGTCGGNCCACAGCACATTGTTTCTTTCCGGGCGGGTTTTGCTGCTGGTGGCAGTTTGGGAACCACGTAAAGCAAAAGAAAACCCTTTTTCCCTTTAAGCATAAGAAAGAGATTTTTTTTTTCAAAACTGCAGCTCTGACTGAAATCCCATGTTCTGTTATTTTTTTGTGTAAGCTGAGTGAAAAGAAAAAGTGCTGGAGGAGGGGGGAGAGTTGTTTTAACTTTCTTTTTTTTTTCTTTTTTTTTTCTTTCTCTTTTAATTCTGTTAGTAATAAAACAGTTTCTTTGTATCACAGATGTTTAAAGTTTGTGCCTGCTTTGTTTTTGTTTCTTTTAATTTTTATCTCACACAAAAAATCAGTAAGTAATCCATATTCCAAACCAAAACCACTACACTTTTTAGTGTTTCTGCCCGGTTTGCAAATTCAACCCGCTACAGTGGGAAAGGTGGATAGGCAGTTACTCTTAATAACAACTGTAATATTCAAAGGCCTTCAGCAGTAGCTGTGTGTTAGTTACGTGTCATCTGATAATGCAACTATAATTAAAGGACTATAATTAAAACTATTTTTCCATTACAAGAGAATTGCTGACTGAAGGATGGTTGAAACCTGCTGCATGCACTGCCTTCTGTGACTGCCTTCTTATGTGACTTGATTTATCTCATGAAAGGGAGCCTAAGAATTGTGTAAATTGTGCAAATTGTGTAAATTGTGTAAAACCAAAAAGACAGTCATCTTCCCGAGGGAAGTACAGCATGGTTTTAGTGTCATTACTCTAAAGCAAAATTTAAAAGTCTCTGAAGCAAGGATTGGAACAGACTGCATGGGAAGTGGTTGAGTCACCATCCCTGGAAGTATTTAGAAGACGTGTAGATGCTGCACTTAGGGACACGGTTTAGCAGTACACTTGGCAGAGTTGGGACGGTTGGACTTGATGATCTCAAAGGTCTCCTCTAACCTAAACAATTCTATGATTCTATGGACTTGCTGAAGTACAGAAGTATCAAAAGTATAATTGTGAATCCCAATCTGAAACAGAACATACATGTTTGCTGGGAAAAAATGACTTCTAACAGTATTTACATATTCACTCTTACAGAGTAGCAAGAATTAACCTACATCATTGAGGCTTATGTTATTTACTGATTCAATTAGTAAACTATCCAGGCCCTTCATTGAACTATCAGGTGCATGGACATAACAGTCTCCAGACCCCAAATTCTTACATTAACAATAACATAACTAAAACCCAATTCAGTGATGTGTTTCTTTATTCAGAGTTTCCCCTCTCCAACAAAGAGAGAAGAACAACAGCATGGCAATTTTAGCCAGGGGAAAAAATCCTCCCTGGTCATTTTGTGGAGAGAGAATACTGTTCTTCATTTCTTTATATGACATTTAAGTACTACAGTGTCACATGCATTAAAAATGTAAATGGACTATTTTCATTTAAATATTAAATCAAGATATGATCTTTGCAGTTCTTGTTTCTCTATGTGAAGGTGAAACTCTACAACACTTGCACCACTTGGTATTTTCCTTCTGAAATCTCAGAAATAAGTATGGCACTTACTTTGTGATTAAGCACAAGATTAACTACAGTTTTCTTTCATGGATGCTTTCAGCCTGCTCTTCTCCTGAATATGTAAGAATTTCACTTTAATAAAGAACAAACAGTTTGCAAAGATTGCCACTGCCATCCTGTTAAAAGAAAAAAGATATTTTTTTGGCTGAGGAAACTTCTGTTCCCTGTTCCCACTATCTACCTGAGTAGTCTCTCATATTCTTGCAATTCTAGGGAGTTCCAAAACAAATCCCATTTTACCAGCATGGTAATCAAATCCACTCAGAACATATCTTAATCAGTTTTATTAATTTTGTTTAATTATGTGGAAAATTTAGTGTGACCTACATTTTCAGTAAAAACATGGCTTGAACTAAGTGCAAACTCTTGTCTTAATCTCTTGCTGCTAATACATGCTCTTAGTAATGTGGAATTACCTTAATTTGGACTGGAACAACCTTGCCTTCAGTTCTCCTTTCACACAGAACCATATAAAATAACTCTTTTTCAAGAATGCAAATTGCATTTCATGTTTCCACGCACTGATTTATAATCTGCAAATATTAAAAAGAAACCCAAACTCACTGCACAACATCTAAAAAGAACTTTGGAAAACTGATTGGGACTAAACCCAATGCAGCAAGCACACAACACACGTCCCAACTACAACAAAACCCCCAGACCCAAGAGGCCAGTATTAATCCAGATCTGTTTTCTGATAGAATTCACCTCTGGTCTACAGCAAAAGTTTACAAAAATTATTAGTGTAGTAGTGGAAGTGAGGGTGAGGCAGGGGAGAGATGGAAGGAGGAGTGCTGCTCCTTTCAGCAGTGTCAAGCTAAATCACCTGTAAAACAACTTGAATGAAAATTGGCTGCATGTCATTTGTGACAAACTATGCTAAGATATGAGAGATTGGGAATGTTTCATTTAAGCAGGAGCAGAATTTATGACAACAAAATGGCAGTATTTGGTTTAAGTGATTAAAATATATCATCAATGTGTATTTGTTTTCCTGGACACTTATGGGTGTCAAGTTATTTTAAAAGCTGATTTTAAAAGAATGATAAACGTTGTGTAAATGAGCACACTGCACACAGCACTGACCTCTTTATATAGCATATGAGCTCCTCAGCATGCCACGGGGCTTTCTAGGGTTTCAGAGCCCATCAGTGGTAAATAAGTCTTGAGTGCAAGCTAGCTGGTCTTATGACTGGGTGGGTTCAGACAGAACAAAGCCAAAAACAATGCCCCCATTAAGCTTATTTGAAGCACAGTGCACAGTTTAGTTTTCTCTGAAAGGCATGCAGAGGGTACGCTTCAAAACTACTCTGAGAACTTAATCAACCTTAGGCAGCTCTTGATTTGGCTTAGAATTGCATTACTGCTCCAAGCCAAAGTAATGCAGACACACTGCTAATGCTACAGTAACTAGTGTGAGGAGAACATATGCTTGTAAAACAAAACATTCAAGTCATAAATTTTTTTTTACCTAGGAATGTTTGGATCCCAGTACACCGTGTCCATATCTCATCCAGAGGGTTTGTATCAGTGTCACGGGTAAAGACTTTTACTCTATTTATATTTCTGAAAAGTCCTACTTGATGATGTAGATTTTCCAGAGTGACCTAAGGCCAAGTAATTTTATTTGTGAGATAACTGGACAGAGCTGACACTCTAGAATACTTGGCCCCTCTAAATTCATCCTGGACCTGCAGGATGAGGCAGAAGAAATCAGAAATTGCTTGTTCAAAGGTAATGTGAAAGGAATGCAGTTCTTGTGCTTTGCAAAAACATCTGATGTTAAACTTCCCTCTCTGTTGAAGAGGTCATTTGGAACAAAAATGCCTTTTCTCTATCTTAATGAGAGCTCCACATAGACTGCAAATTCTGATTAAGCTTCTATCCTTCTATAAATAAACAACACCTACACTAAAGACTGAAAAAAAAAAAAGGAAAGCGTATACTGTTTGAAGTACTTGTGTTAATTTCCTAGTTCACATTTTTCAGCCCTATGTGTGTGCAAATGGGGAAACATTTATTAGAACATTTTCTTTAGACTAAACCCAAACAACTTAATTACCCAATAGGTCCTTCTGGCTTTAAAATTATTGGTAAAATTGTGCCAAAGCCTTTACAAGGTCAAAAAAAAAATCCTTTGCACCAAGCCTGCAGAAAGATTCTGCTGTAGTGCGGAAAGAGAATAAATTAAGAGACAGTGACAATGCAGAGGAAATGTTTAAATGGCACTGATATCAGCACTTCACAATCTGATACAAGGTTATGGTTTGATTAATTTATCAAGGGCCAAGTTGAGAGGAGATGATTAGGATAAGGTTTCAGATAAAAAAAAAAACAAACCTGCAACAAAACACATTACCCTGAGGTAATTTTAGGTTGAGATTGAAAGCATGTTACCTACACTACATTTAAGGAATATGTTTATTTTCTTACTCTCTGACGTATTTGATTTTCAATGTATGCACTGTTTCTTCAATGTGGTAAAAAGGAAATCAGATGGCCAACTACTGTGGAATAACATAAATTATTAGCTAAAAAATAAGAAGTACTTAGCCAAGGAGAGAGAGCAACATAATCCATTTGAATTTGGGGTTTCATTAAAACCTGGAAAATCAACACCATGAGACACAATTTTACCTATGTCTGTATACACTATACACCTGATAGAACTGGCAACTCTATAATGGTAGTATGTGCATTTAGGTCAGGCAGATAACGGATCAAAGGGCACATCAGGTCATTATATACCCATTTGTGGCTCTTGGTTTTAGTTGGGTTTTTGTGCATTAGCAGTGCTTTTAGCGTAAAAGTACTCTCTGCTCACACACACACACAAAAAATGGGATAATGCAGTCTCAGTCACAGCCAGCATGGGTTCATGAGGGGGAAAGTCCTGCTTGACAAATTTAATTTCTTTTTATGACAAGGTAACCCACCTAGCTGATCAAAGGAAGCCAGCTGATGTAATGCTTTTGAATTTCAGTAAAGCTTTCAAAATTGTCTCTCACAGTTCTCTGGCTGAGGGAGGGGATTGTCCCTGCTCTGCTTTGAGCGGGTGTGGCCTCACCTTGAGTCCCATGTGCAGTTTTGGGTGCCACAATATAAAAAAGACATTAAACTATTAGAGAGCATCCAAAGGAGGGCCACAAGGATGGTGAAGGGCCTTGAGGAGAAGCTTTGTGAGGAGCAGCTGAGGTCACTTGGTGTGTTCAGCCTGGAGAAGAGGAGACTGAGGGGAGACCTCATGGCAGTCTGCAGCTTCCTCATGAGGGGAAAAGGAGGGGCAGGCACTGATCTCTTGTCTGTGGTGCCCAGTGACAGGACCCGAGGGAATGCCCTGAAGCTGCGTCAGGGGAGGTTTAGGTCGGATATTAGAAAAAGCTTCTTCACCCAGAGGGTGGCTGGGCACTGGAACAGGCTCCTCAGGGAAGTGGGCACAGCACCAGCCTGGCAGAGTTCAAGGAGCATTCGGTCAATGCGCTCAGGCACATGGTGTGACTGTTGGGGATGGCCCTGATGAAACACAGGCCTCACTTGACGTAAGTGACATAAGCACTTTAGCATAGATATGAATTAGCAAAAGATTTAAGCGTGACTGCTGTGTCTGACTGTAACCATGTTTGCAAGCAGGGACCTAGCCCTGGCAGGCTGAAGTGGTAAAAGGGAGAGGCATGTTAGCTGTCACAAAAGGCTAGAAAAATGCAAAGTCATAGGTTTGGTTTTAAAATATAGAAAATAGAAGAACATAATCAATAAAGCACCATTATAGAAAAGCATAACAGCAGTTAGGTGAATGTGATGAATATGTTAGATAGGAACTATGTGCTGTGTTTGTAGCCCTAGGATAAAGAAACCACAAGTTATGTGCACCCCAACCCCTAAAACGGTAGCTTTTAGATGAGCAAACAAACAAGGGCGGATGCCAGAATTGTAAAGTATAAAAGCCTGTGTGAAATGAACCACAGTGAGACACACACATGGATGTGCCAACCGCTGCAGGTTCTCTGGGCACCAATAAAGGTGGATAGTAGCCCCTTTCTTCCTATTTCCCTAGAGAATGAAATTTTTAAAGGAATTTTAACGTTTTGACGTTTTCGAACGTAAAAAATTTCCAAAATTCAAAATCAGAATTTGTATTTGAATTAAAACTATTGTATTTAATGTGTGTGTTTAGAATTGATTACCTGCTAATAAACACTTTTATAACTGAAATACTGTGTTGTTGCAGCATCTAATAAGAAAGTCATGCAAAGCGTAACTGGTGACAATTTTCACTGGTTTAATTCTTACAATTTTATGTTGCTGGAGATCCGTAAGGTCCCAATAGCCTCAAAAGGATTTCCCACAAGCACTCAAGCTTGTACTTCATGATCCATGTGGTTGATTCATTATCAAACCACAAAGTCAACACTGCTGCCAGTAATGGATTATATTTTTAGCACATGAAGGGAGAAAAAAAAAAATCTATCACCCAACAATAGACCATCAGTAATCTGTAGTCCTGTAAGACTGCAAGTGTGCAAGTAAACCGGAAAAAAACCCAAACCCCTCTACTAATATTTTCTTACTAAAGATGTCAAAGGGACTGAATATGATGCTGTGGTTTAGAAAGCCACAGGTACAAATCCTTCTATATTCTAGCACATTAGCTTATCACTCTTAATGCAGAATCCAATCTGAGGACAATCCTGTGGACAGTATATTTGTAACTTGCTAAACCGAAGTCCAGGAAAAATGGTCGGAGCATAGCAGAAAGAGCCCTACCGGACTATAGAAACAAACAGCGAAAATGAAAACTAGCGGTAGGCACCTGAAAAGGCTGTCCTGGGCTTGCACAACCTCGAGCTCGGTTGTGCTGCAGGACCAGGACACAGCCGGCGACTTTGGAGTGTGATGCTCTATCGCTTTCTGCAGTTTAGAGGAAAACACTAATTTCGCTCAGTAAGACAGAGCACGTCTAAAGCACAAAACCTCAGAAAGCCTGCGGGTGCCCTTTGCCCATTTATCATTGCGTTCCTCCCGCCCTGCTGCTATTTAAAGTTTAAAAGTAGCCGCAGCATAAGCACACTGGAAGCCCGCAGCCTCACCCCAGCAGCAGAGAGGCGCTGGCCCAGGAGATCTCTGCAAAGAGCCACCAGCGGGGAAGGCCCGGGAGCCGCCCCGAGGTGCGGGGCGCCTTCGGGAGCCAGGGGCACTCCCGGCTCCAGAGCAGATCCCGCCGCCGCTTCCCGCCCGGACGGCCCCGGCACGAACCACGGCACGGCCGCCCCTGTGGATGCCTATCAACGGCCTTCCCGCCGCGGAGGCTCTTGGGAGCTGTAGTCCCAACCCTCTGCATTCCCCGCCCAGCTGCGAGGCGGCCCTGCGGCTATCGAACTACAACTCCCAGCATGCAGGGCGCCGGGGCGGTGCCCGCCTGTGGCGCCGGGAGGCTGTGCGATGGCGGCAGGTTTGTAATAGAAGGAGAGGGCTGTGGAAGTCGGAGCCGGGCGCGGCTGAGGGGGCGGCTTGAGGAGCGGGGCCGGGGCTGATGCCTCGCTATATGCGAGGGCCCGCGGGTCGGAGCTGTCGTGGTGCGGGTGCTTCGGGGCCGGGGGAGCGCTTGGGGCGTGCTCTGTGAGGACGGTGTCCGTGTCGGTGAGGGAAGGAGGGCGCTGGGCCCGACGCCTCGGCTGGGCTGAGGAGCGTGGCTGTGCTTGTTTCCCCGCTGTCGACATCTGTGGGGATCCCTTTGTCCCTCCTCCCCTTCCCAGATCCCTGCTGGATGCTCCGGTTGGCACGAAGGTGCTGCTGCCGTAAGTTTCACGGGGAGGTTTAGACTGGCAGGCGGCCTCCAGAGGGTCTCCGAAAGGTGCCGGATAAAACAGACCGCGAACCTTGCGGGCATCTGCACCTCGCTGGGAAATTTCACTTAGCGTCTCAAAACAGAAGGCAGTCGGAAAACATTCCGATAATGTAATTTCGCTGTTTCTCCCCGTCGCGATTTCAAACTCTGGTTGCAAGCATAAGTCTTTTTACTGCGGGAAAATTAAGTGAGAGCTGGCATGAACTGATCTCTTGGGAATGAGGAAGCTTTAAGAAGTTATTTTCTGATCAGCAGGACTGCTGAACCGGGGCTGCTGTGGTCGTCTGTCCTTGGTCCCCTGGCCCCCTCTCTCCTCTGTATTCCCCCTGACACACCTCATGCACAGGCAGAGAGGTACTTGCCCTGGGGTTAGTTTGAGGAAGCTGTGTGGTCCGGCTCCTGCTGCCACACTGCCATCGGCAGCAGTTTTGTCTCTTTTTCTTTCTAAGTGAGGAAATCACTTTGGGTCTCCTTCCTACATGAATTCTTTCATGGTTTATGGCACTCGTAGGATTTGTTGCAGTATTTAAACTTTCCTTTGGATGGATTTTAAAGAAGATTTTTGAGAGAAGGAAGATAACAGGCAGCACAGTTGTGGAGTTTATGTGAGGAACTAAGGAAGACGTGAAAATGATAAGTGTTGCATTGAAATATGTGCAGTAAAATGTTTATATTTAGATGGACATATCTGAAACTTCACATTAATGTGAAGGTCTTGTGGTGGAGATCTCTCAGCTCATCAAATCACTTCTTTTGTTGCAAATGTTTAAAAAAAATTCTGAATCCCTCTCAGTACTACAGCTGTACTACGTACAACTTTATGATATTTGAGATTATATTAACTGCACTCAAAAAAATATGACAATTAAGGATTGAGTTATGTTGATTTTCTGCACAGAAGGTGTTTGCTACTTGTCCAAATGGTTTCTAGTGATTGTGGCTTATTTGTATAAATGCACTAGGCTGGTTATAGGAGAGTAACTTTCTTTTGCTAGGAATCTGTTATTGTAGATTTCTTATTTCATTTATCTGCTTAATTTCTAGGTGCTAAAAGTAGATAGATAACCATCCATACCAGCTACCTGGAACTTTGAAAGTTATACTGTCTGAACCCTAGAGGACGTAATATTGTTGTGTTAATGCTGATCAGCAAAGAAACTGGAATACAATTTGCAAGATGCCAACTGTTGAAAATCTGAGTGGTGAGCAAAACTTCAGTCCACGTTGGATGTTCAATAGTTCCCGTGCTGGAGTCATATTAGATCCTAGTTTTACTGGTTTGAGCTTCAAGAAAGAAAATTTGTTACCTGGACCTGAAAACATCACAGCTTTACCTGAAGAAGTGTTGCATCTTTCAGGCAGCTGTTCTGTAAGTGATGACTCCCTGTGTGAAGAGTCTGGCAGCCCTCAGACACTTCAGCAATGTACCACTGGAACACCTTTTCCAGCAGCAGCTGGAAACATAGAAAGCTCTAAACCAGACTTAGTCCGTGGTGAAGTGGATGGTCAGAAAAAATCCAGTCATAGTGATCCACTCTTACAGAAGCTTGAACAGGTAATAGTTCTAGAATTCCTTGATATAAATCCATTAAGATTAATTTTGTTCCTGCATATGATTTGTCATGCCTGCAAGTAAGCAAACTCCTTGTACCTTATAGGCCACAGCAAGCTTAAAGAGGAAATCCTAAATTACAGTTACGCTCACATAAACGTCGGTGTCCTCCTCATGATGTGCATTTACTGAGAGTCTAATTGCTGTTGTTTGCAGGTGGCACAAGATCCACTTTAAAATGAAATTGTTCTCAAAATCATTTTACCTGGAATGGCGCACACAATTTTACAATGTTTCTTTGCTTGAGGCTGTGGAAATGGGGTGCTGGTCATTACAGTGATGATGCTTGACCACAGTTATTCACAGCACAGTGGAGTTGAATGTTCTTGTATCTATAGAAACGTATTTTGTTAGTTCTCAAAGTAGGTGTGAACATTCACATACCTGGGTCCATTTAGATGAAGAGAGATGTTACTGTTGAATCTGATAAACTATCCAAGTCATCAGGACAAAAAGGCCTGGAATTATAACGCTGTTACGTTACTTACTGTTTTTTTCTAATGCAACTGTGTCACTCAATCCACTGTAAGTGGCTGTGTGTTCACTAGTAGATCTTCCCAATTACTGGATACAAATTGTGTTAGATGAAAGTGTTCAGCAGCACTTTAATAGATCTTGCTGTTAAAGACTAAGAAGTCCTTGCCCACTCTGCCAGCAGCTACATCAGCATAAATCCCCATGTCTGTTCACTGGAGTGGGGAGAGGGAGAGAATGTGTGTGTTTCCAGACTAGAATTCCACGAATTACCAGGTGCTATGAAAGTTTTCTCCTGTATTTTACATGATAGGAGAATACTTACCCACTTCTAAAATATTGTCAGTAGTATCAATCAATAGCTAAATAAACATTAGCTGGTTTATTGGTATCTTAAGAGAAATTATTAAGTGTTCTTAGAAAGTTATTGACAGTCTATAACAAAATAATTCTGTGGTACGTTCTAAATAAATCTAGCATCTAATACGTTTATTTTTTCGTTTGAAAAGCTGAAGGAATTGCAACAACAGAAACAGGAGCAGTTAAAGAAACAACAGATGGAACAACTTCAAAGGCTGATGGAAGAGCAGCAGAAGCTACTTATCATGGTGTCTGGCCAGCCAGCAGCTCTTGGTAAGTTGAGAAAGAAAGCACATGATGTACGTTGTATGAACTGAAAAATTTAATCTCATTTTCCAGTTAAAATCTGAAAGTGTCTTCTGTGTTCTTTATCTTAAGATTACTTGATTAGTCAAAGATAAATGCTGAGTTGCTTCAGTGCCTGAAAGTTGAGTGCTACTGAAGAAGGAATACTGTCCTGTTTTTATAAAATGCCAAGTGTAATTGTGACTTGATCAATATGTGCTATGATGGGAGCCCTTGCTTCAAAGTACATGTATTAAAGTGTTAAACAATTACTTTCCTTTCTGATTAGCTGCCTCTCACAGTACTTTTGATTGCTTTAAGCTTTCAGTGTAGCCAGATGAAGTGGTCTCTCCTTGTTTGTGCTCACACATACCACATTCAGATGATGAACTGAACTAGAATGGGGAGCTGATCTGTATTTAAAAACAAAGACTTGTAACCTGTATCAGTTTTCCAGTCTTGTTTTCTGGGTGCAAGGAGAGGGAACAGCTCTTGGCTGGGAAAAGCTTTTAGAGTTGAGCCAGCGGTACTTTCTGCTTTTGGCGGTGTTGGTCCAACCTGACTGAAATAATTGTCTGTCACTCTGTCTACCTGAGAAGATTAAATTAGGGCTTATTTTAGGAGAAGAAAATCAAGATTGCCTAATCACTTGTTCTTGAGCTGTAGCATGAGGATGGAGGCTGGGTGATCAATCTTGCCCTTCGGTGCCATTTCTTTTCTGCTGTGGAGCAGTATTTTTGTAATACAAATACAACGACACAACCATTTTGTTCCTTCTCATTTCAAGGTTATGCTGTAATGGCTGAAAGTCAAAAGCTGAGACCTGGGCATTCAGCAGGCTTAGCAACTTCACCTCAATTGCCATCATCTGGATATCAGAATATCTTTGAAGACGGAGCTTATGCTCCGATTGTTTCTTCCCATACACAAGGCAACAACTCTTTACAAAAGCTGAACAGAGAATGCACCTCAGCTTTGAAGAACAGCCTTTCAGAAGTGTCTGCTTGTGAAAAGCAAGGTATGTGTGTGCCTCTGAAAAGGCCAAATTGTTTGAAAAACAAGGAAGACAAATACATTACTGCTTAGTTAATTACAGAAAGATAACTTGATGTGTGGTACTTTTTCCTCCCTTGTTACTGAGAATAATTCTCTGCTACTTATTTTGAAGGTTTTATGATGTTTTGCTGGTTTACTTGATATGTTGGTTGGTTTACTGACAGCTTACAGACCTCAGAGTGTTCCAGTTGTTGTCCATTTGAGTTTGGTTAAAATCAGCATGAGCCAAAAATCAAATTCTTCTCAATTCATGCATATATATGAGGGAAACAGAAGCTTGATAAGAAAGCTCGTCAGTACAGCAGATGTCAAAACTTGTTCGGTTATTTTTTGAAGCCATACATTAACAATAGCAAAGATGAACAATCAGAATAGATTATTTAAGGTCTGTGGAAATTTTTTAATGCATAGTTGCCTGTTCCTGTAAAAAGAAAGTGCAAATTCAAATAAGAATTAATTTGGGGAAATCTTACGGCTATTTTGTGTAGAAATTCAGATCACATGGCCATGAAACTCCCTTCTGGTTTTAATCTGACCTGAATGCTGCCTAAAGTATGTGCTGAGAACTGATTTGTTGTTGGGATGAAAAAACCCACCTCTGTTGCTTTCACAGGAAGAAACATGTGGTGTCCAGAAAAAAAGATTGAATTATTAATGGAGAGTGAAGATAATCACATTGATCCTTTAGGTGTGGGAAGTGCAGATGTCTCTGAAAATTCCAGTGGAGGTGGACAGTTACGGACTAATACAGAGGAAAGGTAATTCAGACCATGATTATGCAGTTTTTATCAAATAACACAGGTTTGGTTGAATTCTGAGTCCTGATTGAAAGAGTCTGATACTCTGAATTTGTGCAATTTCTGAAGAAAGGATTTGATTTTTTGAGGTACTGTGGAGACCTGTGGTAAGAGAGGCTCTTGCTTGGAATTGCTTGTGCTGTAAAAGATGAGGTGTTGTGTGTTGGATGAAGAGGTGTGTGTGCAGCCTGGGGTCATGACAGCTTAGAAGCACCTTTCAGTATAGCTGGGTATATAAGCAGTTATGGTTGCTGTTCCCAGTTTGATTTATTACAATCCTATCCACTGTTATGTGCTAAAAGTAGTAACGTGAGGCAGGAGGGCAAGGCTGTGACTTCTTAGTTTACTACCAGGAGTTATGATTGTTTGAAATGTCCAAGGCCAGGTTGGACGGGACTGTGAGCAACCTGGGCTAGTGAAAGGTGTCTCTGCCCACGGCAGGGGGACGGGGGTTGGAACGAGATGATCTTTAAAGTCGTTTCCAACCCAGACCATTCTGTGATTCTATGAAATGTCTGTATATGGCTAAGGCTAATCATAGTGCTTGTGGCTGAAGCCTTCTCATGTCTGGCAAAAGATCTGTAGATGCAGTTGATAGAATGGCAGTAGTGGTTGGCTTTGTTTCAGAGCTCTGCTTCTCTGCTGAGTCATCACAGAAACAAGAAGTGCTTGTTGCAGGCTGTGGTGGGTTGAGCCCAGCCAGCAACTGAGCACCCACCCAGTTGCCTCCTCACTGTTCCCAGAGCAGAAAGCAAGAGGGTATCAGAGGAGGAAACTTGGGAGTTCAGGTAAAAACAGTTTAATAAGTAGAGGAAAGAGGGGAAAAGCCTCAAGTGATGCACAGGCAGTCACGCTCTGTGTCTCACAAGCAGACTGGTGCCCACTTGGTCTCTGAGCAACAGCTGCTTTTGGAAGATGAAGCCCGCAGTTTTTACTGATGAACTTGATATTGCATGGCATGGAATAGCTCTGGAGTCAGTTTGACTCAGTTGTTCTGGCTGTGTCTCCCCTGTGGTAGGTCTTGCCCACCCCCAGCCTGCTTCCTGGGCTGGGCAGCAGCGTGAAAAAGCGAAGAAAGCCTTGATGCTGTACAAGCGGGGTTTAGTAATAGCTAAAATATTATTATGTTACCAATGCTGTTGTAGTCACAAAGCCAAAACAGAACTATGAAAAAAGCTCACTCCGTGCCAGCCAGGCCCAGCACTCCTGTGAAGGAGGAGGAGTATCAAAGGGGGAAACAGGGAATGTAATCTCAGTAGCATTCCTTAGTAGAAAGGTGATACTGTAGGAATTGGCAGCATGGCTAAACTACGAGTGGAAGTTTGGTGATTTGTCCAAAAGAAAGGGTCATTAAGAAAAGCAGTGAAAGAAAAAGCAACAAAACCTGCATATAGTGTCTTTTAGATACATAGATTAACTGTTGCAGGGGTTGGGTAAAAATGTAGTGTTAAAATGCATTTCTTAGATTACCTTAATGCCTAAAGCACCTCAGAATTTGTTATCTTTTATGCAATTACACCTTAGGACTTTGAATACCAGTGATGTTAAACACAGTTGTTTTGTACAGAATTATAAGAGTTATTTTTGTAATTACTCTAGACCTATTAAAGCTGCAATACATGAGAAGAAACAGACTTTTGAAGAATTCTTGGAAGAACAGATACAACTGGAAGAACAGCGTCTGGAGCAAAACCAGAAGTTACAGGTTATTTATTATTACATTAAAAATCTTTATTCTTCTTTATATATTGTGCCAAGATGTGGTAGGTGCTTTAAAAGTGTACAAGGAAGATGCTAGCAGGGAAAGCTAACATCCGCATTCTTAAAAATAATAAGCCCCACTTAATAATAATAAAAATAATATTCCACTTACTTAAGTCTTCAGAAATCCAGTAGAAATGTACCATCTAAATTCCTACTCGTATGTGGGATTTATTTGAAGAAATCTTCAAACTGTGTAAGGAGCTTTTTAACATTTTATGGTTTGCTTTTCTTTACCCATTTTCAGGAGACAAATGGATCAGGTGTTCAAAAACCAGTGATCAAGAGACCCTTCCTGAAAAGAGGAGAAGGTTTAACAAGATTCACTAATGCCAAGTCTAAAATGACAAAACTTGGAGAAAACACCTCAAAACTTCAGCAAAGGGCTTCAGATGACAGAAATGTTATTAAAATGGACAGATCACAAATACAGAAGAAAACTGTGCCTCCTGGCAAAGAACTAGTTTCTGAAAATCCTTTTGCACCATGTAAAAATTACGACCACCCCAATAAAGTAAAATGTTGTCCTATTCAGAAGACACTGGTACTCAGGAATCACAACGGAGGAAATGTCTTGCCATTAGAAACAAGAATGCAATCAGGAAGAAATCATGTTGGACAGATGAGAGATTCTTACCCATCAGAAATTAACAGCAAAATAGAAAATAAAGAGAACAGAGTAGAATTTGCTAAGCCTAACATTGGCAAAATCAGAAACAAATTACCTGGCACAGAAAAGTCTCAGTTGTCTCAAGAATTGGCCAGTGCCTTTTCTAATTCTAAATGTCCCATAGGCCACCCTGTAAAAGATTCAGAACTGTCTTTTGAACTTTCATTTCAGAATAAACTGGAGAACTGGGAAAAAGAAAAAGAAAAAGAGAACCTAGAATTAGATGAATTTTTGTTCCTAGAACAAGCTGCAGATGAAATATCTTTCTCAAGTAATTCCTCATTCGTGCAAAGGATCTTGGAACGAGACCAGCAAACTTTAAAAGGCCGTAGGATGTCTTCTACTCCTATCAAGGCAAAGCAGCAGCAAGTCAAGGCGCTGGCCATTGAACTTACAAATGAGAGAAATAAAAGGGCAGACTGTGTGGCACGGGAAAATATAAATGATAGCCCAGTTATGCATACAGCCTCAAATTCAGGAACAGATTTTAGAATGAAAGATCCATTGCATAAAACAGATGGTATAATATTCTCAGCTTCTTCCATCAAAGCAGCTCCTGCTTTAAAAAGTAATCCCCTGATGGTAAATGAAGATAAAAGTGAGGGCAATGATGCTACTACTACAGATTCTGAGAGTGAATTTGAGGCCACATTAAAGCATGACAACAAAGATTCTGAGACAGCCTTTGTGAGCCATAGAGAAAGTGATCCAGAATTTTTTGATTGTGGAAGTTCTGCTACAGACATCAGCAAAGAGAGCAAAAATGGAGATGCTGACCTTGGCTTGTCAGACAAAGATTGCAGTGAACTGTCAAAGCAAAAGATTAGAAAAGCTACAGATGATCACAGAAACATGTTGTGTATTAGTAGGAATAAGTTTGAGTTTGATGATGAAAGAACATGGAGTGATCTTGATGAAAATTATGTTAGCAGTGATTTACCTGAAAAATGTACTAAAATACCTTTGCAGATGGACTTTTCCTTTAAGAATGATACGACTGTCCCAGATAAAGCAATAAAGAGAAAAGTTGCCTCAAAGAAAGGGGATGAAATGTCCAAAGAGTCTGCAGTGGACAGTGATTCAAATGGACCTCCGGTATCAAACCTGATGATGAAACTGTTTCCTTCACTGAAGCCAAAGCAGAAGACAAGCTGCCATCCAGAGCATGAAACCAAATCAAGTGTGGAACCAGAGCTAGGAGGTGAGAGAACAGCAACTGGTAGGAAGTGGTGAAGAAGGCATGTCATACAAGTCTTCCCTACTAGTGCTTAAGCTCCAACCTGAAATTACACCAGAGGGTTTAAGTACAGACTTCTGCTGCAAGAAATGGCCCTATTCTCCCCCTACATCTCCTCTGGTTGCATGTCTGATGCCAGATCTAACAATTACACAGCTTGCAGAATGACTCTGATTGGTGCAAACTTCTTTTTAAAAATTTATTTATTTTTTTAATTGGCGTGAGGTTTTTTTTTTTCCTTCCCTCTGGAGGCTTCAGCTCATTGAAGTAACTTGATCTGGAGCTGCTTGATCATTGTTTCTGAATGAAGGAAAATACCAAAGGCAAGCTGAAAATGAAGTGGTACCTTCTTTTCCACCACAGTGGATTTATACCACAGTAGGGTAATGCTATTCACTGCTAGGTTAACTTTTTCCTCTTATGAAATATAAGGGAGTGGCAGGCTTGTCTGTGTTTTCTGAGAGTAGTACAGTGTCTACAGAGTTCATGTGGAATGTGGGAAGTGGGGATTCATTTTTCTGCTTTGCCCAAGTTGATTTCATCTATATGGTTGCAGTCTGTGGAGGACTGCCTCTAAAACTCCCTGCTGCAGATGTTGCATTTCTGCTATGATTAAAATTGGAGTTGTTCAGTGAAAGCATGATGGCAGGACCTAGTATTTAAATCTTTTGTCTCTAAGGTTGTGATCTTGGTTTCAGACTCTGTTCCAATGCATGTTTAGGATTTTGTTTAGGTTTTTATGGTAAGCCAGTTGATGTAATCTTTTTGGATTTCAGTAAAGCCTTTGATTTCATCTCTCTCAGTGCCCTTCTGGACAAAATGTCCAGCATTCAGCTGGATAAGAACATCGTGTGATGGGTGAGCAACTGGCTCACAGGTCAGGCACAGAGGGTTACAGGGAATGGGGTGACATCGAACTAGAGATCTGTCACTAGTGGGGTTCCACAGGGCTCCATCTTAGAACCTGTGCTCATCAACATCTTCATAAATGACTTGGACACAGGACTGGCAGGAATACTAAGTAAATTTGCCAACCATACTAAATTGGGAGGAGCTGATGACTCCCTCAAAAGCAGGGAGGCTGTGCAGAGAGAGCTGGACAAGTCAGAGGGCTGGGCAATCACCAACCAGATGAAGTTTAACAAGGACAGCTGCCAGATTCTGCATCTTGGATGGGGCAACCCTGGATGGATGNGAAACACAGACCTCACTTGACATAAGCACCTTAGCATAAATATCAGTTAACAAAAACTTCAGTGTGACTGGTGCATCTAACTATAACCACTTTTGCAAGCAGGGAACTACCTCTGGTGGGTTAAAGAGGTAAAAGGGAGAGGCATGTTAGCTGTCACAAAAGGCTAGAAAAATGCAAAGTCATAGGTTTGGTTTTAAAATACAGAAAATAGAAGAACATAATCAATAAAGTACCATTATAGAAAAGCATAACAGCAGTTAGGTGAATGTGATGAATATGTTAGATAGGAACTATGTGCTGTGTTTGTAGCCCTAGGATAAAGAAACCACAAGTTATGTGCACCCCAACCCTTAAAACAGTAGCTTTTAGATGAGCAAACAAACAAGGGCGGATGCCAGAATTGTAAAGTATAAAAGCCTGTGTGAAATGAACCACAGTGAGACACACACATGGATGTGCCAACCCTTGCAGGTTCTCTGGGCACCAATAAAGGTGTGCTTTACTTTACAGTACGTGCTATGGAGTACATGCCTTTGAATCAAGGGAATGGCCTGAAGCTGAGTCAGGGGAGGTTTAGGTTGGATGTTAGAAAAAGGTTCTTCACCGAGAGGATGGTTGGGCACTGAACAGGCTCCCCAAGGGAGTGGTCACAGCACCAGCCTGACAGAGTTCAAGAAGTGTTTGGACAATGCACTCCGGCACATGGTGTGACTGTTGGGGATATACTGTGCAAGGCCAGGAGCTGGACTCAATGATCCTTTTGAGTCCCTTCCAACTCAGGATATTCTGTGATTCATATGAAAGCCGCTACTTCTGCTTATTGTTTTTGGAGAATTTATTGTGTGGAGTTGTCTAAAAATGGCTGCTAAAAGTTTGCAGGAAGAGGGGTAGGATTGGGGGTTTTTTTACAGCATTTTAGAGTATTTAAGGGTGAGCAAAGCAACCACTTACACAGCAACATCAGTACTTAGTCTCTTCTGATGCATACTCAGACTCTGAAACTCCGGGAACTCTTAAGTAGTGACTGAACGGCAAACTGGGATGGGAAAAAAGCCCACAAAACCTCTCCCTATTGTCGGCCTCTGCAATAGATTTCCCATCAGGGACGGGTGTAAACAGACTTTGTTGTGACCAAAACTTGAAAAAACTTACAACTGTAAACTTTCCTGTTTGATATACCTTATACCATCATACTGTATAGATGTACCTGGCACATATATATGGTGTGTACCTACACATGTACTATATACACTCATTTTACCCTTATACCATCATTTTATTTCTCTGGTTTGATGTGAAGCCCTTCACATTCCAGTTCCAAGTATAGCTTTAGTTCTACCAAGATGAAAGATGCATTCAGTACTTAAAAGTACTACAGAAGTGATAGATCTTCTCTATATTTTAGATACTTGCGTAAACAGTGCAGAGTGTTTTAAAACATAACTTCTGTGTTATTTGGATAGTAGAAGTTTTTTGCAATATTACTACTGTCTAAAATAGTATTACTTGGTTTGTCTTTTTTTTTTTTAACAATTTCTTAAGCTGGTGTGTGATAGTTGTTTACTTCAGTCTTATGGATGCCATTCAGACAATGTGCATGTGGCTGTGCTTTGACAGGAAACACTGTTCCATCCCAGCTACTGAGAGAGAGACTTACTGAGTTGGAAACTGAAATTGAGAGATTCCGAGCTGAAAACATAACTCTGACCAAACTCCGTGAAGAAAGAGAACACGCCTTGGCAAGTATCAGGTAATTTTCAGTTGCAGCATTTTGCTGCATTGACTTACATGGTGTGTTGCAGACTCTCCTGCAGTCCAGTTACCAACAGCACAGGTAAACAATTCGTGTGCTTCAGTTACAGTAGAGATAGGTCTAGAAACGAGTTGTCGCTCTGTGTGTAAGTTAAACTGTAATTATTACACAGAAATTATGGTACTAAGAACCCCTACTGAGTTAATATGATGTCCCTAAAGGCTGTGTTTGGGAGAATGTGCGTACTTCTGTTCTGAAGGGTAACACAATCCTAAACTGGCCTTGCAGAACTGGTCTTCATGCTAACATGATTGATGCTTTTGCTTTGGATTGTATATTTGTGTGTACATACTGAGAATCTTTTAATTTGAACGGGGGCATTTGTAAGTGGCATATAGAACAGAATAATTACCTCTGATGGATTAAATGGGGCACATCTGTTCCTACCACAGCCACTTCTGTTTTGTTTGGGAACAGCATTGTATCTTTGGCTAATGTTTAGTTTTTGACCTCCTATTAGCAGATTCTTTTCTCTGGCGCTTTTGGGGGATGGTGTTCTAATGTTTTGAAGAATGTAGCAAGATTTTAGCCAAAGCTTTTCTAAATTCAGGATAATGTTTGTGACTAGAAGATATAAAAATAGAAATTGTTGGACTTCAAACACCCACTGTGTGACAATTCTTACTCCTTAAATAAGTAATACCATTTATATGTAAGTCTTCCTGGGGGTAAGAGATGCTGAACTGCAATCTATGACCACAAAATAGTCAGTCTTCACTTTGTTTCTTAACATGAGATATGAAGGAGATTTGGGCTAAAACAACAACTTTGTTTCATAATTATAGGAAAGAAATTGCAGACTTTGAGCAGAAGAAAGCCCAAGAACTGGCTGAAATAGAAGAATATAAAAAAAAGGAAATTAAAAAGCTGCAAAAGGAGCGTAAAGTTTTTGAAAAATACACCACAGAAGCTAGAGCAATTCCAGATAAAAAAGAACGTGATGAAATTCAGGTATAAGAATATATTGTTATTCTAGTCCACATAGGAACATGTAGGTTCACTTAAAGGCAGTCAAGAGCTAAATTCTAACTTAGTTGAAAGATTACAAGTGATTTCAAGATGGGAACTGTTAGCAGACATGGGTTAGTGGTGAACTTGGGAGTTCTGGATTAACAGTTGGACGCTATGATCCTAAAGTTTTTTTCCAATCTAAATTATTCTAATTGAGGAAGGGAACTACAGTCTTCACAAAGCTGTTTGTTGGTTTTAAGGCAAAAATTCGTCATGAACAAATCTTTTTGTCACATTTCCGTACTAAAACCTGCTTGTGACTGATAGAATGATCTTCAACTTTGAAACAAAATTACTGAAGTTAAAATACTAAGTTGTAAGTTTTTGTTCATGGTAGTGGATCAAAGTGCAAACTAGAACTCCACAAGGGTTTTATTCTGTCTATAACTCTTGTACAGTCTTTGTAGTAATCTTCTACAATTTTCAAAGTTACATTCTATTATCATTTGTAGGTCTTTAGGTATCAGGGATGTAAGGAACCAGATCTGTTTGTTCCTTCACTGTCAGGGTGAATGGTGTATGAGATGTATAAACAAGCCATATTAAACACCACACAGGGATTTCTCTCTTCCTTCCCTACAAACTTTCCTTACTTCAAAAAACTGAATTGGCATTTGCCAAACTGTCTAGGCAGATTTAAGTGTGTTTTGCGTGATTGTGTCCTTCCTGTTTTCTTGAGCCAAGATTTTTGAAGGGCCCTCCAAGGGTAGCATTACTGATTTTGTATTTCTGTCTCAAGTGTGTTTGTAGTGGCCAATCTATGAAGTGTAAAGGATGCCAAGAAAGCAAGAAAAACAATTCCTGTGATTGGAGTAGAGCTTATAAAGTTGGTAGTCTAAAGTAAATAATCATTCTTTCAGGGAGGAAAACTTTTCCTACCTTTCACCCCCTGCACTATTAAGCTGATCTGACTTTCTTGCCACTTGTGCCTCTTTTGCTTGTGCTTGTATTTCTATTAGAAACTAAAATATATTTTAATATATTAAAAATGAAAACTCTTTATAAACATGCATTTTTCTAAGGCTTTAAAACAGCAGATTGCAGAGTTACAGGAAGATTTAAAACGGAAAGAGGCAAAATGGTCAACCACCCATCGACGCCTGAAAGATCAAATAGAAGCTTTAGTAAATGAGAATTTGGAGCTAAAAGAAGAAATCAAAATTATGGAGAAGTTTCGTTTAGAAGCCTGGAAGAAAGTAGAAGCTGCTGGATGCAAGAAGAAAATAGAAAATTCTGGGATGACCCTACATAGAGCAGAATCTGTAAGTTATTAATCCTGATGCTTTAAATACATTTGTGTGAATACTTGTGAATTTTGTGTTACATACTTGGAGTATAATAGCTACAATTTAGCTGTTTACTTTTAATGTACTGATGTGGGGAGTACACTAGTGGTGACAGACACAGAATTTTGTTAATGTCACATTCTCTCCAGATGTCAATGCTCACAATGTGCAGCATTGCTTTTGTTGAGGAGCTCATCTTGGAAATTAAAAATGGCGCAATTATGAAAGAAAAATCATTGATGGGGTCTCACCTGTGAACCCCAGCACCTTCAAGATCAACCAGGCAAACCAGACAGTTCATGATTGTCTAAAGCAGTTATATTAAGTTTTGAAACTGTAACTATTACTCTGGATTGCTTGCACCAAATTAACATTCTAGAGTTGTTGGTAGCGAGGGAACAGATGGAGGAAGAGCTCCAAAGTGCAGCTTGGGCTACATCACACAAATCCTTCATAGTTTGTGAAGCTTCCAGTAAATTTCATGTCATGTGGTGTATGAATTTTGTTCATATGAACAATGTTCATATGAACTCTGTATGAACAGTCATGATTACTTGTCACATGAACGGCAAATACTTCCTTTCTTTTAGTGTCTTCCAAATAGAGGCCCAAAAAGTCGAACTGCATCTCCCCTTCTTCCTGTACAGAAGTTCAGCAAAAGTTATTCACAGGCAAAAGGTAAAAGTATTTGTTTAGTCAGAGGATTCTGTTAAGTCTTTAAAATAAAATGAGTGTGAAGTTTTGCTTTGTGGAGCGCATCACCACCTCAGAAGGAGATAGAGTGGGAGCTGTCGTGGGCTTGAGCATATGGATGAATACCTCACAGGGTGGGATTCTGGAGAAAGCTGTGATGAGACCAGTTTTGGAGTGAAAATGCTTCTGGTCATACTTGATGGCCTGGAGCACAGCAGAACCTGCTTTCTGTAATCAAAACAGGCGTTCATCACTGGTGGTCTCCAAGCTGCAGATGTTGGTTAGATCATGGAATCATAGAAGGGTTTGGTTTGGAGGGGACCTCAAAGATCATCCAGTTCCAACCCCTCTGCCATGAGCAGGGACACCTTCCACTAGGTGAGGGTGCTCAGAGCCCCATCCAACCTGGCCTTGGACAGTTCCATTAATGGTGCATCCACAGCTTCTCTGGGCAACCTGTTCCAGTGCCTCACCCCCCTGACAGTGAAGAATTCCTTCCAAATGTCTAGATGACTGTGTTGATAGCATCAGAGCTGCTGTGTCTCTTCAGAACCTTCTGTTACCAGGATCTGTAATCATATGGGCAATGCTGTAGCAGGTGTTCCTTGTTCACAGTTAGGAGCAAAGGCCGTCTGCCTTCCTAAGTGATAATCACATGTGGAAAGTAACTGCAAGGTACTTTTTTGACACCTCTGACAGCTCACACAACCATCATGTTATCTATTAGAGGAGTATGTTCCAGAATGGAAGGTGGTTTTATTTTGGTAATTTGATAGGAGAGACATGGAAAAAATATGCTGATCAGTTCCTGTTAAAAGCTTATATTCATCTTCCTTTGTTCATTTTAAGGTGTAACTAATAATGTTGTCTAAAATCCTAGGAGGGGAAAATCCTTTGTAAATCCACAGAGATGCAATAGGAGAGAAAGTGCATTAAATGCCTGTTGCAGTGATTCTTCAGTTGTAGCTTCTTGCTGACACACAAAGCACTGGCAGTGATTGATTCTTTTCTTGGCATGTGCCTATTCTTTTAATAAAGACCCTGCTTTCAGTTTCTACTGCAGTTAAGAAATGTAGGTGTCCTGTACAGCCTGACCTCCTATATAATTATAACACTTAAACCATACTTTAATTTCTCTGTCCAATTTAACTACTACATGTATCTCAGTAGGAAAACTTCCTAGAACACCTGCATCAGGACCTGCTAATGACAGAAACAACTCTGAGACAATGATAGCACTTGAAGCTTCTTCTAAGACTTTTATGGTTGTAAGTCTTGTGTCTTGATTTGATTTTCAAAGGGGGAGGAAAAACCCTAAAATAGAAAAGTTAATGAGTATCTGGAGGGTGGCTGAGGCTGTTGACTTGTCTTTTTATGTTCTTCAGCTTTTATTGTCATACCAGAAAATGGCTATGCACCATTCAATGAGGACTGTTTTATCTTTGTCTAGTAGTTGCATTATTCTTTGGCTCAGGAAAAAAGATACAGTAATAATCTCCTGCTCTTTTGAATTTTGCGAACTGTTTTACCTTTTGAGAGGGCTAAAGAAAGATGGATGTTCATATGCTCCATGTAGTGCAAGTGTGCAAGGATCTTTTAAATAGTTTAATTAAATCTTACATTAATTGCTGTAGGTTACACTTAGGCTTTAGAGAACTCGATTGTTTCATAGCATGATGTGATGTCTTAAGGGAATTGAGCACCATGCTAAAGCACATCACTGAATTCCACTTCAGTCCAGACTACAAGTGACCACAGACAACCTATGAGTGCTCAGTTTCCATCTCTTGTACCACTTGAATTGTACTTGGAATTGCTTAAACCCCAGATTGTTTATGCCTCGCCATACACATCTTCCTTCTGTGATGCTCCTTGTTTCCTAAAATACCTGTCAGCCTAGGGAAACAAGTGTATAAAGACAAAGCTTGATTTGAGTTTTTGCTTGTCATCTCAGGACACCTCTCCTAATGAAGCTCACATGTCACTACCATCTGCTCCTGCATATACAGGCAGTGAAGAGATACAGAGAGAAACTGCTTATCCTGATGGAAAGGTAAGATGAGAACTTGGCACTCGGAAATTCTGGAAGACAGCTGTTGGGAAAGATGAATGAGAACGTGAGTGTGAGGGCTCAGTAGTGACATCTCTCATGTTTTCATTAGGTTGAGAAGGTTTTGAAAAATGGCTGTCACCTTGTATTTTTCCCAAATGGAACATGGAAAAAAGTGGGTTCTGATGGGAAGACTGTAACTATAACCTTCTTCAATGGGGATGTGAAGCAGATTATGCCTGATCAAACAGTGGTAGGTATCCTACATGTGCATTTTTCAATAAATACTTATTTATCTGCATGTGTACACTCATTTAAAACTTCTCACTAGTTACACTAAATCTGTTGTCTGCAGATTTATTACTATGCTGATGCCAAGACTACTCACACAACATACTCTGATGGCTTAGAGGTCTTGCAGTTTTCAAATGGACAAATAGGTAAAGAAATAATCCAACCCAACCATCAGAATTATTGTCCATGTACCTGTGTTTATGTAATAAGCATATTGTTGCAAAATCCATTTCAGAGAAGCATTATCCTGATGGCAAGAAGGAAATAACCTTCCCTGATCAAACAATTAAGAATTTATTTACGGATGGCCAAGAAGAAAGTATCTTTCCTGATGGCACCATTGTTCGTGTGCAGCGGTGAGCTTTTCCTTCTCAGGTGCCCTGGCCTGGGCAGGGGATGGGAATGCTTGGGGCTCAGTGACAGGGACACTGTATGGGGACAGATCTGTTTCTACATCTCCTGAAAGTTTATTTCAGTAGACTGTACTGTGAACATGTATTTACTGCTTGAGCTTTGAGTTTGGGGTTTTTTTGGGTTGTTTTTTTTTTTTTTTGGTAGCATGGAAGAGGCATAAAGAGTGTGTATTGTCTCATACCCTAACCAAAGAGGCTTCTCAGATTTGTACATAATTCTAGAAAACATATCTAGGCATGGGAAGCAGGTGTGACTGACAGCTGATACCTGGTAGTGCCCAAAGTACCACTTTTTAAACTTCCCTTAGAGTCCAGCAGTGATAGATTTGGTGCAAATAAAGTGCAGTGGATGCTCTGAAGTATGAAGAAGTCAGATCAGTTTTGCAGAACCAGGTTTCTGAGTATGAATCAGCTGAGATATTTAACAGTTAAGATTTCTCCACAAATACTGGGTTTTTTAAAAAGTCTTCCTTTATTTAGGCTTATGTATTTGATGTTTGTTCTGAGACTAATCTTACACCAATGCATAATCCTTACTTGGTTTTTTCTCCCCTTTAATGTAGAGATGGAAGCAAAACTATAGAGTTCAATAATGGCCAGAGAGAGCTCCACACATCACAGTTCAAGAGACGGGAGTATCCAGATGGGACTGTCAAGACTGTGTACATGAATGGACAGCAGGAAACCAAGTATGTCTCTGGGAGAGTCAGAGTAAAGGACAAGGATGGTAATATTATCATGGACACGAAGGTGTAGACCATGTCAAAACTGCTGAAGTGTTAGCACATCAGCAAAAATAATGTACATTTCTGTAAACAAGTGAACATGCTCAAAGCTTTTTGTGTATATATTATTTATAGTTTTCTCTAAATAAATTTATTTTTCAGTGGGTGCTACTACATCAGAGCTTTTACTAATTATTTTTTCCCATTTCAGTTCATTGATTCAGTATTCAGTCATGTGGGGTTAAAAGGATGTTTTTTAAATCAGCTGTCAGTGAACACTCAAACAGCAGTAGACTACACCTTATTTTAGACATCAGTTTACTTACTGCTTGACTTTAAAGGAATGGCAGTCTTGGGCTATTCTTTTTCCTTCATCATCCTGTTTTCTTCATCTCAAGAGTTGGGAGGCAACAGACTGCAGTTCACAGACTGCAGTGTCTGTTCTATAAACTCTTCTATACTCATAGGACTAGTACAGGTGACAGTGGGGGATAGGTTCATTCTCCAAGCTACTCAGAAACACCAGGAAATTAACACAGGTCATATCATCCAGTTCTCCTACCTAACAGGTACTTTTAAGCTGACTTGCCTATTAAAATTCTGCAGTACCTACTGTCAAAAGGTTGCTGCTGGTCTGGCTGCTCTAACTCTCTGTTCTTGTCCATGCTGAAAAATTTGTTTCCTTCTCTCACACAGCAGAAGACTCACTTTCCTCTCCCTGTCTCCTCTGCCCCCCTCCCCTTTTTCTCCTCAGTGAAAGTAAGCTCTGTCCTTACTCTGTCTGTGCCCTTTTTTACTCTCAGGGTGGCAATGAGGACTGTGCTCACTCACACCCCGAAATGACCTGGCTGGGTGGAGAGGCAGGTCCTGGCCTTTTGGGCAATTGCAAAACAGCACCTCTGATGTAATTCAGGGCTAAGAGGGGTGATAAACAATGGGCTTTTGGTCTTTTTTAAATGAAAATATTTTGAAAATGAGCATGAACTATCTAAGGTATTTGCACCACCATCGAGAACATGTCTGGTTAGTACCAGAATAGGTACTGAAACTGTGACAGGATCCTTCCACTGCTTGTCCCACTGTGCCTGGGCAATGAGGTCAGCTTTGGACCCTTGCTTTTATGGAAGCTTGAAGGAAGAGATTACATAAGTGTTTTCCTTGATAATCTAGACAAAGCTCTCCTTGGAGAGACAGGGAAGAGCTGAGCTTTACATGTAAAGGATTTAGTACAATAGAGAGACACTCAAAGAAACCTCACAGACTACAGCAGTAAAGGAAAACAAGCTCTCGGGTGCATGCTGACCAAACTGTTTATTCCCAAACTCTGAAGTGAAAGAGGTTTAACAACACCTGAAAGTGAAAACAGAAACCAGCAACAATGCAAATGTGTTTCAGAACAAAGACAGTAATGCATCCCCAACTGCTTGCTCCCTCTCTGGTGCTGGATGGAGATGTCTGTCACCAAATAAACCTGAAACACAAACAAGAGTCATGTCACAATAATACAACTATCATCTTCCCTTCCAGTCTTCTTACAAGATACTAGAACAAGTGTCCCAGCATCCACTTTTGATCTAATTCTTTACCACTATGCATTAGTTCCAGCTACTCCTGTGAGAAGGGTATCACAGAACAATACTTAAGGCTCCAAGGCCAGAAAAGATTGAGATGTGGATATATAGTTTCACTATTTCAAGATCAGAAAGTGTCAGGAACATCATCTGTTCACACTGCTAGAAGAGTGCTTATTAAATGGGAAGGAAAAATATAACATAACAGCCTTGGCCAAGAAATCTGAAAATCCAAGTCTCTGGTATTCCCCATGGATAACACACAGTATAAAGCTCTTCATTTAAAACATTCTGTGTTTGGCTAGACATGTGAACATCAGTAAGTTATCATGGATGTTTGCCTGAGAATCCACCAAGAATCAGATTAAAAGCAGAAAATAAAGAAGATTAATTTTGATTGTTTAGGCAGAGTACACAGCCACACATCTGCAAGTTGCCTTCTCTGGTCACTGGCAGCAGAAGCTCCTTATGTTGTACCACCTTAGGACTCTTGTTTCAGTACCTCTAAGTTCTTAAAACTGGGGGTTTCAGTAACAGTATGTAAAGAAGTTAAAAGCTAACAGCTTTTTTTTTTATATTGAACACTTTATTAACAGAATGGAAGTGTGGACACAAGGGGTTTCTTTTGAAATAAACTCTAGTTGTCCACATTACTGGCAGCTTGTACTTTGCTTAATACTTCTGAAATCATTCCTCCCCAGTGGTACGAATTTGTAGTTCATGGTCACTGTACTTACGTGTCACTCATCCAACTCCGCAAGTCCCATTTCTATCAACTTCAGATGAACCAGGTTTTTGTCATCTCCATACAAAGAAATGGTGACCTCTGGTGAAACAGTCTGAAAGTTGACAGTTTTGACAGTTACAGATTTAAATCTCAAGTTGATACTGAAAGATTTTACTGGCTACACTCAATGTCCAAGCGGAACTGTGAATATACAAAGAATACTTCTGTTTTTAAGTAAAGAAAACTGGTTTTAAAGTAACAGGAATGCTCAGAAACATTGTGTTTGCAGGATTAAGAACAACATTGCACCATTTTCTCTTCGCATTCCTTCATGGTAAATGGTTTTCAATTTTAAACTATGAGGGTTCACAGTAGAACAAAGACTTAGAAATTAGAGTGCTAGTAAGAATTTTAGGCTCAGCAAGAACTAGGAGAAAAAAACCCCAAAGGACATTTCTTACACGTATGGAAGCAGAGAGACGCTTTCCTTCAACGCAGTCCACCATGGTCCACAATGCTTTCAGGCTCCATTCTGGGGAATAAGGAATTCTTTCCACATTTTTGTCATCTGAAGCAGGTTTAAATCCAGCCAACAGAACTCGTACTGCTTGAACTGGATACTTCAACAGATGACACGGAATGTGACGCAATCTGAAACGGAAATGAGAAGCGTTTGCCCACAGCAATCCACCTGCCCTAAGGACATCAGGATGGCTGAATGGCTCACACAGTACATTTATGGTGTGGGAACTGGGATTGGACTCCTTGCTCTATGGGAACATGCCAACATCAGACCAAACAACTCCTCAGGTAGGGCTAGGCCCTCTGAAGGACTTAGCACAGGGAACTATCAAAAAGCAGCCCAGCATCAGAGACCCTCCCCCAGTACTCTGCTTGGGGAGGAGTCCAAGAGCTGAACACAGATCTGAGCACAGGAATCCAAGTGCAAATCATCACAATGCAGCTCCACAAACCTTTGTGGTCCCAAGTGCTTCACGCCTGAACATGCTCTAGACACACTACTGGAAACAGATATGTGGGGTTTACATTATCATCTCCCCATTCTTCTATCTTTCTATCCCAGAAGCAAGGGAATGGGGAAGCAGAGCAGGAAATGCAACTCTGAAATAGAACACAGTCTCCCAAGACCCTAATAGACTGTGAAGCACAAAATCTATTCAAATCCCCATTTTTGCATCATCTTCAGCAACAAAGTATACATTTCCAATAGGCACACGAGCAAGCCTATATAGAAAGTACCTATTATTACACAGACACATATGTACTGCATATATAGGTACTATATATGTACTGTAGTACTATGTACCATCCATATACATATAAATGTGTATGGATGAGAAATTCAGACAAGCTCAGGGAACCCTAGGAAAGCCTGGGATATTTGAGACACTCAGCTGACGTCTTTGTTCTTAGAGCATCTAAGAACTGCACAAACAGGGATTTGAACTTCCACTTTCCACACAGGCAGAGCAGGGTGTGTCCCACTCAGATACTCCCTTCTCCATTAGTTTATTCCCCAGCTGTCTTCTGTGCAGACTGCAGTCACACCAACTGTACAGCCTTGTTTTGAGTAAGGTTCTTGGGTGCAGCAGCAGATTAACCTGAGCCCACTCACAGGTTAAGTAACTGGAGACAATGGAGAAATCTGGTATTATAATAATGGGCTTCTCAGAACAACCTGAAACAGAGGAGCAGGTGCAAAACCCCACACACTGCAGACAGGTTTAACCAGCGACCCCACTTTCTAACTGAAATCCAGTGGTAAATTATGATAAACAATACATATATGCAGTTATATATAAATTAATAGTAAATGTAAAAATACATACATTTATTTGTAAGTGCATACTTTATAATCCAAGTGTATACATACACACACAGACATTTTACCTGCATTTTTTTCTTATTTACCTGCTTGTTGGGGCAACTAAGTAAGTACCATAGTCAACAAACTGAACCAGAATCTGAACAGGGACAAGCTGTGTAATAGAGAGGAGCTTTGCTCTATACCATAAACCATCCACATACTCTGCAAGGCAAGGCAGTTCTGCAAAATAAAGAAAAAAAAACCCATCACATAATGCCCCACAGTACTCAGTGCAGTACAAATTGACCTTGAAAATCCACTTCACTTTGTGACCAAGATTAAGTCTCCTATTCCTTATCAAATTTGTGCTACGATTTTGCTCCACACACCCTCCAATTCTCTCTGAATTCCAATCCCATCACTAGTATACAATTTAAGTCAAGTTTCTCTACCTCACACGGCAATGGTGAGAAATAACAGCAAATTGCTTGGTGAAAAGATACTGATCCAAACAGTTTAATGTTAAAACTTTTCAACTTGGACTCATTTGCAAAATCCAGTTAGTAAACAGACTGATCTCCAAGAGACTAGACAAAAGTCTGGAAGACAGGAGGCAGATGCTGCCTAAAACCTCACCCAGAGTTTCATTAGTTGGTAGAACGAAGTATGAGCAAGAACTGTTTTCTTCAAGTTTTAGACAGCCATACTTTGTGTTTTAGTTTAGGCCCAACAGCTGTGGACATTAAAGTGGTGCTCTTCAGGGCTCACACAACTTCCAAGCCTTTGTAACATGATTTTCTGTACCTAACTTTTGTCTCTTGAATATTTAATAAGATTTTCACAGTTACAGCTTCATGACAGGTGCCTTTAGGGAAAAGTTTTATTACTGCCAAATGCAATCTGAAGTTAGTTCATAACTGTGACAGTCATCAGGAGTGAGTTCTGTCCATCATTTTCCAGAAGAGCAGAATGACACAAAAGCCTCAGTTTAATGAAGAGTAAAAACATATTACAGTGTATCGTGTAATTATAGTGGGATGTTACTCCTTACTCTCCAAAACTTTTATTTAAAGATACATAGAAATAGAAATAACAGTATTCTTCAATAGGAAGTTCAGGCTTTTGGAATATCCACATGAAACAACAGGGAAAATAAACACACAATGTACCTTTTTTGAAGTTTGTTAGATGAGGAAGAGTCTTTACAATTTTATTGCACCACTTCAGGGCTTTATTAAGGCTCTCTGAGTCATGGCTGGCAGCTCTGTCTGTGGCAGACCTCTTTGTAACGCTCCCAGAAGAATCAAGACAAATATAAACCTATTTAAAGAAAAGGCTCTGATGTTACTATTTTTGCAGTTAATTTAGAAACTAGGAATTCCAACTGTGATCAACCATTATTAAAAGATTACTTGATCCCATCTTTGAAAGGTTCAGCACCTCCTTGCTCCCCCCTTTCTTCTCTATTTCATTATTCAACATTCGAAGTCCACACAGGAATCTTTTATTTGATCAATGCACATGACATTCTGCCTTTTGCCTGGGAGACTACCAGAACTCCAGGAAGTTGTGTGGGCTTACACAGAATTTGTTATTGTTCTGCCACATTAAAATCCAATGACCTATTTTCTTATTAAAAAAGCCAAGTACCAGACTGCAATATCGTAATTCTTTAAATTAATTTTTCTAGAGAAATGATTAGTGTTTCACTGCCCCCACCTATGAGGTTATTTCAACTAAGAGCTCATTCAGAGAGCTGCCCCATACAACCACCTGCATCAATAGCTCAGGACCATTTTGCAGGCTCTAATGCTCTAAGATTGCCAGCTGTGATTTCCTTTTCACCAGCCCGATGGGACTGCAGCATATGAGACATTGACAAGAAGACTCACCTCCTTAGGGGACACCAAGTGGGTAACTGTGACAGGAAAGGTTTCTCCTGGAAAAGGCAGTGGCTGCAACAGGTACGAAGGCGAAAGGTCTCCCTCAAATACCCCCTAGACCAAGACAGACTTCAGCTGAGCATCATAGTGAGTAACAAAATAAAAACTAACTTAGGTGTGACTTCTGGTTCAAAGGAGTTACCTAAGAAGGTGTATAATAAGAATAATAAACACATTGTGTTTATTATTAAAAATAAACACAAATGTGTCCTTGATGGAAAAAAATAGACATTGCAAAGTACAGACACAGATTTTCTCAGCAGCACAGCATTGTACAGTGTATCTTCTTTTAGAACCATGTAGTTTACAGTTTGAATTCTACACGTCATTACTGCATTTGATTCACCACAAAATAAACCCTGGTGCATTAAATTATACTTTCAGAAGGATAGATAGCACACAGCTCAGCTAGATCATAGGTCATGAAGAGAGCTCCTATTATCTCTTGTACTGAAAACATGATGCATAACAAAATGTACAATTTCTCCAAAACACATTTTTACACATTTACTTGAACACTTTTCACTATGCCCCAAGCAAAGACAAAAGTAGAAGCAACATATGTAACTGGAAAATGAAACAAATTATGACCCTTTCATTCCCCTGCGGAATCTGACAGAGGATGCAGTACAAAAAAAAATCATTATGTTCCTCAGACTTAACTAGGGAAAAAGAACTTTTTCCATTCAAAGTAGGTACTCCTGCACGTAAAGAAAGGATGTTTAACTAAATCACAGATAAACTGAATGCCAGATTTCTGCAAAACTGTCAGGAGCCACCTGACTACACCTGAACACACATTCTTGCAATGAGAGTCACTGCTGTAAAGCTCAGCACACTTGGAGGCTCTGATGCATTCTCCCACATCCTACTGTGCAGCTACCAGGAATTTTTCAGGCTAATGCCTGAGCTAGGATTGTCATATGCTAACAAAGACCAGCTTCTAAACTCAGCAGTGCAGCTCAACAGAAATGCACCTCAAAGACAGTGACACACTGCAGCAATGGGTGCAGTGAGCTCTGCATAAGCCACCATTAGCAGTTGCGAGGCTGACAAAATAAAGTCCTTATCAGCTTAACTTATCCCAAATCACAGATTTGAAGCTGTGAAATAAAGTTACAAAACTACAGAATAAAATAATACATAATGGTTATGTAAAAACAATGTACTTTAGGTGGCTTGTGAGCATGGCTGCTAAGCCTCTACAGCTAAAACCAGAGCTGATTATGTTTGAACATGTTCAGAGCCGCTTGCTTCCCACTTCTGCTGTTGCTGAGGTTCAGCTCGAGTTGTGGATGCCTTGCTTCTTTTCTGGTCTGCAACTGAACACTTCTGATGCCCATTCTCTTACAAATTTTTCTGAGTCACTTATTCCTGGAATGGATCTGCTTAATGCTATTATTCCTTGAGGAAAGCACTTCAGGCTTTCTGAATGCTTCTTGCTTGCAACCTTCTTACAGCTTTATTTTTGTTTCCCAAATTTAATCTTTATGTTAAAGACACAAATCTCATTTCCAGATCCATATTTAGTTTGCTGAAAGCTGTGTGTCATGTGCTGAACTTTATGACAATGTAACAAGAGACTGATTTACAATTAAGTTTTCCATGGTTACTCAGTTCTAATATACACAGAGATTTTTCTAACTGCATCATGAGCCCACTGGCAGACAATTCAAGCCTTACACCAGCAGTGACAGCAGCACACTCTGCACTGGAAAATTATTTTCTGAAGCAATGATGTATGTTGGAAAGAAAAGTACACTGGCAGACTTAATCAGAATTAAGAGAAAAAGGCAATAACAAAGTCCTAGCAATTCAAATGAACCTGATCCTCAGATTTCAAGGTACAAAAAGATTAAAACAGAAATTACTTATGTAGGGGGTTTTTGTGTTAAGACAATGAAGTTAGGTGGAAATGTTAATCCTCCCCTCAAGAATGTCAGGTAAGTGTCCGAGACTGTTGGAATACAGAACTTAGGTAACTCCCCTAGAAATCACTGGGTTTATGATGAAATACTTGACTTAATTTACTCCATCCTTGGATATATTTCTATGGATAACTAATCCCTTCAAGTGATAAAAATATTACCCTATTCCTAGTGTTTTAGGTTTTAGAGGAACACAAAAACTAACTGGACTTCAAACAGAATCTCTTTTCCTTACAGTGTCCACGAACAAACTCCTGGCAATTCGCTATTCCACAGAGCCTCACCAGCACATCGCAGCTCCCCGTGCTGTGCTGCAGAGCTGTGTGCTCAGCCCTGCTGCTGCTTACAGCACAAAACCACACCAATATTAAAAAAGTAATGAATCCTCCGAGGTCACAACAAGCAACTGAATAATCCATCCAGAGTTAGAACAGCAACAGTGAAAGGGACACACACACACACAAGTCTCACCAGCTTTTGTATGTCCTGGCAATCTTCAGCAACACAATACTTCTGGTATGCCATGAAGGACGAAAGCGACATCCCCCCAAAATACAGGCTGATGGACAACTTGCCCCATGGGTTATCTGGTAATGCCTATTTGTACAGGACAAAATAGGACTGTAATAGTAGTATTGGGACTGATGTTTTAGAAATAGTGACCAAGAATTCAAACCTCTCATGCTGATGTGCACAGCACTCAAAGATGTAAGACCAGTATGCCTATTAACATCAGTTATAACACAAATGGGAATAGCTCTCTGAAATGGCAGCACCAATTACTCATTATCCCATGTTTGCTCACTCAAACCCTTCTCCTTCACAATTTACTATTAAACTGTCTGAAATGCCTTGTTCAGACAATACAGATGATGTGCTTCCCTGTAAGTTTAATAAATAAATTCAAGCAAATCCACACTTAATTATGTCAGAATTTTATCACTTAAAATAGAATTTAGAACAATATATGTTGTTAACAGGTAGGTTACTTGTCAGAATGACAACTCAATATGAACTAATTCTAATGGACATATTTAAGGCCTCAAAACTATAATAAAGGTAAAGTCACAGGAGAAATAAGTTTAGTTGGGGTTTTTGTTTTGTCTAAGAAATACCTTTACTGCTACACTCCTTCATGTACCATTCTTAATGACAGTTAATAGCAAAAAGACAAAAAAGTTTGCTTCATTCCACATCTATGAATAAATTAGGCTACCTCAACATGAATTTCAACCTCTTCATTTTTGAGGAGTTCTTGAAGGCAATCTACTGCATCCTGCTGCCAAAAATTTCCAATCTATTTGGAGAAAAGCAAGAAACCCACACATTAAGACGTTAACAAGTAATATTCTTCCTATTCTCAGGGTAGATAGAAATACATGACTACCATTAAAGAAAAAATCTGACTTGAAAACACAGATTAATTTGATTCATCTACAATCACTTAAATATTATCTGCTATTTGGTGCATTAAAATTTATGTGACAATGCAACCCACAATTTTCAGATCCTGAAATGGCTTAGAAAGAGATGCTGCTTGCCAAATCTAACCAATACTATGTGCTCAATAATGTATGTGTACAAAACTATCTGAAGCATAATCCAAAGAATTACAGAATCTTAGCGAACACACAACGAAACATGGAATACCCTGAATACGTCTTTTATTCTCTGCTCTGTTTGCTTTCCAACCTGTAGGCTTACAAGCCTTTCATAGAGTCATAGAATGGTTTGGGTTGGAAAGGACTTTTAAAGATTGAGTTTCAACCCTCCTGCTGTGGGCAGGGACACGTTCCACCAGACCAGGTTGCTCCAAGCCCCCCTCCAACCTGGCCTTGAACGCTTTAGCAATGGGGCATCAACAACATCCCTGGGCAGCCTGTTCCCATGTCTCACCACCCTTGTAGTGAAGAGTTTCTTCCTAGTATCAAATGTAAACCTGCCCTCTGTCAGTTTGAAGATATTCCCCCTCATCCTATCACTCCATGACCTTGTAAGGAATCCCTCCCCAGCTCTCTTGTAGCCCCCTTTAGGTACTGAAAGGTGCTGAAGGATCTCCCTGGAGCCTTCTCTTCTGCAGGATGAACAGCCCTAACTCTCTCAGCTTGTCTTCACAGGAGAGGTGCTCCAGCACTCTGACCTTCATTGCCCTCCTCTGGACTTGCTCCCACAGGTGCTGCTCTTCAGGTGTTCTCCTGCTGACTTGTGATCCCTCTCCAGGCTTGGCATGGCTCTGAACCAAAGATGCTCTCCCTCTTCTGAGAGATGGGCCCTGCAGGACCCCAGCAGACCAGGTTCCTCCAAGTGAGAGCCACCGTCCAAGCAGCCAAACCAGTGGCTGTGGCAACAGTCCTGTAATGACTTCTTAACTCACCAGACTGGACTGAACCTTTCAAACCCCTTCCCTCTGACAGGCAGGACTGATGGGAAGACTACTGGCAGTCCACAGATCCTTATAAACACTCCTGGAATCTGCAACACCTGCAGACACAGCCAGGAGCAGCCTGAGGAGTCTCACTGCTAAGAGGAGTGGGTAACTCTTGCAGTGGGTAACAGTGAGTGCACTGTACAAGGCCTGGCAGCCTCTCAGCGATGTGCCCCATACAAGCAGGCAGTAGCACCACCCCTCTCTAGGGCGTGTCAGGTCAGCACATGGATGCCTCTGAACCTCTCAGCAGAGAGCAGCCACCATCACCCGCTGCCTTTTGTCAGCTGCAGCGGGGGTTACACGGGGAGCAGAGGGTGCTGCCCTCCTCAGCCCTGGCCTCTCTCCTGAAGTGATGGCTCTGTCCTCATCAGCCTGCAGAGTGACAAAGCAGTGCTGTAACCACACCTCACACTCTGGGGAAGATCTCTTCTTCCTGCAGGTCCTTGCCATTGCAAGCTTCCATTCTTCTGCATCATTGCCCCTTCTCTCTTCTGCAAGTGCTGCTGGGACAGTTTCTGGCTGTTTGGCTGTGGGTCTACTGCAGACTGCACTTGGAATCAGCTCCTTCTCAGCCTCCCTGACGCTACATAGCCCTCTCACCTGCTGCAGGAAGGTTTCCTACCTTTTGCTAGCAAGTCTGCTGCCTGTCCCTGCCTCACATATTGCAGACACCCCCCACCCCACCACCCCTAAGAAGCCGCTTCCTTACTCTATCAGTTTAACTGTTTCCAGTAATAAAAGCAACCTAATAAAAGTAATAGAAGTAATTTCAGTAATTCACTTTTACTAAGTGCACCATTCAAAGGAAGCAAGGTGTGATGGTATGTGAAGATGTTATTTACATACCAATTACTTACTGACAAAAACCCCTAAAACAATTAACCTGTATCAGTTTAGATTGTTTCCTACATAGCCAAGTTCAGAACATCAGAAGCACAGTTTTGCAGGACTTGAAGAGTTCAGATTGTCTGGCCATTGTACATTAAGAAACCCAGGCCTTACTTTTTATTGCTGCTATTGCAAAACGAATTACCATGTCAGAGCATCCCCCTGCCACCTGTGCAGTGCCCTGTCTCACAAAGGTTTAACTCCACTGACAGCTGCCTTTGAAGCATGCTCCCCTCATAAAGCAAATCTGCTGGGTCCTGATAAGGACTTGCTGAAACAATCCTCATCAGCTCTTCTCTGAATCCTTGCAGGCAAGAGAAGATGCCAGCAACTACTCTCAACCTTTCTGACTAAGCAGCGTATTCATTTGAGTAACTTCCCTACTAACACACAAGTGCACCATTACTCACCGGCAGCGTCTTGTAGAGCTGACATGGGATGCAAAACGGAGGAATGCCAGTGTAAAACGTAGTTGGATACAGGTGACACTGAGGAATGCTCTCTATGTAACCACGATCTATGTACTGTACCTATGGGAAATGCAAAGCTTTCCTGAAATAACTCCTGGTTTCTTTGTTAAGTTCAGTAAGAGAACGCGTTCGCCTACAGCATTACTTTTATGGAGGAAAAAATAATGGTTTGATGGTAAGTACGTGATGTGACAAAGTGGAAAAAAAGAAAAGATTAAAAAAGTGGTAATGGCAGATTAGAAGTTCAGTTTATAAACTTCTTTTGCAAGAATTCCTACTTTTGTGGAACAACCGACATCAGCTTAAAATTGAAAGAAAAAAATTTTGTGAACTAGAATAGTGTCAGATTTTGCAAATCTGCACTCAAAAATCATGAGTACACTCAAGAGCTTAGGTAAGATTAACTGTTAATGAGAATAAGCTCTATACCTGTGCAGCTTTTTACTTAAGAAAACTTTTAACTATGAGAACTACAGGAAAAACTGTGACAACTGAAATAGGTAAACAGATTTGATCTTTAAAATAAATGTAAAAATGAGAACAGTAATCAACGCTTTTAAGCAGAATGAACATCTGCATAGTCAGGTCAGCTGAATGAAAAAATGTGAAATCCATTATTTATTTTAGAGGATTGGATTATTTGCCTTTTTTTTTAAACATACATATGCAGATATACATAACACACCCTCCCTCCCCCATACAATCAAATTTACCTGGAGAGTACTACCACTGACTTCTACAATCTTAGCTCGATACCACACAGTATCTGATCCTCTTACAACACAAGCTTCTCCCTTTTTCCAGCAGTAGGGTATCAGGAGACCAAGGCCTTTGAAGGTATTTTGTATTTCAGCCATCAATTTGTTTAGTGCCGTTTCTTGGGGGAGGAGCCAAAATAAAAATAGATTAAAAATAGTCTCTAACCTCCACGCAAAATATTTCAATCACTAAACCTCATCAGATTCAGATGAAGACATGTATGAACATAAAACACATGTGCTGCTCCAAAATCTATTTTCCAACACTGATACAACACGTATGTTCAGTATCTAGTACATGCAAAAGAGTTACTACTGGAAACAAACAGTAAACTGCATTTCCAATTCTGAATTCTACTCTCAGCAATAGAGGCATCTATAAATTTTTTAACTGACACCCAGGCAGCACTAATATCAGAGCCAAACAAAGCATGAGCAAGACAACTCCCAGACCACTGTTTCAGTGGTAGGATACCATGAAATACAGAACAGGTATCCAGAAGAACTTCTTCTGCTATGGGTACAGCCTACAGCAATAACTGCAGGAAAAATACAGTCTTGTGCAAGTGGGGTTACTGTACTTTGAACTGTAAAGTCTTATGAATAAAAATAGTTACATAATCCAGTAGTTAAATGTACTTGTGGTTCAAAAAAGAAAACTAGTGTTCTCATATGTAAATACTTCTCTAAAGCACAACACACTAACATGGAATTGAGGAGTAACACTGCATCTGTCGAAGAAAATGAACCTCTTTCAAACAGTACAAACAGAAAACATTGTGAGATACAGAATGTATCACAATGCAAATAAAGAGCCTGAAGCAATTGTCTACTGAGCTCAAACTGAAGGAAAAATATACAGTAGTATCTGAGAACCAAGCTAACTTCCAAGAATCTTTATGACTTATCTTCATCACTTTGAAGTAAATGATTTCATTTACTTCATCAGTCAACATTACAAAATAAAGCACTTACTACTTTATCCACTGCAGCCTAGAGAAGAAAGGCAAGTAACCTGCCCATCCAAGTGCTTTGGGTTTTTGGATTTCTCAGGAGGGTGGAAGGACAGGAAAGCAGATTTAAGGACAGAAACAATCCTTGCCCCTCACACCAAAGAACATCACCTCCCAACAGGAATATTTCAGAACAGTGAACATGCACCAGATAAGTGTTCTGGCATACACTGATACCCCAGAGCACTCACATTCATAAATGTGTTTTCTTCTATGTAAACTCACCAAATGATTTTGGTATTATATAAATAGTTCCATCACCTCCAATACAACTCACTACAGCCTGGAAAATTTTTGCTTCAGGAACAATGGGAGATTTATACACTTCATCCATTCCTGAATGAGGCTCGTATGTGTTGAGTGATTTTTGTTCACTCTCTGAAACAGTGGTATTTTCCTCTGGAACAGCCCTGTTTCTTGCACATGTGATTTTGGAATCACAACCATCCAGCTGTGTGTTCTCCTGCTCGAAATGTACTTCAAGATGCTCCTTGGAGACTGAGCAAGCTCCATCAGCTTTACCAGTTCTAGAAGATTCAATCAAATATCAATATATTAACTGACAAAGAACTTGAAAAGTACAAAACTGTAAAACAATAGAAGTAAGAAAACCAAACACACAAAAGTGGCAAAGGCTTCTCAAAATACTGTCAAGCATCTCATCTACAAACTTAGAGAACTGAAATGTGCCAAGGATAGATACAATGACTAATGTTATACTCAAGTTCACTGAAGATGGAGTTCTGTTGCTAGAACTGTAGGACACAATCCAAATTTTTTGATTTACTTATTAGTTTGGTCAGAAATGAACACCAGAGTCTGAGAGAATGTAAAAGGAAAGTATCCAAACCTTCTGTTTCTAAGAGCCAAACCCTGTTCAATAAGGTATTCAGAAGTATCAGTCATTTTTCCTGTCCCATCTTTGCAAAAAATTTTCACAGGCAGTGCACAACCCGCGTCATTTTCCTGGAAAAAATGAGAGAGCTGAACAACATATTATAAATATGCACTTCCTCTAAACTACAGGCATATTTTTCATTTTATTGGTACTGACTGTCAATCAGACATCCCTGAACAACTGATGCCCACATGAGAAGACACAAATTTATTTAATCCATATGACAGCTCCCATCATTTTACCAACTGTTCTACACACAACATTAAAAAAAAGTTGCAGAATAAAAACTTGCTTTTTCCCCTCAACTTTTTTAATATAATCAAGTGCCAAACACTTGCCTTCCAGCATGAGCTTCAAACCCATGCATAAGTAACTTCACTCATGACTCCTTTTATTTCCACACACACTGTAAAATACCACTGGCAGCTGCCAACAGATGCTGAACAAATCAAACCCTTCTAACAATCCTGGTTTGGTTTTTTTTAAAAACCATGGAAGAGATCAATTACTAATGATATTCATACAGCACAGGATTAATTCTTTCAGTCTCTGAGGCTTGAAAACTAATATAGTAGCTGCTGAAATCATTCTCATCAAGAACCTAAGCAGCTTGCTTATCTGTCCATAAAGGCTGTCAGCATCTGGTGATCCCAAAGATCCAGCTACTATTCTTCAGTAACTAAACACATCAAAGATGAAGTTCTCTCCAAACTGGTGCAGCCAACTACTCTAATGATCCAGTGAATATCAAAAGTCAAGCAGAAAGAAGAAAAAGCACCTTTTCCCCTAGAGCAGACAGCTATCCAATCAAGTTCTACTCAGGACTTATAGAAAGGTAAAATATTCAGAAAAAAACCCTGAATTCATAGACAGCCTGACACAAATTTTATAAATACCACTGGTTTTGATTACCAACCTGTATGACTATTTTCACTTGTGCTCCAGTTAGGTAATAGGATAAGCATTCACACACTGTTGCTGTCCACTGTGTGCTTCCACCTGTTGGTCTAACATAGAACAAATGATAATCTCTAGGTACACGAGAAGTTGGCATCTCCTGAGTGTAATCACCAACTCTTCCTTCCACTAAGAATTTGTTCCGTTTTTTTAAACTGCCTAAACTGTTACAGAAAAAAAAGACAATCTCTATTACAGTCAAGAGTAAAATGAAATCACTTTTAATTTCTGGATCTCTATGACAGGAAAAATTAAAAAAATACAACCCCAGAACTTCAAAATGAGGAGGATCATGAGTTATAGAAGTTATGACACCTGTCATAACAGTCTAGAAGAGACCTTCTGTACAGTTTCATGAGATCTGATTCATGTCAAATTCTGAGCCAAGGGAGAAAGAGTTCAGTGAAATAAATCTGTTCACTATTTTATAACTCATCCTGCAAATATTATTCATTTCTATAGCAGTTTTTGCTTACTACTATGCAGTATAACCCTTAGAAAAAACTCCAAACCTTTATAAAACAAATCACAGCCACCATCCCATTTCTTTATTCAAAAAAGAATATTTTATTCACATCCAAATCTTGGATAATCAGTGCTAACAAAGGTATGTCATTATTCATTTCTAATGCTGCTACTCAGTATAAAGGAAAGGTTACCTTATTTCTGTCAATGAACATTCTATTGCTAGCGTCCTAATATTCTTGATACTTTCCTCAAGTTTTCTTAGACAGTTGACCTCCACTGTTTTTTCAGCTCCAGAATCATAAAGTAGCACCTGTTACATGCAAGAAACAATGAAACAGAAATAAACCTCCTCTCTTACTGTTACCTACAAGAAATGATAATTCAAAGCATCCCTGAGGTGGTTAAAAAACATTTCAAACATTACCAGGATTCAACAAATGCCTTCTGCACTGAAATACTTCAACACAACACAAGCAACTACTACAGCATAGCAAGGGGACAAACCATACAAATGTGCTCAAAGGGGATTAAACAACTTCATTGACTTTTTGGTAAACCAAAAAATGCTGAAATAGCTCCCCTCCACCCCTTGCTTTTTAATCTGATGGGCTTAAATAGCTGCTTGAAAGCTCTTAGGTTCAGAAGGCAGACGATGCAAACCTGAAGTACACAAAGTCCCATTTCTGCTTCCTGCTAAAAAGATCCCTGGGCATAACCTGATGATGGTAGAGAAAAATCAATGGCAATCCAGTCCTGGATTATCTGTATGACCAAAAAGCCATTCTTACTTTTGAGACACGTAAGTATCTAGTCCCAAAATGCTTTTTCTGCTGCTCATTATTTTCAATTTGGTAGAACAAATTGCATGTTTCAAGCATGTGTGAGGTTATTGGGGAAAACATTACAGCTACATGGCACAGTGCATCACCATCAGTTTAGGGCTCATGCAACTGCATGACTGCATGGGTTCCTGTGGTGATGCACGGGGTTCAACCGGCTCCATCTTTTAACAAGGATCATTAAGTTTGAATTACTGTGACCCTCAGTTTCACACACCTTCTGGAGTCTAAAATGAATTGTTAAACTACAGCTTAGGAATCTCTGCCATGTTCCAAAGGGCAGTGTAAATAAAGAGGAAGCCAACCTCATTCATGAGCCTTCCTCAACTACCAGATACCTGCTAAAGGCACCTGAGCTTTGAAGAGACAGTCAACTGACCTGCAGCAATGTACAACGTGACTTAAACTCTCAACAACAGACTGTGTGAGAAAATATTAACACAGAAGTAAGAAACAAAGACTTGACTGTATTTTAATCAGTGAATGCTTACAAGTTTAGAAATAAAAGTATGAACCCCGTTACGGTAAGAGCTTTACCTCTGCACTTGTTTCAGAGACAATCCTGCTTATCTGACCTCTTTGCCACTGTCCCACATCAGGTACATAAACAGCACAGTGCATTTTACTCTTCCACTTCACACTCTGTGGCTGGGATTCTTTGTAGATGGAAGCCATCTCCTCCTGTAAACTAAAATTCAAAAAACTGCTTTTCTAGTGATAAGCTTTAATGCAGTAAATAAAGGGCTTGTTCAGTCAATCATTGTTTAACTAGCACACAGTGAAGTTTCACTGTTTTAACAGATGCACAGTACTGCAGTTTTCCCTCCTGACATGTTAGAAATACATGAAATGGCAGCTACAAAATACATGTATCCTGATTAACAGTCCATACACCTATCATGTTAACTTAGACACTGGAATTAACATGAGCAATCCTGAGTGCTTTGTATGGCACTATTTGAAAGCTTCATTGTTTTCTCTTAACAACTTGGGAGTGTGGTACTCAATGTCACAACTATGTAAATGGAACCCTAGGTAGTTACAGCCAAGATGATGAAAAGATAAACAAAAAAATAAGCAGCCTGCACTAAACCATGACATATTCTTTAATTTATCTTCAAAGAGTAGGCATGAGTACCTAAATGTTACCTAAATACCTACCAAAGGCAGGCTGATACACTATGTCTAAAAATTGTCTTCAAACTTCCTAACAGGGTACTGGAAGCATCCTGAAAAAACCCCCTGCTACTACTACTAACAGTAAGTTCTATGGCTTGGGATATAGGTTTTAATTAACCAGATTTCTAATGAAGGAATGGGAAGGAGAGAAGAAAGAGCAAAAAGACTTAATCTTTTTGGACAGTGTTGCATTCATGAGATGCCAATACTTACTACAATAAAATTGATTTGAAATACAAGTGAGATCATGTACTTAATTTGGAATCAGAACTATAACAAGCCACAACATAGTGCCAACCTCTCTTCTACTCCTGTACTTCCCTCAACAAAGGCAAGTAAGTCAGCAGCCTTCAAGAAGTACAGTGTCAAATGGAACTCTAATCAGAGTTTACTAACTATACTAACCATACTAACTATACTTCACCACTTTAGAACACCTAAACTGAAGGAAAGTTATTTGAATTTTAGTACCTTTTCAGTATACTTTCTGATGACAGCAACTGTACAAAAATTTTACTAGGAGACACAACATGACTGATTCTCCCATGTAACTCCTTGTTACAAAGTGATCTGAAATCTCCTTCATCCACAGGTTCCACGCCTATAGGAATTAAAGCTTCTGAGGTTTTAGATTCTTCTAAAGGATCATCCCATATTTCATTGGGCCTTACTTCAGTTCTTTCAGTGTACCTGTAAAGAGCACAAAATAATTAGAATGGAAAGTTTAAACAGATTTTAAACGAAGTGAAAAAGTCTCAATAACAAAATGACAGGAATTATTCAACATTAAAGTGAGTAGTAGCTTAGACAAAAACATTTATAAATGCTACTTCAGAAACACTCACGATAGTAACATTTTCATTCTCCTTCAGAAAGTATCCCTGCACATTCTTCTCTCTTCTTGCCTTTATGCAGGCATTCATGAGCAAGTGTGACAAATGAGCTCTAAAGAGCTAGAATAAAGCAAGGCAAAACCCCCCCAAGGCCCCACAAAAATCCTTTTGCCCCTACTCCCCAGGAGAAACACCACCCCAACTAAAACCCACAGTGCACCAGGCGTAATGTTGGTAGCTGGGGTCAGAGGCTGCAGGGGTGACCTCTGACAGCAGAGGCCAGGGGCTGCCCCATGGCAGCCACTGCTCTGTCCCCACAGGACAGGGCTGGGACCCTCCTTCAGAGAGGCTGATGGCATCTCTAACCCAAGGAAGGGCAGAAGACTTCAGGGAGAGAGAAGAGGGAACAGAAGAGACAGCATAGGGAACACCAAGATCGTAAGAACAGAAGATCTGGAGTGGGCCTCTTGCCCCACAGAACAAGGGACAAAGGCCTGTGGTGGGTCCACTCCAAAGCACAGGAAGAAAAGAAGGAAGGAGCAGCATGGATAAACTGCTGTGTTCTGACCCCAACTCCCTGCACTACTCACTACCTCCCTGAATGGACTGAGTGTAACTCAAGGGCAGGAGAGGAAAGAGAGGTGTTTGGAATAAACCTGACCCTAGGAAAGGGGGAAGGTAGGTCCTATAAATGTTTGTCTTCTGTGTACCAATGCCTGAATTAGTAATTAAATGTTCATGCTAATTAATAATAACTAAGTAAAATCAAGTCTGTTTTGCCTGCAACAGTACTTGGTAAGTGATTTCCCTGCCTTTATTTTGACCCATGAGCTTCCTTGCTCATGTTTATTTTCTCCCCAGTCCAACTAAAGAAGGGGCAGCGAGCAAGTGACCATAAAATCCACCTTAGTCAAGTGATCAGTGTTTACACAGCAACTTATGTTAAAAGAATATACCCTGCTGACTGAAGGTTGGAAGCAGGCATCTAAGTACAGATGGAACACAACAAAATACCTTCATGACAGGGAAAAAACAACTCAGCTGTTCAGGTTGCTTAACTTACAAAAATCTTACTAAAAATCGTGCCTGTGACAGTATAAGAAAGTGTTACTAAGATTTAGTTACATTTCTGAGCTAAGACAGAAAATCTACTTACACGCTTCCTCCTGAAAAAAGCAAATTCAGGAATTTCCTTCTGGAATGAAAACTTCCCATTTAATGATCTATTTCCATCAGTATGCAAAAACTATTAATGAAAGAGTATCTACAGATTTTCATGAATACAGCCCATGGATTATCTTGGTAAAAAACCAGCAAATTCAATGCTGCAGTGTTATATCCTCATCAGCCTCATCTCCACCACCACACTTCCCAACATTGCTGTCCTCCCAACTCTCCTGCTGCTGTCACAGCTGGTTACCCAAGTGGTTTCTAGTAACAGACCTTCCGAAGAGATGACTTACTTTAGGTGCAGGTTAAATACATTAATTCTTTTTCTTACTACCTGGGAATGGGAACCTTAACAGTAATCACTTTGGGAAGTTGTAGCACTTAGGGACACTACAATTACAATGCAAACATTTGACCTCCAATTTTTTCACAGGTACAACTTCATTACATTAATCAAGATTTAATTTGAGAATTCAGCTGTCAAACTGCAGAGTTACACTCTAAATTACACCAGCTGATGAATGTGATTTGAACATTAATTTATCGCAGACGTGGTAAATTCCAGCCACTGGAGGCGACATACCAACACCAGTAATTTCAATACACTAACTCTGTATTTCCAAATACTTCAAAAGTTATGCACAGTGTATTTACCCAGGTATGTAGGATGCTAGGTCTTCCTCAACTAGCTGGCAGTTAATACTGAATTTTCTCCCATTATCAGCAGAGGCATTGAAGAGCTCAATAGATAAGATGTTATTATCTAAAATTTCTGTGAATGAATAATATCAACATAATTAGTGCCAATCAGTAACAGTATGAATACTATGGTTTTAGAGGAATGAAAAATGGTACTAAAAGACAGAATTCTGCACCACTACATTTGATGTACAAAGTAATTGATTCTGAACATCAACAGTACGTAGAGGTTTAGCTTTGCACATATCTATAAAATTAACTTAAAATACACCAATAATCACAAAATATTTTTGTAAAAAACCCCCAACTGCTACACAATTCCATTTATTAGATAGGTTCCAAACCTCCATTCCACAAGGAAAAGTAAGTAGTTACATATGAACAATACATGGTATTGAGCAAAATCCTACTAAGGCATGCAAGCATCATCTGAAATTTTTTTTTTTAGCAATATTCTAGAGCAGCAGCAGCAATCACACTCCCAGCTACCAAGGAAGTCAGTAAACATCAAGGACAACTAGTACTTTTGGAAACAAGCCCATCTGAATAACCATGCAATACTTGTATCATGGAACATTGGTGTGGTCTGTAAGAGAAGACATAAACAGAGCTTTTGTAACAAGTTTTATCTGTTTTGTCTCCTCCAATTAGAGGACAGAATTTAGATAGCCTGGGGTGAGTGTATCTCTAGCAGGTATGAACATAACCATTTCAAATAAATACTATTTTAAATATTGAAGTGATTGTTTCTACATTTGAGTCAACTTAATAATATGTAAATAGAAATCAATACACTCTTGATAACTTACCAATAACTGAACACAACATAAGCTTATCTTCAGTCATTTCTTCAAATCTTTCCTTGGCTTTTCTGTTCCATTCATTTGCCCCGTTAAATGGCTCAATGCAAGCCAGCCTACACCTGATTGCCTGAAGAATAATTCAAGATTATGCAACTAACATCTCATACAGATCCAGATCATCTCATTACGACTGAATCACAGGCTTGGCTTTGCACTCATGCAAGACAGCACCACCTTGGCTTCTGGTTCCACATTACCACAACCTGGCTTAGTTTAAAATGATCCCTCCCTTCCCAGTAGCTGAGCATGAACCTCAAATTCAGAGACCTTCTTGCTGAAATACAAAGAGCTTAAAATCTCTTTGCCTCCCTGTGTGGTAAGGCAAAGAACTGGTACAGAGATCAGTAAAGATTATTGCACAGACATGATACAGAAAGCCTACTGGTGCCTACAACTAATTTAAAAAAACCCTATCAACAAGCAGTTTCCAAGTCTAGTATAATTATGATTGGTAACCAAAACTATCAAACGAATAGTGAAGAGAAGAAGTTTTCCATTCATGTTCATTTTTTTATTTGACAGAAATACTTTGTGGTTTTCTTTCCCAGTCAGTTTTCCTCCTTGTCAAAAGGGGGGAACTCCAACCATTCCTCAAGTTAGGAAAACACCAAACTTTAAATGATATAAACCATACAAAAATATAATTTAAAACCCCCCCATTACCAGATTATCATTTAAAAAGGAAGGAATGCAAAAATTCATTTGGCTTATTATGGAAATAAATTTAAGCGAATCAAATACATATGTATATGCAAACTGTATATATACCTCCTCTGCAGGAAAACATTAGCTTTAATTTACACCTGAATGATATTAAAAAAATTAAGAGTTTTAAATATGGACCCAAAACACATTAAGTAAGACACAGCATAATGGTCGGCAAAAAGGAAGCTCCTTAATATTTTATTTATTTTATGTATTTCAGAAAGTGAACAACCCTCTCTTTCCCCTCTCATTCACTGAGATGCTGTTAATTTTGAGTGTTTAATCCAGGCATTTACCTTTTCTGGAAAGCTCAGAAACTCCTGTTTTACTCTGCGTATGTCTTTATTAGTTAAGTTAGCAATGTTGCCACAGTCAACGTATTTTACCAGAACTTCTTGACAACTCGGCAGCCCTTCAAGGAAAAAAACTCCAAGTTATTGTAACAAGAAATTAGTATCTGATACAGGCTATAGCACCAGAATTTCAGAGCAAAACTTACATTCATGCCATATGATCACCAGTATTCATTTTTTGGAGTTTTTATAACGCAATTCAAAACTTGCATTCTTTAGAAGGTTCCTGAGATGACAGCACTGGCATTTTGGCCCTCTAGCACCTCACCACTTTGTGAGACACTGGCACACTGAATACATGCTGAGTAAACATGTAGAGCACACAGACACGCTACACTGCCCACAAACAGGCAACACAGACTCAGCACAAGCACAGCCCCCCCAGACTCTTTGGAACTGCCATGGAGAATTATTAACCAACACCACACACACTCACAGGTTGGCTGGAACAGCCAAAGCTGCAGTTCAAACTATAACAGCAAGAGAAGTACTACTTAAAATAATTACGTAACAGAATTTCAATCACCTCTAGAAAATGGACTATATTGCATCTCTGTTTAAAAAAGAACAGGTGTATAAACCACACCATTAATAGCAAGAGAGTATCAATTAGTACTACTGACTTTATGAAGCTACCTGGTACCACCATAATTCCTAGTAAAAATACTGGTTGGATGTTACTGCTCACATCCAGCATGTGACTCTGACCTACCAGCACATCTGATTTTGCAACCCAGCATCAGAGTGAAAGAATCAATACCTCACCTATAATCTGTGCTCTATACCAATTCCCATCCTCCTGTTTTGCAATGCAGGCTTGGCCTTCAACTGGGCAGAAAATTTCCAAGTTTTTACCATTCTCATGCTTATATATCTCCTGAATCTTCTCTGGGAGAGCTAAAGATTCCGCACTCTCTCTCTGAAATAAAGACAACAAACCACATATACACAGCAGAAGTTCTTTTTTAATGGCATTTTTTCTCTTTAAAGGGAAAATTTTTTTCTAGTAGTATACTTTCCAGTCTTCCCTCCAAAATTAAAGTGGTCATGAATACATGAAGTGAATTAAAGAGCGTAATTATTATTGAATATTGCCCTGTTCAATCACCATTCTAAGCAGTAAAATACTGCACACCCATAAAGGAATTAATCACGTAACATAACTGACAAATCTTTCTATGATTTTAAGAACTCCCTGGGATGGAATTTAACTGGGATGACTGCTGGAGTTAATCCCAGCTATTAATTCTAGGAATCCTACCACCTGGTAACAAGTGACACAACTTAACAGAAGTTGTAGCTTATTTAGTGTGGACTACAAATAACTCAACATTAAAGTGTTGATTCACAGTTTTATCTATCTAAACAGACTTTACTTCTAAACTTACCAAGCGGAGATAGAAATCACTTGGACTATTAATGTGACAAACCACAACAAAGACCTCTTCTCCTTCTTGTGGAATATTTGGTGGACTGTAGTGCGAGACAGTGCAATTTTCTAACTGACTGGGAAGCTGTAATTTAAACCTAAGGTAAAAAACCCGAAATTTTGAACAAAGTCAACATTAACTGAAAAGAAACCCTTTATATTCAAATGTCAAATTTCCCATAAAAAACCCACAAAATGATCTCAAAAATAATTCGATTCATGCTTATATGTGTAGCTTAAACTTTCCTTCTTGCAGCTGGTGCAGCCAATTATCTGTAGTGCTTCTCCCACTGCCTACCACCAAAATCAAACAGATACCAGGTTCATTTCTGTGTGGTTTTCTGTCTGTGACAGACACCAAGGGCTTCTCCTTTAGCCCCCGTTACTTAAAATTTGTACAGAAATATAAATCTGGCCATTTTCTAAAATAAAGCTCCCTACCTCAATGAAGCTTGACTAGTGCAAATGAGTATGGCATGGTGCTTATTGGGGAAGATGAAAAAAGGAAATCAACAGACACTGCTGAAGATTAACACATCACACATTAATATATGGAACACTGCAAAGGCAACCTGCTTGATAAGCTTCAGTTGGTAAGCATTATTCTGTTATCAGTTATGGCATACAGGAGCATGAACTGAAGGAAGACACGTACCTTGCCAAATCTAAGAAAACTAATGCATCCTTGAGGGACAGCGGTATGTTACCGCTTATTTCATTAAATGGAGGTTTTCTCAAATCCACAATGAGAACACCATCCTCTTCTCTAAACACCATCATTGAAACAACTTTATTATTCACCATTTCTAAAAATTTTGTCTTTGCTTCCTCTCCCCAGCCTTCATCCTGTATTGGAAAGAAAGTTACTGAGGATGTCAGAGAACATTACAACAAAAAATACAAATGGAAATTAAATAGAAGAAAGGAAGAAAGCACAGATGCATCTGAACAGATTAAATACTGAACATGGTCAGATTTGTCTAGTCCATAACCAGGACAGCACTGAATACAATTCTTCTATTATGGACTACTAAGTGTATTTAACTGTACAAAACTGAGTCAGATCAAAGGATTGCATTCCACCATTTTTCTTCTGAAGAGCCCCTCTTATTGTTCTGATATATAACCAGAATTGTCTTATCTGTTACATTTCATGACTTTTACATGAATTGAGAGAGCTGACATAGAAGCTTGTCTTCTTGTGTCTTTACACAAATGCACAACATAATTTGATCAATTTACACATTCCTGCTCTTCATGGCATCCTGTATGACATTTTATCTACCTTGAAAAAGCCTGGCTGGATTTGCTTCTCTGGAATCAAATTAATGCATCCCTCATTTGATACTGCAAATCTGTGCCTTTTAAACACAGAAAAAAATTAAAGCACATATAAGGAAGGCATTTTATCTACACTTGTGAAAATTGTTCCAGAATTCTCCTATTTAAATTTATTTCAGTCAACATCACACTGATAAAAACCCCTAAAACCTGACCAACAGTTAATACTGTCAGAAATGCACAGCTGTATTGGACTTAGTTCATTCCCACGTGAATGTGGCAAGAATAAAATAAAGCAAGCCCAAATAAAAAGTGAATACTGAAGAAAATAATACTGCAATATATATCCTTTTTTTTTGTAATGAAATAAAGGCTGACAATACTCTATTTGTTGTTAGACTGAAAGAGAATAAATAACATTTTTCAATAGGTGGCAAAAATTTTTAAGCAACAAGTACAATCCCTGAAGAGATTCTCTTAAAAATTTCAAGTCTTTTACTCTTTCTTTGGGTGATTTTTGAAAGTTACTACTTGCATAGTTATCAGACAGACAAGAAGTAAGAGGATGACTTTTGCAATCTGTTTTTAAATTTCACAAAAGAGCATGCCTGAAGTATGAGCAGTGAGATTTAAGCCTGAAATATGCATTTGTAGTCCCACAGGCTTTTTAACACAGACTCCTATAAGCTCTTGCTTCCTTGCCAATGAAAGCAATGCAACACATCTCTTTTTACAAGAGAATTTAACTTAAAAAAATAACCCCTGTACTCTCGAGTTTCCTTCTGTTTATATTGGAATAAGATAATTTAAAAATACATATTTAAGTTCTTTAGTAGGAATCTTATGAAGAAAAGAATTTCCCAAAATAATTCAAGCAGTTTGTACTTACTTCATTTTTGGGAACAACATCCTTCAGTGAGCACCGTACTGCTAAAGGAGGAACGGCTGCAAGCTCAGCATCAATGTGCTGGTCAGGCTTCCTCACAAACAGACAAATGTCATGTGTTTCAACAGTTTGCAGAGTAGCAGGATCAGGCCTTTCAGCAGGATCACATCTAATGTCAATAGGAATAAATGCAGCATGAGCTTAAAAGCAAAAAAACCCAAACCCAATGCCTAAAACCCCCCAAACCAAACCCCAGACTTTTATTTTAAGTCATTATTGCAGTAATTGGCATAATACCATGTCAATAAAACAGAATTTTAAAGTCTCAGTGAAATGCATTTTGTTTTAAGCATTTAGTACTCACATGCTCTCTTTTACAACCCAAGTCTCAGTTAAATATCTTAATGTATGCAGACTTGTACACTTATGCACTTAAATACAGTGCCACTTTTTCTGTGGGGAATATGTACAAAAAGAAAACCAGAATCATTTGTGGATCTGGTTATCTGCCTGTGTGAAGGTGAGGAAGGACTTGTTTCTCAGTCGAGAACTTGAATTACAACAAAGACAACAACTGCAGACAAAAAACCCTCTCTCCATAAACATACCCTGAGGAAATCAGAACTACAGAACTTCCAAAATCAATCAGGAATACTTTCAGCAATGCAACATCACACACTTTGTATCTTATTGGACCACAAGGCTTCTTCCTCTGATTTTTACTTTCTATAGGAATTAGTTCAGTGATAGTTCCACGGCACCACATTCCAGTTTCCTTACTCTTAATGAAAGTTCTAGCACCTATATGGAAGCAAATACAAAAGGACTAAATTCAGTATTTTAAAGTATTTCACACTGAAACTATTATTATAGTTCTGCATAATGTTCCCCTGTTCCCATCCTCCACACAGGGTAACAGTGCCACTGCTACAATAAAGACACAAAGACAGTAAAAATCTTGTCACCGTAGCCACCACAAGTTCCCCCCACATCGCTTTACACAGTGTCTTTAAGGCCAGTAGGTGTTTGGCAAGAAGTCATTTCTGGCAAACTTTTCTATACTTCTGAGTAAAGTGGCAAAAAACTCACTGATGTATGAAGTTACTACGTACTTTTCATCAGTCTTCTAAACTGATAATGGAAGTGGGTAAGATTACCAACATGCGGGTTAGGAAATAATTTTAATGATTTAGGAATTTATTATTGTCTTTCATCTTGATTTCTAGACTGGTTTCTATTCAGTCAGTGAACTTTATGACTGTTTTACTACGTAAAAGAGTGGGCAGGGGAAGAGAGAAAAAAGAAACAATGTGATACTAAGGAATGTATTGCAAGGTAGTATTTTAAGCTGTGTAGACATTTAGAAATTAACCATTTACCTAGCTCCAAAATGTCTGAAGGCAAGAGATAGGAACTTTTATTACAACAGAAGTTTTCCAATTTCTTCTGCAAAACAAATGCTTCTTTCTTCTGTGAGTATCTCCGAATATAGAAATGGCATGGGTTTATAACATGGCTTACAAACACCAATTCTGTCAAACCTGAGTAAGACATAACACAAATTATCAAACACCCTCCAAGTGACTCCAACAGATACTATCAGGCATAGGATTGAGTTTATGTTGCATTAATCATGATAACATTATCTCAAATACATTGTAATTTCACAAGTCTGTTCATACTTGTTTCAAACTATCACCATGTATATACTATCATTTCCTGATGAAATTGCTCTTTTGAACCACCTCCCTTATGCTACCCTCCAAACCAAAAGGATGTCTCCCAAAGCGGTAGCCTGAATTTAAGTGGATAATTCAGAGTTTTTGTTCCTTCTAACAAAGACAAAGAAAGCTTCTAGAAAGCAAATTAGAGATTAAGACTCCCACCTTTAAGAACAGGTATGCTAAGCACTTTCCTACAGTTACTCAGTGTTAGTGCATGAAGATTGAGGAACTAGCCAAGAGATGACCCAGTGTAAGACAGGACTCGTGACTAAGCATCCAAATCCTTTATGCTGCAGGTACTTCCCTCCATTAGGGATACAAAAGACAGGCTTCTCTCTCTGAAGCTACTCAACAAAGGTTGTTAATAGGCCAGAGGGTTTTAGAAGCTCCACAACCCAATTCTTACAAGAGTATTTTATACCACAGAGCTTCTGCAAAGGGTGAACATCATCATCTAGATTCCATGCCACCTGCATAACTGACCAGGGCCCACTAAACAGACAGATTTGCAACGTCCTCGAGCACTGTCACCTCAGCACTGCCATGTCTGAACTGTAACACATCACAGGTGAAAGACTAGACACAATCTGGCATCTGAAACAATCTGAGCAGGAATGCAGGACTGTGCTTCCAAGTCTACGAAATGCTGTGTCCAGAACAGAGGCAAGATTTCCCTTGTGTAATTTCCCGTGTGTAAGATGGCATCTGAACAAAAAGTCTGACTTGAAAGATTTCACCTATAGGGACATAACCTCTTCTGGATCACCCCTGGCCACCATCCCCAATGAGTGGTGAGTCAGCTATCTCGTCCTACACACAGAATCACAGAATTAAGGCTGGAAAGCACCTCCAAGACCCTGAATACCTCCTGGACACCAGCTCAGCAGGCTCTGCTGGACTCCCTCCTGTGTGACACTGACTTTCAGTACCACAGGGTCCAATACTGAGCACGGTACTCCAGATTCGGACTTCCAACAGAGGGGAAGGATCCCTCCATGGACCTGTCAGCTACACTCTTACTAGTACAATCCAGTGAGCACCTGACAAGCTGAGGAACCTAACTGATTCTGCCAAATATCATAGGACAATGGCCTGGGACAAGATTCGAGAAGCTGAGGTAACTGGCAGGAAAGAATTCTCCAAGAGCCAATGTCAAACTCTGAGGGGGACTGCAGTAACTACAAGCCAAAGTAAATCATCAAAGCAGATAGTGCTTTTGACCCTCTTTGAGAGAGAGCTTGTGATAAAAGTTTTAACTAAGCTAAACAGGAGAACAAAAAAAAAACAAACCCAAAAGGAACTGGAAGAGACACCATTAAAGAATTCACATGAGCCAAACACACAGCATAATACACGACTCAAAAATAAGATCACACCTGACAGCGGAACACTGAAAGCATGAGGTATTAAGAAACTTGCCTTCCAAGTCATCTTCAAGTATTTCTTCTATTATGACATCAGGTGCTTCTTCCTGGTCATCAAGGAAGAGAGTGTCTTGTCCATTATCTTCACTATATTTGGGAAAAATTTTATTTGGAGACAGATTAATATAATTCAGTCTGTTTCCAGAAAAGTACAAGTCAAAGCTCAGGTTTTATTAAGAATGCATCACTATGTTAAAAAAAAACGCCTCATAAGAACTGCTAGAAATAAACTGAATGAAGTTTTTTAATACCAAGACAACATAAAACAGTAACATGACTCCTGAATCCTACAAAGAATTGACACAGACACAGCACATATGCTTGGGCACAGTTCTGTGCAAGAGCTAGCCCCCATCCGGATGATCAGAGACCACAAGGACAAACTAATTGAAAAAAATGTCCGTGACATGGCAAGATAGTTCATGTGAGAAACAAAAGGCATATCAGATGCCTTTGTACTAATAGATACTACGCACCCTTGTATGTAGAGTTTCAAATATTACAGTATGCAATAAGCCTTTTTTAGCATAATCAGTATTAACTACAACAGCCCTAAAAGCAACTCCATTCCATTTCTCAAGCATTAGTCAAAGACCACAGCCAAAAAAAAAAAAAAGGACCAAAAAAAAAAAAGTGACTAATAAAATAAAAGCAATTGTAATTTTAAAAGTAAAAGGGGTTTTTTTGTTAATCTTAAGCAATTTCTTTTGGCATTTGACACAACCAGTATTTAGACTGAACTGGAAATACTACCGATTTCAGTATTTCCTGTTCATTTTAGAGATTAATTTACACTTACATGGATTTTCATGTGCTGAAATTATTAACATCTCCATTACATGTACTACAAACATAGTAGAGACAGCACTCAGGGACATGGTTTAGTGGTCGCCTCAGCAGTGTTAAGTTTACAGCTGGACTCAATGATCTTATCCAGCCTAACAGGTTCCATGACTGAATCATTAAATGCCAACCAAAGTTGAAAAGTACACAGCATAAATAAAACCTGGATAACTTAAGTGAATCAGCAAAATATACTTGGAGGAAACACAAGTAAAACCACAACATCAGCACTGAAACACAAACTGGACTAACTGGAATGCTGATTGAAATACCAGCACATGAAGACCTGCATTGCTTCAATATACTCTTAGAATTCCATAAGTAGCTACAGTTTTTTTAACTTAATCTCCAGTAAATACTTAACCACTAGAACAGGTTAAGTTACTGTACCTATTCTCTTCCATAGGAAAATACTTACTTCCCTGTCATGCCCCATTTAATCTCGCCCAAATTTTCTAATGAAGATGTAATCTCGAAAGCATTCAGGAACAATCTCAAGAGAAGAGAATAAATATTACAGAAGGTGACAAGAATACCTAAATCACTTAGACAGTTTGAGGTCTATGGTGTTTTTCAGCACAATATTCACGGAGGAACAGAGTAAGATTATCTACTCCAGTTTATTTCTTCCTATAAAAACCACATTTGGCTGCTCATTTATCTTCATGTTCATACTTAAAACCTCTTGTCTTTTGCTTTCTCCCTCATGCACAGAGTACTGTAACATTTGCTTACTCAGTTTTCACATCTATGCTCTGTCTAGTTGAATGTATTATTCTGCACAGAGAAAAAGAATTTCCTTTTCTTTGTAAAGAACAAAACTGTAACTCAAATCCAAAATACATACTTCTGTTTATTGATACACTATTAACTATTTTCTTTACCAGTGAAAACCAGCAGACACTTTAAAGCATTTTTACATTTAGGCTAATGGAACTGTGAATGTAACTTAAATAAATGCCTCAGCTTTTCTATCCAGTTTTAATTAATGAAAACTGAAATGTAAATAGTATTGCACAGCTGTCTATGCTTCTTTCCCACTGCCACTTCAGGAACGTATCCACTCTTTCTTCTACACTCTTTATGTCTACAGCATATGCCTTAACTTCTGTGCACCTCCTAGATGTAATTTTTTTCACTTTTGGTGTCATTTTGGAGTGGCACAAGGTATGTAACACTTTCATATTTATCCTTCATCAGGTCTCCTTTGTCCCCCTTTCAGCTGAAGTTCTTAAAAAGTTTTCCAGTACAAAAAAATTGGATTTTGTTATGTTTCAGCTTTCTTTTAAGCTGGGGGAGAGTTTACCATTGTCCATTTAAACAGGCTTCTCTGCAATTGTCATCCATCACTGACAGTACCTTCAAATAATGATCTGGTAGGCAGGGCCTAAGTTTTCTAAAAGAGGATTTTATAGATTGCTTTATCCATTTTCTAACTCAATTAATATGACAGAGATCCTAATTTTTGTCTAGCATTGGAAAAACCCTCCCAGGGACTGGGTGAGTCACCATGCCTGGACGCATGTGGCCAAGAGAGCTGGGGTTGCTCCACCTGGAGAAGGCAAGGCACCAGGGAGACCTTACAGCACCTTCCAGAAAGACAGGCACAAATTTTCTGGTAGAGCCTCCTGCAACAATTTAAAACCATTACCCCTTGTCCTAAGAGAAAGTAGATTCAGACTAGATAGAAGGAATTTTTTTACAGCAGAGTGGTGAAACAGCAGAACAGGTGGCCTGGAGAGGTGCTAAATGCCCCATCCCTGGAAAGGTTTAAGGTCAGATCGGATGGGGCTCTGAGCAACCGGATCTAGCTGAGGATGCCTTTTCTCACTGGAGGACGCTTGGGCTACGCAACCTTTTAAAGGTCCCTTTCAAACCAAACCATTCTATGACTGTGATTTAAAAGACATGTAGACATTACACTTAAATACATGGTAAAGGTGGACTTGGTAGAGTTAGGTTAATGGTTGGACTCAGTGACCCTAATGGTCTTTTCCAACCTAAATGATTCTATGATCCTGTAAGAACTGTTCACACTTCGCATGCAAATCAACTTGCTAAGCTTCATTTCTCCATGCCAGTCAGAATCTGATGGCACAACCCCCCACTCTGTTCCCAGAATGGTTCCACATCCTGAAATATAACAGGATCCCAAATATTTTCCAAAGTAGCACCATCTTTGTTCCGCCCCTTCATAATTTTTGAGTGTGGCCTTCATATACCAGGAACTGCAGCACTCTCGACCAGCCTTATGACCAAGCTGCATAGAGTCAGGTGTATTTCAGCTGTGACCTACTTTCTTACTCATTTCTGCTACAGAAACCATCAGTCACTTCCAGTGAGGACACCATGGCAATTGGTACTTTACACAACTTTCTTTAGACATCGGCACCCCAAAAAGCATTCAATGTTTCCTGAAGGTCAGAAACTGATTCACTAAGAAAATAATTAAGCCCTTATTCTCCCAATTTATTTCTACTTACAACGGAAGGAGAAGTTTAGAAGTGGCAGAAGTCTGTCAAGAATTTTTAAAATGCATGTGTATTTGTCTACATAGCAGCAAATTGTATGTGCTTTCTCCCTGATGCCTCACATGAAGGGCATTTTTTTTCACCTATTTTTAGTGAGGAGTTTATACTTATGTCTGATGTAGTAGTTTTTCAGTCAACTGCAAGTGAACAAGCTCAATTTCTGCTGTTTAACTGTTACATGAACAGTTTTTGTAATTAAGATAACCAGTGCCTCCTTTTACCTCCCTGGGTATCTCCCGCTCCAGTCATTTACCTTGAAAGTATTTTTTCCTTTAAATTCTTCACTCTTGAGAGCTCAGCCTCAACTGGCAACTTCAAGTCATAAAGAATCTGAAATTAAGAAGTACAACCTTAGCTTCCATTATACAGAAAGTAGATTATACAGACACCCATTATCCATAGCATGACCCATTTTATGGTAAAAACCCCAGGAGTTCAGCCAACAGCTACCTCTCATTTATGTCTTCTTGCCTTGCTAAGACCTAATGGTTGGGATTCTGTAATCTAAGCATCTCCACAGAAGCAAAACTCAAGATACTCCTTTTGTTGCAACATCTAACGAGCAAGTGACCTCTAAGTAAACAGGCAGGCTTATGAGAGGACAGTGGTGGCTGCCAGTTACCAAAAAAATCCCACTGGTAAGACGGAAGTACATGACAGAAAAAAAGGAAAGTTTAAACTTTCCTGGGTCAGAAGACCCAGTTTCTTCATATGGAAAGTGACAAAAGGATGCAGGGTGGATTATTCCGAAAAGCCCATTCCTTCAAAGAATGAAGAGACCAATTATTCATTCTTTTTCTCAGCACAAGGACTAGAAAGGCCCCAAATGAAATAACAGGGTAGAACATTTTGAAAAACAGAAGACTCTATTTTACATAAACCTCACTTTAAATAGTATAAGGTAGAACTCACTGACACTACCTATGCCAATGCACATATAATGCACATATGTACACACCCATGCACACTGCCACAAGCTTTACAATGACATTAAAGAAGCTTATGACAGAATAAGGCAATGTTTATTCAGTGTAATGAGCCTGATGTATCCTATTGAGACTGAAAGCCTTAACCTTCAACTTCCTATACTCACTAAACACCCAGTTTCTTGGATGCTTCCCCCAAGCATCTTTCCCTCTCTGCTGCCAGAGACAGACTTCACAGGATGGACCTCTGGTCTGATACAGCTCAACAGATAGCATGGCTTTCTGCAAACATCAGATAGGATGGGGAGGAAGAACCAAAGTACAGGCCTGGGCCCAACAGGACCAAGTGAGTGTGGCTATGTATTCTGCAGTAGTTCAGTGAGAAGGCTGGAGAGCTCTGGAATAGAAAAGGTTTGAGAAACTGAATTGATCCAAACACCACCTTTTCACTGATCACTACTGTGTCACAGTTTTCCTATCCTCCATACCTCCATCTCCTGTTTCAGATGCCAAACTCTTACAAGGCAAGAAGAACCTTTTATGCTTCACATCAGTCACCAGACTGTAACTTGTGACCAAGACCAAACACAAATTCTGTGTCTGTGAAGAGGCAGGGTAAGAACACAATACCCCAAAAATGCCAGCACTGAAGCCAGCAAACTGGGATCACAAGCTTTCAATACAAATTTGAAGATACTCCTTAAAAATAAATTATTTCACAGGGCAAGAATGTAACTACCTTAGCAAGATCACAACAGTTTCTTAGAGAACGTGAAAATTTTAATTCCTTTGCCGTCCTAATGGCACCAACCAAGTGCTTTTTCTTCTCTTCTATGACTTCCTTAGCTTTTGCAATACTAGCACTGTAGTTGTTGATGTTCTCCTTTAATTCTGCGAACAATTTCCTTTTCCTGTATTAAAAACATTACTTTTCAGAATTCAATATGCACTCGGGTGTACAGATTCAAACTGGAACTGTGTGCACAGCTGCCAGCCACACAATACAAAGTGGATACATCTCACACACAAGGATCATCTTCCCCCAACAGTGTGGAGTAGAAGCATGGGAAATGCACTCTGTAATAAGAGGAACCACAAAAGTTAAAGAGTTCACACTGAGAAGACATTTATTAATTAAATATTAGGAGCACTCTTCCATTTAAGCTTCCTGATATTTCCAAACACATCCAACTGTTGGATTCTACAGTTGATTCTACTAAGGTAAGACCTTAAGACCACCCTCTCAGAGGCTCTTCTGGAAACCTGAGCTTTAACACCTCTCCCCCTTCAATCTGAAGATACAATTGTTTGTGAAAATCAAGAAATGAAGTGTCCTTGGGCTTCCATCAGCTTGAAAACGTGCAGAAAGTCAATTAAAAAAACCCCGCTACTCCTGCTGTTAAAATTTATCATCCACTAGTAACAGTATTAAAAAACCTCAAAACTGAGCTTTTTCAGAAAACTAACATTATGACTATTTTTTTTTTATTTTTTAAGAGCAGAGGCAGCAAAAGCTAGTGTTTTCCAACCATGCACATCAGCTCCAAGATGCCACAATGAAAGGGCAAAAGTGACAGACAGGTACTATAAAATGCTGCTATGAGAAAATTCTAAACAAAACTTTAATCTTTCACCTGAATTAGAAAGAGGTTCTTAATAAAAATAACTTACCCGTGCCATACTACAAAACTAGATTACTACCTTGACAGAAGAGTAATAAGTTCATCAAGTGTTCTATCTGCAGCTTCTGTAACTTCGTCTTTTTTATGCTTTATTTTCAACTCCAAGCAGTCCAGCACCTGTTTTGTTCAGTAGGAATAAACATGCATTATTTCATTATTATTTTATTATTATCACAATACTACTACTTCTAAAATTCAGAAAAGAAGCAACAAACAGTAAGACAGTGATGGATACTCCAGCAGATAGAATGACACTAAACCACTTATATAAGCTCATTGTAACCCTTTATCTTCTCTAACTTGAAGTCAGCTGGCCCTATTTGAATCCTCCTCACCTGAAGCCTTCGGGTCTATGGGGCAAGAAACAGATCTTGGGCTCACTGTCTCACTTTCCTTACTTTACATTCAAACACAGCACCATACACAGATAACCAGCATGCTGAGATTTCCATTGTTTTTTAAAACTCGTTGTGAGCATAAACAGAAAATACAAAAAAATTCTTCCTCTGGCTAAGCATTGGTTTTGTCACTGTAGTTACACTTAATAGAGACACTACAGAAAGAAATCTCAATAGTGCAATACTGTTTTGGACATTCTCAGTCTTTGTTGAAAAGCTGTTTTAAGACCACAACTGCACCCATGAATTACTACATTATAGCTGCTGAAATGCGAGGTCTTTACAAGATGCTATTTGTTTACAAATTAGGAATTCAACACAGCTTTGCTTAACAGAAAGACTGGCCACTGCAACAGAACAAGTTAGAAAGGGAATGGAGAACAGGCCTCAATGACCCTTCATGCCATACTCAACAGAACTAAGCTTTTGAAATATTAAATACTTCTATACTGTGTATCTTACAAGTAAAATGCAAATGAACAGCAAAGACAGAACTGCAAGCTTTTCTACAGCACATTTAAAAAGTGTTAAAGTTTAAACAAAATAAGTATCACTGATAAAAAGTTCCTCAATAAAACTTATTAACAGTATTATCCACTATTTTAGGATTATTCCTATGTTTAATACTGTGTATATAAATGTATTACTTGATTCACTTTTTTTGCATATTCTGTTGCATTTTTTACTTCTGTTGCCCACGTAACATCTTTCCTGCCTTGAAATGCAGAAAGAGGCACATCAGAATTAAAAAGTTAAGCGCAAAAACAAGTTTGCTTGCTTCAGCTAGAGCTGAATTTTATCCTGATGCAAGGAAACAGACACTTAGTACTTAAAGACTGGCTTGCATATGGTTCTGCTAAACTTATGTATTGACCTATTAACCTTAAATTATGCACAGGCTCATGTACTCCTTTGCAGACTACTTCTCAGGCTGTAGCCTAGACTCTAAGGTTGTACATTCACAGAAATAACATGAACAGTAGAAGAACAAAACAGGTATCAAAACAAAGGTAGGAAAAGCACATTTAAATAGTGTGCTAATGTGAGACTACTCATAACAAAAACCTTCAATTTTAGGAGAGGATTTAATATTTCATGACTTATTTAACTGATTTTTACCCACCTTGCTTGCATCATGGAAGTGGCCAAGATTACTAACAGCTATGCCCAAAGCTTCATCAATATCTTGCCCAGTGCTGCTCTCCTGAGGAAAGGTTTGCCAAAGAACATAAAAGTTGCTTACACAACTAAAAGATGAGATGGTCTATAACCATTTGCCATTTTGACAGAGGCATTTGATGTGGGTGACTGATGAGCTGTGTGAAGACTCTGAGCAGCTCCATAGTGGCCAACAGGCACAAAATACTTGGCTCACCTGAATTTCACTGAGGACATTTACACTGTAGTATTTCTGAAACAGATTCTGAATTTGTTTTTTTAAACAATTTAATTGCATACTCACATACAAAAGCCAAATCAAAACAGTACACGAAGAAAAAGCAAAATAAAGTTACTAATACAGAGAAAATATGGAAGATTGAAGAATGGGAACACTGCAGCCTAGAACAAAAGTAAAATATTTAGGAATATCACGTGGGGAAAAACTCCCCAAAAATGTAGCTAGTTCCCAGAATTACACTGATACAAGAAAACCATTTTCAGACTTCAATGGGCACTGTAACAAAACTACCTAAGAAACCACATCAGATGCTTGCAAGTTCTAATTTTCTCAAGGTCAGCGTACAGGACAATCCCCACGGAAGAAAACATGACTGGCACTGGATGTACAGATCCTTTCCAGTCACTTTAAAATATCCACAATTTAAGTTCTCTTGCTCTAAAACTTCACAAATCTCATTCAGAAAGATGGGGTTAGGAAATTAAATAGAACATTTAAAGAGAGATCCATTTATCCAACAACCTTGTTGCCCTGAATTACTGCTTTAATGAGGTGAGCATGAGCCTTGCAGATGCCCCAAATTTAAAAACAAATGAAGAAGTCCCCAACCCAAATGTTGTGAAGCCTGCAGTAGCTTTTAAGAAAAGCTAAATTCAAAATACATAGTTTCACAGCAGCTGAACAGAACCAACAGCCTTCAGCTATGATCTCATTGGGGGTTCTGAGCTGCACTCATTTTGTCAAGTTATTTTATGAACACTATTGCTGCACATCAGTTCTGTGATGAGACAGAACAACAGCACAACTATTAAGGCTGCAGGGTTTTGTGTTTTACAGAGTGCACTATTAACTATGCATATACAAAACCAAGTGAGAACATAAGGAAATTCCATGTTAACACACCATGTCAGCTGATGGAGCTACGCCTGATCCCTCACTCGGCCCACCATTGGAAGAAAACAGGTGCTGAACATTTTTTTCTTTGGTATTGTGATTGAAGGGCCTGCAAACAAAAAACTTTTAAAGAAAAGACCTATGCATTTTAAATAAAGTATCCAACTTCCTACAAATACTTTACACACACACAAGTATTTCAAAATCTATCATTAAATACATACACACACCTACTTTTGTAGCAGTTGAATTCACACATACAGCAGATACCCCATTTAAAAAAAAATGCTTTCTACTATAAACTCCCTAAAAGTAGCTATTTTTCATTTGACAATTTTGGCAAGGCTGAAGAAAACCTTAGTGGCTGGTAGTGATTCTCATCCTCAGTAAGAGTAAATGTGCAACTATGAACATTCCAGGATTCATTCGTTGCCATTAAAATCTTCAGAATAGATGACAAATTATACCAAAACCATTTAGTGGCAACCTGTTAAGAAGGCTCTTAAATTCTATTGTATGATCCCCCACAGCTGCTCTTCTGCAACAGCTGACAAGACTCTCACAAAACCAGTCTGCATAAACCAGACTTATTCCAGGAAGGAAGCCTTGTGCTGCTTTTCCTGGCTCAGTTTGTTGCATCTGACCAACCGTGAGAGGATCTGGAGAACACTGCTGCAGAGACTGACAGCCATACGTGAAATCTTGAGTTTCTATTTCACTTTGGGCAAGGTTAGCAGTGCACATTACATGCACCAAACTCGTAAGATAAATTTCCTACATCTTCCTTTCAGAACAGGTTCCTTATCAAACAGACCTGAAAGAATTATCTGGGACTACCCTTATTTGCATGAACTTTAATCTCCACAGCAATAACACTGCAGGAGGAAAGGTACCCACTTTAAGACTTCCTTCAGGTTCACACTGCCTGGGCAAATAAACAAGTGAATGTAATTTAGATTTGACAGTACCACAATATTGCTGGCATCTAACCTTTAGATAGCTGTGACTGGTTATCGAAACAGAAGGTGCAATGGGATCAGCAGGTGGTGGGAGGAAGGAGGCACAGTCCTTCCTACCACAGCCTGGCATTTCAGCAGATCTCTCTCCCTCTGAGCCTTTATCAGCCATCTACCACAGTGCTTAAAATTTTCAGTTTCATACATTTTCAAGCCAAACCAATTTGTTTTTTGCTGCCTCTCAATGAGACGATATTAGTACTCAATGTGTTCCCACAGTATCAGACACATACGAACAACATGTTAGTAAAGGTTAAAGAACACATTAAAAAAAAAAACCAGCCCAAGGAAAATGTCTGGAATGACTTACTTGGTCAAGTCTTCCCCCAGGCTGGCATTTAAAGACAGGAAAAGATTTAATAAAGGTTTACCTTGCTTGTCTTTCTGAGCTGCGGCCACACAGCCCAAGTTTAAAGTTTGTTCTGGTCTAAATTCAGAGGGGAAAAGGAGAGCAAGTTCAAACACAGGGTTACAGCCAAGTCCCAGGAAAAGGTGTTCTATAAACCTGTTTTCACCTTCAGTACCCACCCCTGCCCATCATTTTAATTAGACCCAGCTTCTAAGTAAGCGCTGTCAAATTGTGCAAGGGGAGGTCTAAGGAAAGAGCTTCCAAGCAGAATATCTGTAGCCATCAGTGCACCCTGGTGATAAATAAAAAGAATTCCAAGTAGAAGGAATCCTGACTTCCCCTTTGCACTTAGTATTTTCCCCATTATTATGCAAAACGTGTAACATACTGGATTACTGAACCAGATTCTACAATGTACCTTTTCAATAAGGCTTAATCACAGGGCTTAAATGCCAAAGATCTGACTCATTTGTATTTTGCGACAAAGGCTAAATCTGAATTTTATAAGAGAAAAAAAAGGCATTTCATGTCTGTCCAAACTACAAATTTCTGTGAAACAACGGCATTAATGTGTCACAGCACAGAAGAGTCACACACAAGGCATTTTTTTAAGATGTGGAAACAGAAAAACTCGTAACTTATGCACTACTGGGCAAAGTGAAGTTGGGTTTTTTTGATATCTCTGTCTTCATGTGGGACTTGACAGAAAATGTGCGTATTTATGAGTTGCTTTCTTGCACACTGCGTGCACACAAGAGGGTGGAACAGATCTGGCAACATGGGGCACTAATGAGAATAGTAAAAACACACCTTCCTAAACCCAGGCTTTGGACATCTGACGTGCACTACACAGCAACACTGTGTAATGAGAAACGCTAGCAAGCACTTGCTGGGGATGTAGGTGGCCATAAAGCACAGGCCTTGAGCTCAGAGGGGACCTGAGCCTGCTTAAATCACTCTCAATGAAAACGCACAAGATCCTATAATATTGCTACATCACACCACCACAGTGGTTACTGAACTGAAAGCTTTAGATCAACTTACTTCTGGAGAAGAGAAACAAAACAAATCAGTGTCTTCATCCTTCCCATCACCATGCAGCACTGTAAAAGCAACCATAGAAGAAAACCACTCCTGTAAAGCATCCTAATCCATGAGACAATAGGAATACACGATCACCAGGGTAGTCTTCTAGACAGCATTCATCAGGTCAACAGGATTTAGAACCCTGACTTTTTTTTACTGAGGGAATGTAAGAGCTAGGAATAGAAGTCGAGATAAACAGATATAAAACTTAGCTGAGAATTACAAAGACTGACCTTTGTGGGCTGATTAGGGCATTATCTGTTATCTTAAGCTATACTGTGCTGCTGCTGCTACATCCAGTACAGGATAAACATACAAAAGGCAAAAAGGCAAAATCCCCCACACATTCAAAGAGCATAGTTAAGTACAGGAGAAAATTGCTTCCTAAGCACCCATAAATACTATGCATCCCATACAATTTTTCAACTCCTAGAAGGAGTTACTCATGCAGAAAAACCCAGAAAAATGAGATTTCTTTTAGAACAAACCTGTTAATCACTTTGTCAAGAAAAACAGCAGGAGAGGAATCAAAAGGTATTGATTGTTCTTGCTAACTACTGGGTAAGTAGTAAATAAACAATGTATTAATCAAATCTAGGAGTCCATCTACTGTCCTTTACAGAGGATATGAAATAGAAATTAACAGTGAATAGTGCACACGATAAAATTGCTGGAAATAAAAAGATCCCAAAGCCTTACCGTCTGCACTGAGAACTTTTGACATATGACACAAATCACCATTTCTCTGATGTGGTTCTGTAAAATGCTCTTCTAGTAGCTTAGGAGATTGCCTTCAGAGGTAAAAGTAAAGGTTTAAGCTCATAAGGAACATTAGTAAGAAACTAATTCTTATTTCCAGCTCTCTTAGAACTAAGCTCATCCACTTTTACCAAATGACATTATGAAGAAGCTGCAATTAACAAAACACATCACAAAAAATTTGTTACCTTCTCTTAACTGGAGAAGTACTTTAGCTCTGTGACACTGAATTCATCATACATAAAGGTGATACTACAGCTGTTAGGTATGCAGCTTTTCAGCTAACTAGAACCAGCATAAATAAATTGTTACATAATTAGTTTTAATCACATTCATTCTAGTTATTTAAAATGTATTGAATAAATCAATAGTGCTAACTTGTAAAAAATACATACAGACCAACATGATACAGTATCTGACAGCATACCAAATTGCACTAAAAATGTCTCTTTCCATGAGCCTACTCGAAATACTGAAACTTTTCACAAACTGCATATTTTACTCACATACGTAACATATAAAAACAGGCTCACTTGCAACACTGCAGAATATAAACATTACTTTCTACATCTTCTCAATTGTATTTCCTGGCAATTGCGCTGTCAGAGCTTAAAAATATTAGTATCAAAATTCACATACCTCACCCCTTTCGTTCTACTTCTGGGAAGCTCTTTATTACTACCATCCAACAAGGAGAACTCTTCCTTCCCACTCATGGTGCCCAACCTTAAAAAAAAAAAGAACAAACAGACAAATTCTTTACAACACAGCCCAGTTCATCACTTGAGCCAATATTACAGGTTCACACCACTTTGTGAACAGCAAAATAAAAGCAACAGACACAAATATTATATAAAGCATACACCTATTTCTTCCTTGAAAAGCAAATCTCCTAAATGCAACAGACCAGCAGCCTGCTCTGCACTGCTCAGCTGCTCCACCCTGCCCCACCAACCACTGGTCTTCAAACCTCCTTCCTGACCACGTATCCTCAATAGGGTGATTTCTCCATACTCTAGGATCACACCTTGCCTCCAATTCCCCACACATACTGACCCGACTCCATCCCTTAAGGACTGCTACCGACCTCACCACCTTCCGTGGGTTGGGCTATTGGTTTT
>VZRS01001673.1:169121-317140 GCA_013398055.1 Ifrita kowaldi
GCGCCTTTGCGGGCGGCCGCAGCCAATGGCGGCCAGGAGCCAGGGGCGGGGCGGCCGCGCCCGGCCGGGGCCCTCCGCCCTGGGCCGTGGGAGCCGGGGCCCTGCGGTGGGGGGAGGGTGTTGTCTGCGTCTCGTGGTGTAACACCAGCCAGCCGCCAAGCCCCACGCAGACCCTCACTCGCTGCCCCGCCAGTGGGATCGGGGAGGAAATCGGGGGAGTAAAAGGTAGAAAACCCGTGGATTGAGGTGAAGACGGTTTACTAGAGAAAGCAAAAGCCACGCACGTAAGCAAAGCAAAACAAGGGGTTAATTCACTATTCCCCATGGGCAGGCAGTTGTTCAGCTATCCCCAGGAGAGCAGGGACCCATCACGTGCAATGGTGATTTGGGAAGACAAAAGCCATCACTGCAAACATCCCCCCTTCCTCCTTCTTCCCCCCAGTTTATACACAGAGCATGATGCCACATGGTCTGGAACATCCCTTTGGTCAGCTGGGGTCACCTGTCCTGGCTGTGTCTCCTCCCCACCTCCCAAGCACCCCCAGCCCCCTCCCCAGCCTGGCAGTACAAAAGCAGAAAAGGCCTTGGCTCTGTGCAAGCCCTGCTCAGCAATAACAGAAACATCTCTGTATTATCAGCACTCTGTTCAGCACAAACTCAAAACAGCCCAGTACCAGCCACTGTGAAGGAAATTACCCCAGCCAAAAGCAGAATACTGGACTAGAAGCCATTAAGTCCATACTTTGGGGTTACTTTATTCTATGTGCATTCTCGTTACTTGCAGAAGAAGTAAGAGATGTTTTTGCAGTGTTTTGCCACTCTTATTTTGGCTGTCAGAAATGTAGCATGATACTCTCCAGCTGTCTGTTTAATGACCTCTAGTGAAATACAGTTACATTTTAAAATTAAAAACACATTGATCTTCCCCTACCGATGTCCAGGTGTTAAAAAGATAAGATACTTGTTGGTAGAATTGCCCTGTTAAGGTTTTGGGCTCTGTATGCTCAGACCCAGGGGGAGGCTACCAAAGCTTATCAAGAAGGATGTACCACTGATAGTGGGCACAGGGAATGCTGAAACACAAACCTTACTCAAGGTTTTCTTAATAACAGGGTGTACTGCAGCTGGTGTGGCAAGGCAAACAGTGTTTGTGCGGAAAAGAGCCAGAAGAGGAGAGACTACAGTCCTGTCTGCTGAAAGGGCAGGAGAAGAATTTCAGGGGTAATGAGGAAGAAAGCATGCCGAAAGGAGCAGTGAAGTTCAAAAATTATGCAGTTCTGTGGAGTAGGGCCTCATCTACTTTTTGTTAAAACACCCAAATCAAACGAGTTTGTGTTGGTTTTGTTTATCTACACTTAAATGAGCCTGATCTGTGTGTGAGGGGTGGAAATTTCCACAAGTTATCCTCAAACTGACATGCCTTGTAAATAATTTCCCTCAGAAGGGAACAAATTAATCATCTCTTTCTCTCTGTGTGTCCCATAAGAGCTAAATCCCCTTCTCCTTCTCTGTGAATACCAGTCATCTTTCATCTCCTAGTCCCCAACTACTTTTTGCAATGAAGCTAAAATCTCAGGTGTTTTCTCAACATGTATTTAGCTGTGGAAATTGCTTCCTCTGCTTCAAATGTGAGGACAGGCTTGTGCACCCAATATTTTGTTTTAACCTTCCTTATTCTGTGTTAATTCTCACTTAAAATTTAACTCATAAACAGTTTCTTAAGAACATAATGAATAACAGCTGAGGAGTAAAATGTAGGGTTGGTGATGGCAGACCTGCTGTGGATGTAGCAGAGGAAGGGAAATGATAGGAAGGTTTGCCTTGATTAGAGGTCTGAATGCAATTTTACACCAGCAGAACATGATTGTCTAAAAAACAGTCTAAAAACTGAAATTGTCTAAACCAGCAGAATATGATTGCCCAACTAGCTATGAGAGGGCTAATGAGGCCTAATTAGCTCTTTGGTGGGAAGACAGCTCATCCTTGCTTATATTTTAGTTTTAGTTCCATTTAATAAATAAGTGAACAATAGCAACAAATGCTCGAGTTATAATTTTCTGCTTATGAATTGTGTCAGAATTAAAAAAAAAAGCTTCACATTCTGCTCTCCAAGCCTTTACAAAGAACTAAAAAGATGTACATCAAAGTTATGTTATATATCATGAATATATTACGGGTTTTTATAGCTCTGTCAGCCTATATCTGAGAGAATAAACAAACATACAAATAATCCCTTCAGTTTTGCACTCACACCACTCCGAAAATCTGAAGACAAAACCGGCAGCTGGGTTAAACATTCCTAAAAAAGCAGTCATCTTCCTGCAAGGAAGGAACACACCTTGTGTCCGTGCCATTAGCTGCTCGGAGAGCACCACCGGTGGTCCCTGGTTTAACGCGGTGGTTCAAGCCGGAGGGCCGGCGTGTCCCGCGTGTGTCCCCACGAGGTGGCAGCATGGGCTAACCCCGGCCGCGCTCGCTCGCCCGCCCGCCCGCCGGCGGCAGCGGCAGCCGCTCTCGGCGTGGGGAGAAGTACGCTGCGATGCAAGGGTGCTGCTGGACAGGCTGGCGGCTTGGCTGTGAACTCTGCAGTTGTATTCTAAAGTCATAGTAAAATGCAGTTTGAAAACATTTATTGGCTCGAAACGACCCCATGTAGCGCCACAGGCTGGGGGAAGACTGTCTGGAAAGCTGCCTAGCAGAAAAGGACCTGGGAGTGCTGGTCAAGAGCAGCTGAACATGATCCAGCTGTGCTCAGGTGGCCAAGAAGGCCAATGGCATCCTGGCCTGGATCAGCAATGGTGTGGCCAGCAGGACCAGGGCAGTGACCGTCCCCCTGTACTCGGCACTGCTGAGGCCACACCTCCAATCCTGTGCTCAGTTCTGGGCCCCTCACTGCAAGAAAGACACTGAGGAGCTGGAGCGTGTCCAGAGAAGGGCAACGGAGCTGGGGAAGGGTCTGGAGCACAAGTCCTGTGAGGAGCAGCTGAGGGAGCTGGGGGTGTTTAGCCTGGAGAAAAGGAGACTCAGGGGGGACCTTGTTGCTTTCTACAGCTGCCTGAAAGGAGGGTGTAGCCAGGTGGGGGTTGGCCTCTTCTCCCAGGTAACAAGTGACAGGACAAGAGAACAGAGCCTCAGGTTGCACTGGGGAGGTTGCGGTTGGACATCAGGAAGAATTTCTGCATCGAGAAATTGGTGGTCAAACATTAGAACAAACTGCCCAGGGAGGTGGTGGAGTCACCATCCGTACATGTGGAGACTGGATGTGGCACATAGTGCTGTGGTCCAGTTGACAAGGTGGTGATTAGTCTGAGGTTGGAGTTATGTTGGAAGTCCTTTCCAGCCTAAATGATTCTATTGTTCTATTCCATGATTCTGTGTTTTCTTGATAATCTTTCCAGCCATCTGTTATTTCTTCAAATGCATGATTGCATCTTCCTTTCTCACTGTCTGTGTCTTGCCTTTTTTCAGCAAGAATTTCTGCTTTCAAAATTTAATTACTAAATGCATTAAAACTGCCCAGTTTTTATTTTTTTTTTTTAAATTGTGGTTTAGATGATGGATCCGCAAATGTGTATCTTGGTTATTTGGTATGTAATCGCTATTAGATTTTTTCTGTACTATGGCTATGCGATTAAGTGCTAAGCAGAAACAGTCATCCCCTAGATGCTGTGTGAGGGGTTCCCTGTGTGTTTGGAAAAGGAAGGACCTGTTACATTACTGCAGGCAGGGCCAAATGACACAATTCAGTAAAGTTTGTAGGTAGGGGTTGTGCAGGTGTATTGGAAGTATGATTTCATCAATTGTGTAACATTAACAATTATAGGTTTACACATTAGACAAGTAACTTTAAAACATTGTGGTGGCCTAACATAGACATACTGATACCTGAGGGAAATGTACTTAATCTTAACTCCTTGCCCACAGTTACTGGCTCACAGTACTTATAATTATCTTTCTAAAGTATCACGGATTTAAGTAATTTATACTGTGAAAGAGATTCGACTTTTCATGATCATCAGGTTTTTTGTTAGCCAGTATGTACTTTTTTTATTTCTATATCTACTCAATGTGCAAAATTTCTGCTCTAATAGTGCAGCTGGTATTTTCTTCAGTGAAGTTTATATCATGATAAATAGTTAATTTTTACAGCTCTAGTGTCTGGCAGCAGTCACTCAAATAAAAGATTATTGCTTACTTATCTTCATTTACTACATTGCTTTTATCACTGTGCCTAAAATTACTTTTTATGACCAGTTAGTGTTGATCTAAACCTGTTCTGCTGCTGGAAGGGTTGGTCTTGCATTTTTCTCGTCCCAGATGTGTGTTCACCCTTTCCTTGTGTTACTGCTAGTGTTTCTGGCACCATACTGGATGGGTTAGTGAGCTGGATGTATAGGTTGCTGTTGAGTAACCATTCCGTTCCCTCATAATTCTTACTGAGAGCCTTGGAGCCTTGCACTTAACAATGCAGTCAGTGGCTGTTCTTACATGGGTTTAGTAGTACCTCTACCCAATAACCACCTAGTAGTGGTGCTTATATTCAGTAGCTATTATTTATCTAATTTTCTGTGAATGAAATTAATTGCAGAGTATGCCAGATACATTTTTCTCACCCACCCTGTTGGTTGAAACTAACAAACTATTTGTAAGTGTAATGGTGGACAGTTTGGTCCTAGGTACTTCTGTGGCATTGGTGCTGAAATCACACTGCTTCTTTTCTCTAGAAACTGTTTCTGTCTGTCTGAAACATAGTGTAGGAAATCTGCTGACTCTGTTTTCAGATATAATAATAGTAAAAATATGACAAAATTCATAGAGACAAGAGTGTTTAATTTAAAACTTTATTGTGATTTTTACCACACTTCTAGTGCTTGAATCAAGCTTTCATCCTTTAAAATTCCTCTTACAAGCTTTTTACTGTAAGCATAACACAGAATTATTTGTTTAAATTCCGTGCTTTTTTAGCATGTAGGGAAGTAGCAGCCAGACAAGGAATTGTGACTTAGCCTGGTTCATTGTATTCAGCTGCTGGGTCTGGTAGCCTGACAGAAGTGAGACTGTTGAAGCTCCATCTCTCCAGGTCCAGCCAGTGGTGAGATTTGCGTGTGTATTCCCAATTTTGATTTACTGTTGAAAAGACTACAATGCACCTTGACCACACAGTATAAGGAGGGATATCTGGAAATAAAGACTTGTTAAACAAGCAGAAAATCTTCTTCTGACCTCAGCTTTCCATCTCTGAAACCCAGCATGTCTGTGGCAAGGCACAGATTTGGGTCCCATTGCAGAAATGAATATGAAATTGAGAGATTGCTGTATCCCGTGGGATCTGACTGCAGCCTCTCTGTGGGCACTGAAGTTGGTTTGGGGGTCTTGCAATTGCATTTGTTTGTATGGAGAGGTATAAAAGATGTTGATATCTTTCTGCAGATCACCACTGTTAGGCTCATTGAAGATGAAATTCTGTCTCTAGGCAAACTAAGCTTTCTCTTTTGTTCTTAAAATCTTTAAGAAATTTGGTTTCACAACAAAAATTCTGCCTGGTCCTATGATAAAGAGTACTCCTGACAAATTATGTTCTCTTGTTAAGAAACAAATTTATTGGAAGATTTTTTGGAATCACCTATGCAAAATGAAAGTGAAAAGATCAGCAGTATTTTTTCAGTGCCTGTGCACAAAGTTTCAGCAGTTCAAGGTGTAAATATGCAACAGTATTCCCTTCACAGCAGATTGTTGCAAATGTTTACCTCGTGCACCTGTATAAATCTCTCAGCATCGCCCCTGAGCTGCTCATGTTTGATGTCCCTTACTGGATCTCCCCGTAAGACAAAACCATTCGTTTCTTTTCTTTTATAAACAACACATAGACAATTGTTGGTCTTAAGAAGGGATTTAGAGAATTTACTAGTTAGAATTCTTCATAATGCATTGAAAGTGGGTAGTGATGAGGGAAGAGTATGGATTATTTCTATGGTTAATAAGGCTTTATGGCGGTTACGAGCTTGAATATTGAAACTGCTGAAATGACAGTGTAGTACCATATTCCTCCACTAACTCCTTGCTGGACCTTGAGCTAGTTAATTAGTTTGTGGATTATCACTTCCCCTTGTTTATTTTGGTTTCTTTGTGATGTTTCTCCAGAAGTACAGACAAAGGAGTTGGATGGCTGTTAGGATGACAAATATCATATACCATTGGTTCTGAATTCTGTTGCTTTGCTGATAAAAGTGATGTTGTTTAGAAAGAACAGGATTACTACCCTGCAGCACATCCATTCCAATCCCTGTCATTGTAATTACTATCAAATTAATTCTGGCTATTCTAGGAAAGATAAAATATTTTACTAGAAGGTTCTCTGTGTCTTAAGGTTTTTGTGTTACTCATGCATAAAAAAAAAGAAATGAAATCAATGACAAATGGAGAATCTGAATTTAAAATGACTGCTAAGCAAGTGGGGCACATTCACAGGACTGTGAGGGTTTTGCTTTTCAGTCTACACAAGGCATAATATTAAAAATCCAAGAAACAATATGTTTGTGGGCCCAGAGAAATATATGGCTATATGCCTCTTGTACCTACTGTTCCCAGAAATTATCTTTGTATTGTTCATTTTTTGGGGTGCACATCTGCTGTTTGAAAGAGTGTAAAGCAGCGCTGCTATGCATACAGCACGTGAGAATTAATATGCCCAGAGCTTTTGTGGAATAAAAAAAAAAAAAAAAAAAAAAAAAAAAAAAAAAAAGCTGTATTTTAAATTTCACTTTCTTTAAAAACACAAGAAAATACCGTGAACAAAAAGTATTTTTCATTTATTTTGGCTGGTATACCTGTCTGCTTCATATTTCATTTTTTTTCTGGAATAATAACTGAAATGTGTGGCTAATAACTTCTATTGGTGTAAAAGCTATCTTTTAGTACATTCATATGATGCTGAGCATAAAATTGAAGTTGATAATTATACATGAGGAAAAATTACTCCAAATTACAGGAGTGTTCACTTTAATCCTTTGTATTTGAAGGTAAAAACTACTGTGAATGATTAGAAATACACAGAGATTGCTGTAGAAAAAGGCTTGCATGGGCTATAACTCTTAGGATGGATGTGGCTGAAGAATGGAGTATAGGATAAAGTATTCTGTAAGAACTTGGGCAGGCATGGTTATTCATTCCTTCTAAGTAATGTAAGGACTAGAAGGCACCTGATGAAATCATAAACTGACAGACTTACATTAAGGAAAAACCACTTTTGAAAACAATCCATAATTAAACATTAAAAATTACTTCCTGCAGAATTATAAATCTATTAAGATATGATCAGTCAATTTTATAGTCCATGAATCAGACCAGTAGAACTGTTAAAAAAGATAGTGCACATATGATCTATTGTAATTCTGTTAGTCTCTCAGTGCTCATAGCAAAAGAGTTTACTAAGGAAAGCACCATTCCATACTGGTCTATTTTTATATGTTTGCTCTAAACACCCACGTATGGCCACAGTAAGAGATAAGGCCACTTTTCTCTAATTGTCTCTTTGTATGGAGACAGTATATGGACCTGTGTTAAAAATAGCTTAGATACCAGAAACAGTGTTGTTGTGTTTCCATGCTAATAAATTCTAATCCCAAGAATCTAACAAAGGTCTAATACAAAAAGTTAATACTACAGAATGATACTGTAATTTAGGAGAACTATATTCAGGCATGGCACAAGATTATTAAGTATACATACAGTAAAATTTTAACACACATATACTTACTTCAGATGTCTGATTAGTTTTGTGTACATGGTCTAAATGCACTTTTAACAAGTGCATTTGAGCATTTGTATTAGCAGTAATAAATAGTTACATCATCTCTTTGTCATCATCACTAAAATATAATCTGAGCTTTAGTGTATTCCTTGGTTGGGTAAACATTCCAATTAACATATTGGCTTTAGCAAAAATGACACTGTTTGAGTTGAGAGTGGGAAGAAGTTTCTTCACATGAAGATACAATCCTTCCAATATAGGCTGACCACCTGCTGTTGGAATGCAGTGGGGAATCATTAAGAGCAGTTAAAGCACAGGATTACATTTCTTATGGTAGTTGTTCTGGCATCTTATTTCATTTAGACAAGAGCTTTTTTGTAAGTACTTATAATGTGCCTGAGGTTCGTAGCATTTCAGAGAATATACTGAGAAAATTTATGACGTATTCTTAATCAAGGGCTAAAAAAACTTGAGCGTTTTCCAGTGTCTGCCTTCTGTGAAGGAAACGCTTTGCTGGTTTTTCTCTCTATGTTATTTTCTCAATTTTTTCAGTCACACTTGTCAGGCTGAAACAATGCATGGAAGCTCTTTGCTGTAACTCGCTTGTGTTCCAGGAATCACTGGAGTTCTAAATGGAAAATGTGAAGCCTGTTCTTCTAAACTGAACAACATACATAGCCAGATTAGAGTGGTAGAGCAGTGGCTGGAACAATGAGAAAAATAAATCCAAAATTTTCAAGCAGACTTCAGTTAAAATAATGGAAAATACTAGAGTATAATCAGAAATGCTAGAAATTCTTAAGAGTACATTTCCATGTATTTACAAAATAGCGCTCAGTTGCATTCCAGGCAAAGTTGCTCAGTTCATCACTGATCAATTGTTTTCAGTCTTTCCAAGCAGGTCATAGGTCTAAGAGTCCTGGACACATGTTCAGAAATTCATATGAAGTTGTTCTCCTGGAGCTGCTAATGAGTCCAGGAAAGAGCCTCCACATTGGTTTGAAAGTGTCGTTTTGTGTGTGGGTTTGTTGGGTTTGGTTTTCCAGGTGCTTTTAAAAACATCCATCTCAGACATGGTTCTGCATGGAGTTTGCAGTTGAGGAATGCCATTAGGTAAGACAGGTTGTTTCAGCAGCTTCTGGATGTGGACTTGAGGGAGATTACTTCAGAATGTAGAAAAGAGATATGGTGTTTGTGAAACCTAGGTGGGAAGAAGGGACTTAAGGAGGGAAAGCTTAACAAAAAGTGTATTCATCCCTGCACAAAATAGTCTCCTGAAAATATTATGTGGTTTTACTTACCTTTTTTTGTGTTCTGCTGATGTAGCCGTAGAAGCTCTTCCTAGGACTGATAACATCCCCTAAGTTTTAAGAGTTCTTGAGGCTAATGAGAGCATTGTGTTTTTCAGGCTTCCTGTAGTATTATTTAAAGGTACAGCTTCAAAAGGAATTCCAAAGCGTATACAGAATACTGTTGAGCTAATGTTGCCCTCCATTACAATAGTTATTTTGGTAGGGCTATGAAGAAATGCAGTTAGCAACATGTCAGTATGACTTCACAGAGGTAACTTAGAGAGACCAGGTGAGATTGGGACATCTGCCTTACAACCTTTCTCTGACATGAATTCCGCCCCAATGATTCTGCTTTCTAATAATGTGTCTGGAAGAGTTTTCTCTTCTCTCCAACATGTACAAGTTCTTTTGCATTCTGTCTGTGCACATTATGTCCTGGTTTTGGGATTTATTAATGCTTTCAAGCATAACTGAGAAAAGACCAAAGTACAATTGGTTACTGCAAATGAAATTTTGAAGTAGTGTGCAGAAGGTGCTGAACATATCTGAAATCATGGTCCCTGGGAAAAAAAGCAAAGGTTTCATTTTATGCCTATCCATAACTGACTTTCCAAAGTCAAATTAATTTAACCCAAATGGTAAAATAATCTGATCACAGGGAGCACACTTATAGGGTGTCTTTCTTTTAGCAGAGTTGATAAAAGAGCATTTTTCATGGTGCGGTATTAAAGAGACCATCTTTATGCTCCACAAGTCATGTGTTTTTATCCACTCTGATGGCAGATTTCAGAATTCTCCTTCTGGTATGAGAATTTACAGAACATTATTTTTTAATATATTCACATAATAGCTTTATAAGAAAAAGATGGGATTGTGATGCTATTACTGATTTTTATCCTTTGAGTCTAAAATCCTATACTGTAAATTTATTTGCAAATTGCTGTGGATTGGATTACTATAATTGCAGTTCTAGAATCATTCAATTAAATTAATAGCATTATCTGAAATTACATGTTAACTTTTTTCCCAGGTTTTTCAAAGATAGTAAAAATTAATTCAGTCAGCTTGGCTTTTAGTTATTTTCTTTGTTTCTTTGGGTCATTGTGTTTTGTGTTAGTAATTATTGCTCTAATTAGTTGATAAAGATTTATGGCAAAGAATTAATTAAAAGCCATGCTCAAGGAAAGCTTGTTTGTGTTTTTCTAATAAGATATAGCATTTGCTTTCTCATGATTCAAGTGGCAGGTTATGTAAACATTTCTATTTCTGATCCTTCTACTGCTTTTGTCTCTTGTCTATTAAGTATTTTCTGAGGGAAAACATGATCATCAAGTCGGCAATCTGCCTAGGATTTCAGAATGGCATGAAAATAAATAATTACACACGATGAAAACATTTAGGATATTACATTGTGATCACTTCATGTCACTGGCAGACCCATTTCAGGAAGAAAAACAACGTTACATAAAGTCTAGTGGTACAGTAAACAAGGGGATTTAAAGACTGATGGATATCGCTGTCTTTACTCTCCCAAGGGTAAAGTATCAACTGTAATACTTTAAAATTAAGTCTTTTCTTTTTTCTCTTTTCTTTTCTTTTCTTTTCTTTTCTTTTCTTTTCTTTTCTTTTCTTTTCTTTTCTTTTCTTTTCTTTTTTCTTCTCTTCTCTTCTCTTCTCTTCTCTTCTCTTCTCTTCTCTTCTCTTCTCTTCTCTTCTCTTCTCTTCTCTTCTCTTCTCTTCTCTTCTCTCTTCTCTCTTCTTTCTTCTTTCTTCTTTCTTCTTTCTTCTTTCTTCTTTCTTCTTTCTTCTTTCTTCTTTCTTCTTTCTTCTTTCTTCTTTCTTCTTTCTTCTTTCTTCTTTCTTCTTTCTTCTTTCTTCTTTCTTCTTTCTTCTTTCTTCTTTCTTCTTTCTTCTTTCTTCTTTCTTCTTTCTTCTTTCTTCTTTCTTCTTTCTTCTTTCTTCTTTCTTCTTTCTTCTTTCTTCTTTCTTCTTTCTTCTTTCTTCTTTCTTCTTTCTTCTTTCTTCTTTCTTCTTTCTTCTTTCTTCTTTCTTCTTTCTTCTTTCTTCTTTCTTCTTTCTTCTTTCTTCTTTCTTCTTTCTTCTTTCTTCTTTCTTCTTTCTTCTTTCTTCTTTCTTCTTTCTTCTTTCTTCTTTCTTCTTTCTTCTTTCTTCTTTCTTCTTTCTTCTTTCTTCTTTCTTCTTTCTTCTTTCTTCTTTCTTCTTTCTTCTTTCTTCTTTCTTCTTTCTTCTTTCTTCTTTCTTCTTTCTTCTTTCTTCTTTCTTCTTTCTTCTTTCTTCTTTCTTCTTTCTTCTTTCTTCTTTCTTCTTTCTTCTTTTCTCCATGACAGACAAATCTGCAGCTGGCTGACAAATAGCTTGGCTTTGGCAATCTGTAATAGCTCTTACTGGAACAGAGGACCTAATTACATAGAAGGATTTCCCTTCAAGATAACTTGAATTTGTAACCATCTTACTTTGCTCACCTACCTAATCACCAGGAGGAACAGAGCTGCTCAGTTCCGTACTCCAGGCCTGAATACTGCAGTCTCTTTGTAATATTCATAGTTCTCTTTAGAATTCAAATATATCTGTTATTCCCCTTTATTTATGTCCTTTATCCTTGCTCTGACTATAATTCTAATACTCATCTGATCTTCTGTTCAGAAGGAAAGTTTTACTTATGTGCTGCATCAAAGGAGAAAGCGAAAATGATCATTAAAAGACAAGGTGACCTAATTTAATGTAATTAATCTGTGTTAAAAATAGCTTAGATATGTCTGGTTTTTAGAAGCATTGCACTTCCAGAAGACTAGTAGAAGACAGTGCATTAGCATGCTCATGAAATGATTCCTATGCCCATGTGCATATGGAAGCAGAAGCTTTTGGCATCTCCTATGGAGCTACATATTTATATACTTTAAAATATTTATCTTGACCTCTGATCTTATAAACTGGGTCAACTTAATAAAATAAGCAACTTGAAAGCCCTTTTAAACTATGTTCAAGAAATGTTGTTACACCATTGGTTTTTATCAGCCTTTGTCCTTGGAAACCCTTGGAGTCAGGAGAGCAACTTCCATCCATCTTCTAGTGTGAAGCTGCTTTAGTACCACTGGAGTTGGCTTCTCCCATCTGGGAAACTGTGTACTACTGATTGAGTGATACAGGATCTCTGCTTCACATTGCTCTTAGCCTGGATTAGTGGGAGTTTGGGCCAGTGAAAGTAGACTGACTGAACACATTTTCTCTTTGAAGGAAACAGAGGAACTGTAAATTCTGTCAGTAAGGAGTCATGAAAAAATACAGGTTATTCATAATGAGAAATCGCTTGCTCTAATTTCTGACAAACATGAGATGACATACAGATTTTATTTAGAGAGGTGGATCTTGTGGGCTTTTTTTTCAACAATAGCATAGAAAATATCAGATATTGTACACTATGTTCATGCAAGATGATACAGTTAGATTCACTTCAGAGAAAGGCAGGAATTCTTTGGGGCTGAGTGCTTCATGGTGCAATAGGTTTTTGGGAAAGAGAAATGTTTTGCTGTATAGAAGGAACATGTCCTCTCCTGCCTGTGCCATATCTCCTCTGTGACCCACCTGTTTTCTGAGCGACAGCCTTTTTCAGATGTTTTTCTGTCCCAAGACCATTTGTACCACTTTCTTCCATCAGACATTGCACTATGGATGTCCTCAAGTAAGATGTAAACTGGACCTATAAATATTCTGTGAAAGATTTTGCAATCATGTAGTTTAGAAGTCACAGAGTAAATGGGAGTACATAATAGTATGTTATTGTGAACAAGGAAAGTGTCATCTGAAAGATCCTTAATGTACTTTTTCTGTCTGGCAGGCCTCGCTGCTCTATTATGTCAATTTTTGGGGAAGCACATGAAGAAAAAGATGGCCTGGTTGGATAGAGTCCCAGGGAAAGCAGCCAGACTTGTCAGGGGACAGGAAAGCACAGCCAATGAAAAGAAAATTAGAGGAATGAGAATAACGGTGAGAATTTGTACTTTAGCTGAAGCAAAGACTAATTATGTTAAATGCTATAGAGAAGTTCAAATGTTAAGGAGAGATAAACACTTAGTGGGATAATTAATACTCGAAACTACTGCATACCTTAAGAATATATTAAAAAACATCTCTCAGGAACAGTATTTGTCCCTAGTTTAGAGCAAGGTGTTGGACCATGACCTTATAATATTTCTTCTCTACCTGTTGCCAATAATCTTTTTGATAACTACCTGCAACATTGACCTGGGAAAGGCAAAAACTCAGAGTACCACTTTATAAGAGTAGCTGTGCTGATCTTGGCTGGGGTAGAGTTAAATTTGATAAGAGTTAAATTTCTTCATTGTAGCTGTAATGTGGCTGTGTTTTGGATTTATGCTGGAAACAGTGTTGATAACACAGGGATGTTTTTGGTATTGCTGAGCAGGGCTTACGAAGAGCCAAGGCCTTTTCTGTTCCTCACCCCACCCTACCAGCGAGTGGGCTGGGGGTGTGCAAGGAGTTGAGACAGGGCACAGCCAGGACAACTGACTCCAACTGACCAAGGGGACGTCCCAGCCCATATGGTGTCATGCTCAGCAATAAAGTTAGGGGAGAAGCCACTCCCTAACCAATGGCCAGGGGGCAGCCACTTCCCACAAGGACTGGCAGGGCACTGGTGGGTCGGTGGTGAGCAACTCTTTTCGTTTGCATCAGTTATCTTTCTTGGGATTCACTTTTTGCCTTTTTTTTCCCCCTCACAATTACGATTAGTATTATTATTAAATTTTAACTATTAAACTGTTTTTATCTCAACTCACACATTTTCTCTCTTTTACCCTTCTGATTACCCCTATTCCACCTGCAGGGTGGAGTGAATGAGCATCTGGGTTAATCCACAGCAGCATCCTTACAGGATCAGACCAAAGATTGAACAAGCCACTAAATCAGCATGACCAAATACCTCTCTGGAGTGCCTGTATGCTGCTGCATGCTCCATGGGGAGCAATCAGAAGGAGTTACAGCACTGCATCTAACTGCAGGGTTAAATCTCATGGTGATCACAGCAACAGGGTGGGATGGATACATTGGAAGATAAAGCTAGGAAGACAAGGAGTGTAAGAATATGATCCACAAACCAGACCAAGTCCATAAAGGGCCATGTACATGATTAAGCACTTGAAGCATCTTCCTTATGAGGAGAGGCTTAAAGAGTTAAAACTCCTTCTCCTGGAGAAGACTCAGGGGTCCTAATCCGTGTTTATGCCTCATGGGAGGAAATAAAGAAGATAAAACCAGAATCTTCTCAGTGGTATTCAGTGAGAGGACAGGAGGAAGTGGCACAAGTTGAAAAGTGCAGAATTCTGTTTAAACATAAGGAAAAGATTTCTAGCTGTGAAGGTGGTCAAACATTGGAAAAGGTTGCCCAGAGACTGTGGAGTCATCTTTCTTGAAGATATTCAAAACCCACATGAGAACAACCTGTTCACCCTGCTTTGAGCAAATATGTCGGAGTAGATGATCTCCACAGGTCCCTTCCAAAGTTAGTGAATCTGGGACTCTTATCAAGTAGTGGTAAATAGTGGGTGCATAGAGAAACATTAGAGGTACACATTGCTCCTTTTCCTGGTTTGTCCTTTTAGCTTCTGGAATCAGTAGATCAAGTACTATTCGTGTTTAATAGTCATTGATAGATCTTCTCTGCATAGCTTTGTTTAATTGTTTTAAATCTATTTATGCATATAATGTCTCTGGCATGTTGTGATAATGAATGCCACAATTTGATTATGCAAAACATAATTCATGCAGCCAGAACTATAAAATCAGGCCACTGAATTCCCCAAAGCACAAAGTTCTTAGCCATTGATATTGGTAGGAAGGTTGCATGGGAGTCAGAGGGAGAGTGTGACTCTCCGTACAAACTAAACACTTACATCCCTATAATATTCAGTGCCTTTTGTTTACAGTTGCAGATCACTGAGAAAATCTGGTCTGTTGCTGTGTTTTCTTCACTTTGATCTCTCTGCTCCTTCTTTCCCTTCACTGTCTTTGGAAGGCTTCTCTCTCATTTGTGTTACTCGCAGCTGCTAATGGAGCCATTTTCACTCTGGTGCCCGCCCTGTCTGAACCACTAACATGACTGCTTCTTGATGGGAGAGTTTTGACTCCAGATGACTTTCATGTACTTTAAAGAAGATAGTCCAGCAAAGAAGGAGTTACGATTGTGGGAAAATAGCGTTGGATGAACTTGCCTCTTTGCAACCATGATAAAGGCTAACATCTAAAATAAGTTAATAGGTGGATTTCTAGGGATCTTTATATACACTTATCTGTGGCTACCTAAATGTATTGTGCCATCTCACACATTTGAAAGCCTTTCTGTAAAGCCATGTGAATTAAAAGAATACAGTGCAAAGTCTAATATTAGAATATGTTTATACTTTAGGAACACTATCTAATTCATATATTGATTTACAGTCTTAGAAAACTACTCTTAGAGCTTTCCTCCAGCAATACAAAATGAATAACTAATGAATTTTCAATAATGTAAAAAATAAATGCTGCTTTTAAAAATGCTTGAAATGCCATTTAAATTACTAAAACTGTTTTTTTGCTGCTATGGTTACTACGATCACTACCAAAAATAACAAAACTTTGTAACTGGTCCTGATCCAGTTGAAGTAAAGATTGTTTTTGTGTGAAAGAACCTGGTTAAGGATTAACTGGAGTTATATTGGATGAAATCCATATTGTTTTTTTAAAACTAGCTATCATTATGGACTTTAATTTCTTGCATTTCTCTTCACTGGTTTGGAAAATTATTGTTTTGTTTTAACTTAATGTACTAGGGAGTACTCCAGCTCTTTTTGTACAATTTAAAAAATTACTTGAATTTTAGGAAAAAAAATTAGAAAAATAAGAAACAAAAGTGTGAAATAGAGCAAGACAGAAATTATGTTAGAGAGGCTGGATTATTAGTAAGTTCTGTGCATTCTGTGAGAGGAGCATGGCTGGCTGTGGAAGGTAAATCTACTTATTTGGCCTTTAGCTTGGGCATGGCTTTGTAACCACAGCTCTTGTGGGCATGTGTAGTTCAAGCAATTTTGCTCTGTATCAAATTGTAGGTTTCCCTGCCTGTCACCATGATTGTCATAGCTGGCTGTCTATGGTGCCACAGGTTGGGCTGCAGGTGTGCTACCCAATCTGATTCACTCCCATCCTTGTTGCACCCAGATCTGCTTGTTGTGCTCACACTGAGGCCAATGGAGAGAAAGGCAGAAGAGCCTGTGTGTGAGAATTTCTGTGTGAGGGTCTGTGATGTAGCATTTGTTTCAAAGACTGCACTTCAACATTAATACAGTCCATTCAATGAAACTAAAATGTCCATAGAGGCAGCTTTGGAGAAAGAAGTTAAACTAGGATAAACTACAAAATAAGGGAGACTGGGATTAGGAATATTTCCTGTGAAAATCTTTCCCTCCGTTTCACTGACAAGGGGGTGAGGTACACACACAACAGCCAAAACCAGACACAGAGGTGGTAACCCAGCATCCTGCAGAGCCACAGAGCATTAATAGCATTGCCTTCACATGCATTCTCTTCCCCTGGCCCTTCATGAGTCTGCTGATCTGTGAATTACAAGATGACAAGCATGCAGGGAGCACAGCTTTCCCATGTGTGGCAGATTCCGAGCAGATGGATATTTTCAGCATAAGAGATGCGGGAGGGCTGGAGTCTGCTGTGTCTGTATGGAGGTCAAAAAGCATCTCTCAGCGTCTCCACCACGACAACCTTCCCAGCTGAGCATGAAGGCTGGCCTGCTGTGCTGGAGGGGTGGAGGAGAGTGCACAGGTCCAACAACACTCTAGCACTGGCTGGCTGAGCTGGTAGGGCTTGCATAGGAGCTGCTGGGAATGCTCTTATAGTTCAGACCAGTGCCCTGCATACCCCAAGAATATTACTGTGCACAAGGCCCTGGAGAAGACCTTCGTGAAGAAACGGGGAGGTAGAATAGGGTAAGAGGGACAAGCACTGATAATTAACCCACTTTTTTTTCTTTAATAGCTTTATTTAAAAAAGCTGTGAAAAAAGGCATTTCACTACATCTTTGTGGAGAAACAGAAGTCAGAATCTTTTGAAGTGATTGCCCCTTTGACAGCCTTTCCTCTCAATTTACATTCTGCTGTGTTGCCGTATACTGTGGCAGAGAGCTTCCGACACTCAGCTTGTTGCAGGAGAGGGAACCGATGCAGAAGAGGATGGATTTTCATAAATGCATTCTCAAAATTATAAATACACATAAAAAATTTAGCAGCTAGCAAATTCAAATAACATCTAATATAATGTTTAGCATGGATTTTTCAGTAGAAAAAAATAGGAAAAAGAAAATTACCTTTAGTTCGACAGTATCAAGCATGCAAATGTGAACTGGATAAGGAGAATATTGCCTGAAAGTTTTGGATTACTTTATCTTGTTCTACTAAGAGATTTCCTATATTTTTATCTCTGATATCTTTTTCATCTTACGTAACTCTTGTGAAACTTTTTTTCATGGTGAAGAATGAATACAAGGATGAGAGAGAAGGTTCTGGAAGAAAAGTAAATAAATAGAAGATTCAGTATAAATCCTTGTAATATCAGGCAGGCCAAATTAAGTAGTAACTATAGAATCATAAAGAAATTAATTCCAAATGGAGTGTAATACTTCTTACTGCATGAAGGTGAAAAAGTTCTTGAAATACTGAGTCTGCCAGAGGCTACCAGCCAGTCAGGAACTAACAACTGCCCTTTAGAAAAGTGTGCAATGCAGAAAGATACACAAAATGTTGTCAGATCAAGCCTCTAGCACAGACAATCCATTGGGAGCAGATTCTTGTCCTATTGGTGTAAAATTGCCTGTCTGTAAGCCAGCAGGGGATTTGCCTCCAGCAGCTTAGCTATAGCTGTTCCCAGCAGACTTGTGAAGAGCACTGGATTTATGTGCACAGTTAGGTATCTTAGAGCAGCCTTCTCAGTGGGCTGCTGTCTGTGGTCTCACTACTCCTACAGTCTTGATATGTACCATCTTGTGAGTGTTCCCCATATACTTGAGAATTTAAAACAAAATTATCAAAATGATAAATTTGGTAATCAGCTGGTAGAGTGTCAGCATCAGCAATGAAGACAGTCTAACAAGCGAATTTTAATGAATACTCATACAGTTATATGTAGTCAAGAGTTTATTGTTAGCCGAGTGATGGTCAGACACTAAACTGGATCTGCAGTTCTGCCAGTCGGTATGAGGGATGGTTCCTCTCAGGATGCTGGAACAGATATCTTACAAATTATTAGAGAAATGAAAAATGTGGGAGATAGAAAGTGCATGAGCAAAGGAAAATCTTCATGCAGAGATGTTCTCTTTATAATTTAAAATGTTTTAAAAGCTGTGCTCCTTTTTACTGACAAGAGATGAAGAAGGGGATTCTGAAGAGAATGCTAGAACTGTATGAGGAAGCTTACTTGCCCGTGATCCAAACACTTCAAAATAATACCATTAAGATGTAATGGCTATGTTAGAAAATATATATTAAAGCATTTTAATAAATATTGTACTTCTCAGGTCTTTGTATTTTTATTCCCATGTCTATCGCTGTTGAATTGCAGATATGAGTAACTTAATATTTGTAAACAAGAGGATTTGAAGGTCAAAGATTATGATATTCTACAAGATAAAGAGCAGGTAATGCTTGTATCTTGATACTAGGCTAATATAAGGCATCATCTGTCAGAGCTACAATTTGTTCCAAGCAGAACTGAATTGAACAGGTCAGACTCGTTGTACAAGAAAAATGCATATTATTTAAGGAAGCAATGAGAAGTTACTGCTCACAGGTTTTACTTTCCTGGTAGTGAGATCTCAGTGTGCCTGAACCCTGGTATCCATGCATCCTACTGAGCTGTGTCCAGTTGTTGGATAGGTGAAGTTTTGTGTTGGACCAAGATTAATTTTGTTAAAGTTTATTCCTCTTCTACTTTGCTCCATTTGTCTCATCTGAAAATGGACATTTTCTCGTTACTTGTTCTCTGTACATAATGTGACTGCTTATATTCTACTGCAAGTGATTAACATCAACATAGAAAACACATTCGAGCAGTTGCATATGGAAAATACACTTGCAATGTGTGATTTTCTTGAAGTGGTGAGAAGCCACTGGCTTTGGGAGAGTAGTCAGCTGGAAGTCAAACTGTCCCAAATATGTTCTAGGTCAACACATTTAGCCCTGAAGCTATAGTTTTGAAATTCCTTGCAATAATTTTTACATCTTTTAACTTTTGTTATCAGTTATGGTAGGCATGATTTAAGCATGATGAATTAAATAAAACAGTTACTTTAAAAAAACCAACTCTTACTAGTCCTCACTGTCTTTTGTGCTAGTTGCTAATGGCTATGAGTGTTAATAACCTTTAGAACTGCATCTAGGTTTGCTTTAATTACTGCAAATTTAAAAGAAAATGCCTTTCTTTATAAGAAAGGTTTTAAATTCCTTGTTAACAGTTTTCACCTATTTTTAGGTCGAAGTCTCCAGTTTCCATATCTAGATACTGAATCTCATAATGTCTTTGCTAGCTTAAAGAGTAATCTACTTTCAGAAATATCCCTTGCTGTTTAGATATCTAGAGACTGATCAGGCTCTGTTTGCCTTCCATTAGAGAAACTGCTTTCAATTCTTTGATAGCAAAGCCATATCTGGATGTGCTACTGTCATTTGAACAGCTTTCTGAATGTTTGTCTGACATGAGTACCAGAAAAAAAGCTATGTACTGAATTATTACCACTTCACCACTTCAAATGTGTAGTGTCTGTTAATGCACTCTGAGGTTGCCTTTTTGCTCTCAGCTAAAATTAAGTTGCTCTCAACTAAAATGAAATCACTCTCAGCTCATACTCAGTTGGTTTCTCTGTCACATCCATGCCATTTTCTCTGCTTTCTGAAGCTTTCATCTGCCAAATTAAACAAATTTGTTTTTCCACTCAAGTTTGCAGACACAAGTTTTTCCAAGTTATGTATTTATTTAGTTAGTTATACCTTTTAAAAGGTACTTTAAAATATCATTATGAGCGTATGAAGATTTTTATGACAGTATGTGGGGGAAACAAGCAGAGATCTAAAATTCAAGTGCTCCCTTCTTATTCCTTGTTCTTGTACTATAGGTTCTGAATCTATAAGTGTGATGTGCCAAAGATAAATAGAGAAAAGGAGCCAGAGATTTTGTTTCACTAAGAGGTTTTGCACGCGTACCTGAAGTGTAATGACAGATGGTTGTAGCAGTATAGTTCCTCTAACTGTCCGTGTACCCACAGCTGCCTGATATTTTCAACCAAGCATTCTGAGCAAAAAGACTAAAGTTTCTGAATTGATTGTGCTGAAGGGAGCTGAATCAATATTTTGGGGGTTGACTCTTTTTTTTTGATTTGCTCTTTTCATTTTCTGCTTACCAGTTTGTTACTGTTCTTCTGCAAGTCTAGTTCAGATTTTTGGGGTCATTTACGGAGGCACCAAAAACCAGGGAAAGCGTCAGTTTTGGTTTACATCTGAGAACAGCCCCAGGTATTGTACTGTCTGAAATATTAGAGAAAGGCTGAGTTGATTTCTTCCTCAAGTATAATCGACTTTACAACTGTTACAAAGTCTAAGATATCTTACTTAGGGAAATGTTCCCCACAGAATTTCAGAAATCATTATTGGCTCCATCCTTGTGCTGTATTCCTCTTTTAAACTTTTTTTTTTAAATTTACAATTCTGTTAATGTAAATGAAGTTAAACTGGTACAATACTGATGTGAAGGAATGGAAAACCAGATCCTCTTTGAGTGCACTGATGTATTGTGACTGGAGTACTGTGTTCTGACATTTAGAGAAGATAATGTAACTGTGAAAATGTCATGTTCATTATCAAGATCTGAATGTCATCATCCTTTGACCTCGGAGTTCTGTAAAGATTGTTAACTATGAAAAAAAGCTGTTGTGTTTTCCTTCCCTGCTTGTCTTCTGAGTAGAGTTTCTGCTGCTTTGGGAACAGCACTGACATTTGTTTGAGAACTTGGTGGCAGGCACAAAATCACATCCTGAAAACAAACAGAAATTTGTTGAAACATGATGACAGCTAGATACTTTCAGCTGTGCTACTTTTGAGATCTCTGTAGACAGATGTTTTGTAGAAAATGGATGTTACCGAAGAGATGTGAACAATACGGGTAACACTGACTTCCTGATGCTCATGAATTTCTTGACTTCTCATAGATTTGCCTCTGAATCTGGGCAGGAGTGAATGTGAGAAAGATGATGGGTTCTTTACATGGTCGCTTGTCTGGCAAGTGACTGACTTGCACAGCCTCTAGAAAAAACCTGCTGTATTGCAAATGCTAATGCAGTCTGTGACCTTTGCATAATAAGAACATTGATAACAGATTTTCCAATGGTGCACTCATTAATAAAGTGTAGGAAATGGGACTGGTATGATGGGTATGAGGCAGATAGAATTAGTTAGGATCTTTAATCATCTCTTTTTGACGACTGAATTGTTTTGCACATGTTAATCTTGGAGGCATGGGCTGGAATTATATATCGGATCTCTACAACGTCACTAATATCCAATAAGGCTAATGCTCTTCTCAGGATGATGCTGGGCACCTTTCTACCTGGCCTGATGTCTGAGAGGCCAAAGGCAGTGAAGTTGAAGTCTAACACAGATGAAGACTATCACAGATAGGATATATGTAGTAAGATATCCAGTTTCCAGTGAGGCTGAAAGATTATGCATTGCAGAGTATTTTCTAGAGTTGTCCAGTTTTAGAAGTCACTGACAACAACGTCCACATAGAGCAGGACATGAGTTAATTAATTTTCATTGAACTGTTCTGCCAATGATCTCTAATGGTCTGCTAATTTGTATTGAATGCTCGTAACAAGAAGCAGAATATTGACTCTCTGTTCACCTGGCAAGGAAGTCACTGCTGCTGGGAACAGTGCTTTCCAGGAAAAAGGTAAAACATGCTCCTACAGGAATGTGGTAGACAGCATGTATTTAGGCAGGACTTAGAAGCATTAGTGGCGTATCAGTACTGTATGTACTCTGCACAACAAAATCCTTCTGTGGCTGAGCTAACCTGGAGAAGAGCATTAGGCTGTACAAGGATTCATCAGGATCCAAAAAATAAGGCAGTAAATGAAGGAAACACAATCTATGATCAGCATATGTAATTTATCCTTCATTTAGATGGCAATGAGGCCATTGCTAGAGGCATTGCAAATCCATCTGGTATCATAGAAATAGCCCAAGAAGGTAAATATTAACCTGTAAAGCACTGAAGAGGACTTTACTGCAGCTGTATAAATGTGGGAGAAGGCCGAATGCAGGCCCACTGCTTTTGTTCAATGTCATTTGATGCTCTTTTTGAAATGTGGATCTAAGATCCTTGGTAGAGTCCTACGGTCTCATAGCCACTTCATTCTTTACTTCACTACAGACTTATTTTGGTGCCTCTTCAGTGGTAAAAGGCTTTACAGTCACTCAAATGTTTCCTGGAAGAGGTTAGTTTTAGACCAAAATTAAGTTCAGGAGTGGACTGAGTAATTTGTCGAGGCTGGGGATGTTGATAGTGATCTCTTTGTTGACAATATGGAAAGGTGTAATTATTATTTTTGGAATTAGTTTAGATACTGTCAATTTGTTGCCAAATGTGTGTGGCATATACAGTATTTTAACAAAATAAATGTTGCCATGGACACGTATTAAAAATATGTATTACCTGTCAACCCTCTAAAGACTGAAATGCAATCTGTAATGAGGGAAAATGTCCAAAGTAAAGAACAAAGAACTGCACAAGGGATTTCAGATGGTGTGGAGTCTGCTCTGAATTTGTCCGTGTAACACCTTTTACTTCAGCTTCGTGTTTCAATTACCTGTAAGAGAGAGAGGGAGAGAATTAAGATTACTGTAAATGTGTATTTTTGGAAATAAAGCTGTAAAAAAGTAAGAAGAGCAAAGTAATGAACAAGAGGCCTGTTTTCAACAAACCGTGTTGCTTATGTGCTCACACGGTCCCACTCCCTGAGTGTCCATAGTGCCTCGCTCTCCGACCATACTTGACAACACCATTGTCAAGTGCTGGTGCATAAGCTCTGGAACAGATTGCCCAGAGGTTGTGGAGATATTCAAGAGCTGTCTGGACACAATCCTATGCCATGTGCTCTAGGAGGACCCTTCTTGAGCAGGGAGGTTGGACCAGATGACCCCACCAGTGGTCCCTTCCAACATGACCCATTCTGTGATTCTTTGATTCTATGATAATGAGCTGTTTACTTCAAGCACCACATCCAAAAGACCCAGACTTGCCCTTCAGCCCATATACACAACCTTCGTCCAGTATGTATGTATGTATGTACAGCATATTCCCCTGCTCTGAGACCACGGTGGGTATCTGAGCCATGTTGGAGCCCAGAGTGGTCCCAGGATGTTTGGCTAGCCTTTCCCAGTACTGTGCATATTTAGATAATGTCGTTTGGTCTTTCAGCTTCTACTGTATATACTTGCAATCAGTGTGTGTACTTGGGTCTTTTGCCTCTTTCTCATCAGACAGCAGAAGTTGTACCACACAGCTGTTGTGTTGCAAAGAGACACCAGCATCATCCTTGCTCCATGGTCATGCACAAACATGCAGACAGCATGCCAGGAAGAGGAGCCAGAGGAGCTGTTTTCCTCTGGACACAAAGTGTTCTCATTCTTCGCTGTTGTTGCAGCCCTGCCTCTTCTGCTACCTGAGCTACACTTCCAGATGCTGTTGAAGGAAAGGACAGTGCATGGCCTCGTGTCACCCATCCTAGGCAGGTCCTAGCCTTTGGCCTGGCAGCACATGTTGTGGGGTGTAAGGGCAGTGTGCCCTCGATGGCCATGAGTTATTCATGGGGATGGACAGCATGGGAGTCAGAACTCCCAGAGTCAGTCCAGCTCCTCTCATCATCAGTAACAATACGGAGCCCTAAATGCCCTATCCTGGGTCCATTTACATTCACACTTGGCTTTCTGTGTTGCAGTGAGAGAAAAAGCCCAGTGTGGGCATTCTTCACGTCAAAACCCTAAAGGGATGGGAGCTCACATTACTCCTGCCATTGTGTTCTTGAGGAGAAGGAGCTAATGAGGTTTTTGGGGGCACCTAGTCAGATTGAAGGAAAAAATTACCAATTCCCTCTCAAACAAAGACTCTACCTCCAAAGTCATCTTCCCAGTAGTGCAGTTCTGAGAGGGCTTTGGGACTTGAATCTTGCAGGTAGTGCTTGGGCAGTGTGACCGCTGGGAGAAGACCCAGGGTCCTCAGGGAAGATTAGATGCTGTTTCATGTTGAAATTTTGAGTTTATAGGGTGCTAGCCTTCCTTCTTCTGTCTCAGCTGAGTTGCCACAGTAGACACTCCCCTGTTCAGGCTTTAGCAAGCAGCTTTTTGGTCATTTCTGTTCTTTATGAAGTCTATCAAAGGATTCTGAAGGGTCTGAGATGCAGGGTGGCTGCCTTCCCTCCATGAGGCAGCCTTTTCAAGGGGACTGACAGATGTGTCTAAAAGCCGGAATAGATCATGAAATCAAGAAAAGAAGCTGTCCATTTAAATTTTTTATATACTTACTGCTGGCCTCCACACTGTCTTTCTGTTATTAACCTTATTTAAATCCTCCCTAGCATGAGTGTCTGGGGATAAACCACTTCCCCGCTCCAGTGCAAATTTCAGGCAGCAACATGTCTCACAGATATCTTCCAGTAAGTATGTAGCATCCCCTGAGTCTTCAACACATATCATATGAAGGCTTTCCTGAGGTGTCTGAGGAAATAAAAGCTGGAAGTCTCTCTTCACCCTATCAGCAGACTCCCTTCTTCCTGGGGAGAGTAAATTGCTGTTATATTGCCTGAAAGCGCTGGTCTCTGCAGCAACTCTGTGGTGATCTCTGTGGTGCTTTCTGTCCTCCTTTAAGATATGGTTTAAGGAGGATCTTGTCTAGCCAGGGTTCTGGCAGCCTGTACAATAAATCTATACGAGTCAGTTTTTTGTGTTCATATTTAGTAGCAAAGGGGAAATGTATTTAGTTTCCACTAGAGAGACACAAGATAAAATCATACAGTTCATTATGCAACATTCTAATAGTATTTAGGAGAAATCACACGATTAGGAATGACACCACCTGATTATTTGTGAAATTATAGAATATACCATGTTCCAGGGGACTGAGTGGATATAATGATCAGATTGCAGCTCTGGTACATATTATGCTGGAAAACACTTGCTCTTACTTCATTATTTTCTAAAGCAATTCAAGTTTTTCCTCTACTTGCATCTACAGGCCTCTGGCTTATTTTCAAGAAGTGTCATTCCCATTTAACCAAAAGGTAATTTTGCTTGTCTTAAGATTGCCATTTCAGGGTTGGTGTTTATAATTCTCACAGATGTTTTCACCACACACAGGGGTTGGAAATTACAGTGACACAACCTCTGGGAAATGACATGAGCTACATTAACCATAGAAAAATATCTCTTAGGAATTAGACAGTTATAATTTCCCTCCTTTCTGTAATTTATATTTGCCTGTACCAAACTTGATCTTTCATTTTCTCCCTTGATCACGTAGTGACAAGACCCTTCTGCATTTCTGCAGTCAGCTGGCATCTGCATCACCTTGCACACCTTGGTGTTGTTAACAAACATTGAGAAGCCTTATGCGTATTATCTATCTCTTTAAAGATACGGTGAACAGTGGAGCCCCAAGCAGGGCTTCGCAGCTGCTTCCCAGTCATGAAAAATAAGTAAATGTTCTTACCCTTTGTTTTCTAGTCATGTATCCATGTGAAGACCTTTTCTCTTGTCCATTTTAGCCTGTTTCTATAAAAGTGTCTCATAGTAAGCCCTGCCAAATGTATTTTGGAAATGAAAGCAGATTATATTAAATGCATCTTCTTAGTCCACATGTTTATTAAAGTATAATCACAGAATTCTGGCAGATTTCTGATGCTTGATCTCTGCAAAGAATGTGTTGATCTTCTCCACTTTGTACCTGCTAATTCTATTCCTGGGAAGAGTTGCTACCAATTTTCTCAGTGAAATGTTGAGGTTATTTGCTTAGAATTCCTCAAATCCCTTTTGAAAACCTTTGTAAAAACCATTGCCACTTTCCTGCACATGAAGTGGCTTTAAAGGATTTAGTGGTTTGGCTTTTTTATCCTTGAGAGTACCTTTAGCAATTGCAAGTTCCTATTGTCTTGTCCCATCCGGTTGTTACCACTCTTTCTTTTTCTTCACTTGCTAACTGCTGCTACTGACACCTTGGGTTGAGACAGATCTTCCACTGGCTTACCATAAAAAGTTTTCTGATGGGTGCCAGAATATCTCTCCCCACACCCACCCTTTCCCCAACATGTGCTGTTACAAAATACACGTAGTTTTTTGGCTATGGTTTCATTTTTTTTCTGAGTCTTTCTGTTGTAGCTCCATCATCTATTGTCTCTGCAGAATCTCTGATATATTTTTTGCTCTTATTATTGTGTTTGAAAATTTATGATGTTTTTATTTCTTGCCGTGTTTCAGTACCAGTTATTTGACTTCTTCTCTCTACGTGCCTGAGCTCTGACAAAATATTGCAGCTATCATCACAAGAATTGTTGCTTGTGTAAATGTCTGCCTTTCATCCTTTTCTTGTTTACAACAGGACAAGCTAAGAACAACACTAAAATCAATAGAGCTGTTCAGTGATCTCTTTAAAGGAAAAGAAGATTTACAAACCTTGAATTTGCCAAAGCATTTCTGTGACCTCTAGATACAAGAATCTCCCATCTGTTGGCCTAGCAGCCCCAGGATGTGGTCCTACCTCAATCTCTGAGAAAGAAAAAGTGATACATAACACTTCAGCCTCACATCATTTTTGATCCCCTTTTTGATTCAGAACATAACCAATGTCTGACACATGTTCAAAATACGAGACTTGGCATCTCTAAGGCTTTGTACCTAAATGCTTACTTGCACCTCCCCACCACCCCTAAAGCCAAATGAGGGGACCATGCACCCTTTGGCCGAGAAACTATGATCCAAGCAGTTACTTGTACCAACTAGAGTCCAATCAGTTCTGTTGTTCTAGACATGCAATTTTCTGAAAAAACCTGCTCTTCAGTTTTTGAGTGTCTTGTTTTCGCTAAGGTCATCCAGATGACTTCCAAAATATGGGGTCCAAAACTAACAGGAGCATTTGAAATTTTAGGCTTGTTATTCTTGCTTTCAGTTAGAGGAATACTGAAAAGAATAATATTACTGAAAACAACACAAACATATCCCAATATATCATGTGATGTACATAGTGAAATGTCTTCAGGCAAAACTGGCATTTCAGGCTTTCACTTTCTAAGGCTCATTCATGAACATGATATTGAGCTGGCTAATCAAGTTTGAAAGGCTGAGGCACTCATTCTTTGCTTATGAGCTTTTACTGGAAGCCCAGCAGTTCAACCGAGTATGTTAAACTTAAAATATCAAAATGGAAAGATTTGAGGAATCTTTTTGATCCCTGTCTCACCTTTCAGACCTCTGGCACTATTCCATCTATTCTGGATAGCAGATTAAATCATTTAATGAGGAAAATGTGAGAATATAAAATGTTCAGATAAACGGTTCAGAAATTAAGTTTATGAAACTTTTCAGGCTCTATCACTGGCAAAATTTACAATTAGTGAGGCAAAGCAAGCAAAATTTTACCTCTTTTTCAAAGAGTAAAAGAGGTCGGTTTTGAGCAGACTGGTCTCACAGATTGTCTCAGATGAGTGACAGTGAGTTCTGATGTCTGAACTACAGGGAAAATAACTAGAAATAAAGAAGATATTCCTCTCTCTCCTCCAATTTAAAAAATTCATTTGGGAAAATTTACTGCATTTGCACCATAGAAAGAAAGTCACTTGAGTAAGAGGTAAGAAGAGAATACCTGATATATGGCTTTATTAGAACATAATATCATAATATCAATTTGTAGGAATAGTAATTGCCATACATTGTACTAATGCAGTGTCTGCTTATAGGACATATTGTCTTTTATTAGGTTCTTCAGAATTACATGCCTATAAAAGATGCAGAAGGTGATGTATTTAATCTTGGTCCCAAGGAGATGCATCTTTGCTGCTTTGCATGAATGTTTTGGAGATACCTCATCTGTATATCCAGGAGTTTGGCTTGGTTCCCACTTTCTTTTCTAACTCTTCTTCAACAAAACACAATGGAGACCTTTCCTGTTTCTTCTATTTAGCTGACAAGTACATGAATATCTCCTTCCCTGAAGGAAACTCATTGTGGCCTTGGGTTATGTAGCTTACTGGAGTCATCTCTTTATGCAGCAGAAGTCCCATGGATTTTTCTCACTAACCAGAAGAACCATTCAATGAGCAGTACTCAGAACACTTGGGATGCTGGGTGAGATGCCCCCACTATGGAAAAGAAACCATTATTAGTGTAGCTCCACACTGGAACCTTGATTAGAAATGCTGCAGAGGCAAGTGCAGAGCCCAGTGTCCTAATAACTTTGGCAACAAAGGAAGGGCTACAGCTTTCCTTCCTCTAAGAGTCAGCTATATAATAAAGAATAGTCAAAACTTCTCTGAAGTAAGCAACAACTGAGATGTGTATGTCAAGGGTCACCCTAAATGCTCACGTGACATGAAGAAATGCTTTGTGGGAATGAGAACTGTTAGGTTGCAGAATCACTTCGGAAAGGAAGCAGGAGGAACACTGAGACTTGCAACACTGACAACTGGCAGGCTATAAAATATGCTTTAAGTGAGAAAATGTATATGCAATCACATAGTTATAAAGAGGCAGATTGTGTTGTCCACTTGGTGTTCTTCCTCTCTGACTCCATAGAATCATTTAGTCCAACTATTTACCTAGCTCTGCCAAATCCAAATATTCTTACGTGGTATTCATGACCTCAGGATTTGTTCAGAAACTGAAAACAGGTCACATCAAGATAGAGGATGAGGATAAATTGATAGCAGTATGAAGACAAGATTTTTTTTAAAAAAGTGGGTCTCATTTGACTGTTAGCAGATGGCAATGCACTCCCCTTCTCAGCAAATTCTTTTAGCAGGCTCTCTGAGCAAATGCATGTGGGGGTGGAAGTTATGATGCATTTCTAAAATAGAAAAATAACTTATAACTCAAGCTTTTTATATTTTAAGCTATTATGAGCAGCTGTGAAAACACTTGTTTATTTTGACTATTTGCCTTAGCTTCAAAATTTGTAATTGGAGTGAGAAATCACAGGGTGTTCCCTTTCTATTTCCTTTTCTAAGGATTTGTGTTCAGGGCTTCTTTACCCCTGTGGATTCCAGAGCTATAAGTAATGCAATAAAAGCTTGATCTAAATCTCGCTGAAATTGGCAAGTGGCTTTCCATGGGCTTTACGGGGCTTTCTGATGGACTTTCTCTAGCTTTGGACCAAGCCAGATGCTTTACTGCTTTCACATCCACATGAAAAGCTTTGTCTATTTTGAAGGTCTTGTTAAGAAGCTGGGGCAAGACTTGCCTCAGTTTCAGGCTCTGATATGTCTGCTGAAGTTGCACTTTGCAGTTACAACTCTGTCTACCAGGGTTTAAACTGAAGGAGAAATGACAGCATGAGAAGCCTAATGTCTGACCTGTGATAGATTTTAGGAAGATACTGAACTCTTGGACTGTGCTACTCTGAGTATGCACCAAAGCACAGGGTGCAGAGGACTTGCGGTCCCATCCATCCAACTGGGAATTTTTAGCAATGATAGGGTAGAGCCTTCTGAGTTGGTTCTTGGATTTGGAGACATAAGCTTCCTCCACAATCCCAGTGTGAACACTTCTGCATCTTGCTATTTTAGTATTTTCCTCATATAGTCTACCATCTGCTTCACCCACTTCATTTAACAACTGAATGAAAAAGTTGTTTTAAAATCCAGATTGGGACTGTAGAGTGATTCATGACCAGGTATAACACGAATAGTTCAAACAAAACTCATTTGAGAGTTTGTTTAAATTTTGAAAGTACCTTTCCAGAAGGTACAGGAACCTGTAAATACAGATCATCAGATGAAATTCATTCCATATATATGAAGGAGCCATAGATGGAAAGATAGTGATGAGCAGTTCCATGTAACTGACTTCATTATCTACAAATGAAAAAGGAAAGGTGTTCTTCTGTGGACCCACATAATCTTCTACCTGAATGGGGCTGCTTTGAGAGTTACAGGTGTCACACTAATTTACTTTGTAAGATATTTACTTGTGTTAAATGACAACAGCTCCTCAGAGAAATACATTGAATCAAAAAATGACATGTTGCCAGCGGTAAAAATTTCTAAGAATTTCTAGGCTCTTAGGATTTAATTTTTGATGTTGCCTCTTGGTATTTCACAATGAAGAGTTTTTCACTGTTCTCCCATATCAATCCTGTAAAATTGTTACAAAATAAACTCAGCGAATAATTAATCTCCTCCACCTGTACATTTTTTTATAGACAAATGGGTAAAAAATCTGTATTTGTAATACTTTAAATTAGCTTTATCGGGGTTCATGAAGTGGATCATTCTAATATTTTTCTCATTTTATGTTTGTTTGGTTTGGGTTTTTTTCCCAAATAAAATTACGGTTAATCTTCTCATGAAATAATTAAATTGAAAAATTGCTTAATACCTTCTTGTACCAGAATTACTGTCAGCACTGTTGGGAAAAGTCTCTCTTCTTATCAAAGCATCTTCAGCAGCAGGAAACATTTTAACTTTTCATATGTAATCCTTGAAAATAGTTTCTCTTGAAGCGTGAGCATACTTTGCACATTTTTTTCACAATCTTGAAATAGATAGTTTAATATTTTCAGATCAAGATTAAAAATAGCAGAACACATGAAGCCCGTGGGTTACTGTTGATAACACAGTTATGGATAATTCTGGCCAGTGAAGGCTTGCCATCATGTTGCTTTTTCCAAAATCTGAATAAACACATGCATATGACTAAGTTGTCTCATACTGTTATTCACCAACAGCACTGAATACTATGAACTCCCTTTTCCAGAAGTGTATTAAACTAGTGATTTTCAGTGCTTGTAAAACAATTCCACTTTATATTTTCTTTGCAATTTCCAGTCATTTTTTATTTTTTGTAATTTTTGGTTTTAAGTGTTTTGTTTACTCCGAACTGCTTCATGTGTGGCAATGAAATGCCACATGAATGCCCAGTTACTTTTCCATAGGCATAAGAGTCCACAAGCATCTCAGAGATGGTTCATCAGTTTTAAGGAAATATGTGGAGTTTGATATGACAAAATAATTTTCGGGCATTGAATTAACAAACACACTTGATTTTATTGTTTGTGGAGCTTAGGTACTCTTTTCATACAGTGTGATAGGGATATTATTTGTAATTGTCAATATTATCTCAGTACTCTGTCTTCTATAAACACAGTAAAAAGTATTTTTCTTTGCCCAAATCATCTTTCAGTGGATTTTAATATCATATCTGAATGGGTTTATTCATCTTTAGCTGTATCCTGCACCTTATTTTGATGCATTAATGCTCTTATACCTATATTTTCAAGAATGACATAGCAGAAAGCAATATAGTTTCTATTATGCAGACCTTGTCAGATAGGAGCTTTCCATATTGAACAATAGAAAAGGGCATCTGGTTATTTATTAAATAGTAAAGTTGGTCTGGTCCTTGTTGTGCATCACTTTAAAGTGAATTAGAAGCTTTGGAAATAATTAATTCACTAAAAAAATGAACTTTTCCTTCTTCTCAAAATACCGTAATATCACATTACTTCAGTCAAACATGTTTCTTCCTAAGCATGCTGCTCAAGTAATAAAAATTCTTCTTTCTTCCATTTTGAAAATATTTTTTTTCTGACACCTGTCAAAATGGCATTTAACAATAAGCATTCAACTTTTTTTTTAATAATGGTTTGTTCTTTCATTCAATCACTATATGCTTGAGTATTTATTATCTTTGAAAACTTTTACCAGCACTTGGTTTTCCTTTTTCACCTCTGGGCTTCCCCCTTATGTAGCCAAACAACTCAAGGATCATGGTGTATGTACATGTTATGCCATTCTAGCAGATTCTCCCCTCCTTCTCTTCAAAAAGTTTGTGGTTAGGAAAGCTTTGTATGGATGTGTCATGAAATAAATCCTTTTATAATCAGATGTGCTGTCAGCATTGTAACTGGTGCCCATCCAAATCTCTCTCAGGGCCAGTGGTGCTTTTTTTTAACAACTTTTGGCTTCATTGGCATCTGCAGGGGAGATGCTCCTTGGCCTTTTGTAGCTCTGAAGTGAGGTGTCCGAAGCAGATGGACAGAAGCTGCCCTGTGCTCTCCAGTTTGTTTCAGTTCCATCTGCCTCATTTTCTTTATAGCCTATTTGGTTCTTGTTTTCCATTTAATTTCTGGTAATGTTCATTCCATCTTTCGAACACTTCTCACCTCTGTGCCACCTTAGACATCATCCTAGGTCTACAGTCCTTTTGCCCAACCATCTGCACTTCTCACAAAATAAACTCTTCAGGTCATTTGAGTAAAACATTGATAACAAACATTTTATTTTTATTTGTTCATCTTTACAAAACTAAAGTCTTTAAGTAAGTATAAAGAGACAAATCAGAATGCAAATAAATGCAGGTTGAGCAAAGTTCCTGAAATTAAATATATGGTACTGAGCTTGCAAATAATTATCCTATAAGTTTTTGGGTTGTTATACTGGTGTAATGCTAGCTAATTTCTCCTACTTTAAATAGTGAATGATGTAAATCTAACTAACTAGCATGAGGAATTCCTCAGAGGTGATGTCAGCAAGGGACTTTCAGTAATTTCAGAGGGGAAATATTTGTAAGCTGAAAAAACATTTTTATTGTGTTTATTATTAGGATTAAGATAAATAGACCTATTATTCCAAAGCTTTTTTTAAAATGTGGTTGCACAGTATCAAGACAAAATTGAAGGGAACTTCTGTGAGGTAACAGAAACTCCAAAAGTATCCAGAGACATATTTTATTGTAATACCTAAAGCAGAGCTCCCTTGGACTGTTTTCTATGGTGGCAGCAGAACATTTTTCATTCTTACACCTTCCAGTATACAGATGGCCTGTGTCAATGCAATCACCTTTCTCGCTCAGCAGAGAAGAGAACAGATGATAGAATTTAAATTAGAAATGTGAAAGTGCCAAGTAAGAAAGTGTGAGAGAGAGATCTGTTCATTTCTCTCACCTCCAAGTCTGCAGCAGCCTCCGTGTACGGAACGTGGAGGTCTGTGGTCTGCAGGACCGTGAGGGGTGGCTGTCGGAGTGGCTGGAAGCCATGAAAAGGTAAGCTGGAAGGCACTGGCTTCAAACAGACCTTTATGTCACACAGGAGAAAGAGGACAGGCTTCAAAAGTGCAGTAATAGAAAAGGGGGAAAAAAGAGCAACAATACAAAGCAGAAGTAATAGAAAAGTATCTTCTGTAGCAATGTAGGAATTCAACACTAAGAAAGACCTACCTAGAGAAAAAGAGATGTGTTATCAAGAACTGGATGTAATTAGCAGCCACCATGGGACCAGTGTGAGCAACAACTCTATTACAACTGTGAAACTGACAATTTTGTTCTCAGGATGAACAAAGCAAGATATTCCCATTGAATATAATCTCACCAACAAGTGCTCTTCTGGAGTGGAACTCTCTGCTTTAGCTGTGAATGCTCAAGGAGGAGTTAATTGCAGAGGAGTAGACACAGGGAAGGGTTGTTTGCATGATGGAGGAAATAGAGGGGATCTTCTTTGAGAGAAATAAAAAGATCTAGTTTCTTCTAGTGAACTGAATTTAGAAACTGGACGTTATTGCTTTCCATAATTTGACTGGAGGTGGCAGAAAGGAGAGGAGGGCATGAAAGAGAAACGTAATACTGGAGAAGAAATATGATTATTTAAACAGTATAAACAATTTTGGCACAAAACCTAGTCTTGTCTTGAAAATTCCCAGTCACACAGATAAAATTATTTTGCTGGAAATAGGGCCCTTTGGGCAGTAATTCTGTTTGGCAGTAATGGCAGAGTACATGCCATGGAAAAGCAGGAAAGGATGGGCACCGAGAGTCTTCCTGGGTGGCTCTGGGGTTCTGTGGGTGCATCAGGGAGAGGCTGGGAAGGGCTGGCCAGTTCTTGTGGGGCTGTGAGAGGTAGGACGAAGAAAAGTTTTAGGGGAAGCTTTCAGTCAGATAATAGGCCAGTATCTTTCTAGGAATTTAAATTGGTCAGCTGGGAGGGTTGGTCATAGTTTGGTGGGAAACTTTGGATATGGATAAGGTGATGGGAGACACCAATTTCTGTGTGCTGGGAAAGGCTCTCTTTGTAGCTGGGGAGTTTTTCATTGTTTTCCTCCTGTGCTTTTCAGGAGAAAGGAAGGCCTAAGCCCACCTCCTCACCAAGGTTTAACAGACCCTCCCCTACCTCTTCATTTGCCAACCTACTCCTTATCCTGCTGAAAGAATATGTTTACTTGGGAAATGAGAAGAATATTTTTTGCCATCATGGAAAGGAGGCTCTGGAACAAGAACAGTGGAACCAAAATAAATAGCAAACTAATTCACTTCATAAAGGTCTTTTTGGAGCATTTCTGCAGAGCAAGGCAAGACCCAGTGACCCTGGACATCCTTTTCAGTGATGTATTTCTATGGAAAAAAATACTCTTAAGTTTTGCCTTCTGTTGCCTTAAAGAAATGTTTTTGCTCAAAGAAACAAGACAATGAAAGCACTACTAATTTGCATACACATCAGTGGTTTCTACAGAAAAGTCACAAGGCTTGGACAGCCAAAGGTGTGCCCTGGAAATTAAAGCACTTCTATGAGAATATCTGACCTGCTCGGTGACCCCCTCTTCTGTCTTGCTTTACTACAGATCTGACTTATATCATACTGGACCCTCTCTCTATAAGTTTAAGCAGGAATAGAGGGGCAAAACTGAATGAAGTGATGCTTTCTTGAGCTAGGTTTTCTGCTCACACTGTAGCCTTCACCAAATCACTTCAAAATATAACTAGATTTTATTCCCTTTAAGATGAGGAGATATTGGAAAAAGAAGTCTTTAAATTAAAATCTCTGTAATTTTCCAAAACTATGAAGTGCTGCAAATGCAGGATTATTTTGTAAAACGAAGGTAAATAGTAACAGCATGAAACTGAACAACAACTATCAGTCAAGCCTGTCATCTTTATCTGTGTCATTACAAAAAATCTTTTTTGTCAGAAAGAAGGCTTTGGCTGAGTGGTCATGCCTAAAGCTTTTGACATCTATTCTGATGAATAGCTACTCTGAATTTTCAGGAGACAGCTCTTCTGTCAGACATAATTCTTCTAGAAACAACAAATATGCTTTGAGTATGTATTGTGGACGGAGGTCAGCTGTGATGTGAACTAGAAAAGTCTGCTAATGCTGGACTTGACTTCCCTCTGTCATGCCAAAATTAGTGGTTTATCGTCTGCAGTCTTCAGGAAAGGCTGTTAGAGGCTTTTTCACAAGGAGGTCTTCTCCCATTTCCCAGCAAGATTTCCCACTCCATTTAAAGAACCTGCCCAAATTTAGGTTAAACATCTATTAAGAAAGAAGAGGAAAAGCTGTGATGGATGTTGAAGCATTCAGTGCTTCCTAAGCCAAAAAGCTTTCCACAAGGCAATTGGTGTTGGCAAGGAGTGCAGCCTCCACCCCAAAGCTATTCCTTGGACAGTTAAACAAGCTGTTGGACAGTTTTTGAGGCAAAATATAAGGTTTCACTTGGAAAGAGAAAATCAAGATCAATCCATCAATACTATTAACAATCAGTAGTAGATTTTGCAGAGGGAAGATGGGCTGGATGGTTTGGTCATAACCCCAACCCACAAACCTTGCACTGCTGAGGTCAACAGAATTGTTTAATTTTTTTTTTTAGTATGAAGAGGCAGGACAAAGGTCATGCAGAAATCCCTGCTCTTCCTTCTTGTTTATGAATGCAATCAATAGAGCTGCTTTAAATTAAGGAACCAGTCCTTCCTTCCTGCTGTCAAGGCTTAATGTCAGTGTTAATGAGGCCAGCTTCTCTTTGGAAGAGAAATTTCTCCCAAAACAACATCAGAGATGTGGATCAAATCAAGGATACTTTGAACTCCAGTGACATTCTTCACCTTTCTTTTTTTGAACACTGGAAAAAACAACTTGATTACTTGCAACACATCAAGGCACACATATTCAGATGCAAATAGAAATGTTTTATGGCCAATACGGGACTGGTTTTCAGAAAAGTGAAGCATCCGTGACAGATATTCAGGTCAATGTGAAACAGTAATGCTCAGCACCTCTAAAGAAACCAAGGCCAAGTTATTTTAAACTGAGTGTCTCTTTGCATGAATGAAGTTCATGAAAAGTAGTGTTTAGTCTGAAAATGTGTATGCCAGTGGTTTCCCCATATATGCATTGAACCCAATAAAGTACTTGAAATGGCAGTAACAATTTAGTTCCTCTAGCATTGTAGTGGTTCTTTCTCCCTGTCTTCTTTATTTTCTCTCTGTTTCTCATGGACACAGTTTTTAATCGTTACTCATGAGAAAAATTTGAACACAAAGGCAGTGCCAGGAAGGTGTTTTTGCTTTCAAGGCATCTTTGTACATATTAGCAGGGGACTCACTGAGTAGCTTTTTAAGCATACAGGACAGCATAGCATGTGCATACACTCACATGACCATTGCCAGCCATGCACAGGATTTTTCTGCTAAACAGTCTAGATTAAATTTATATTGCTAAGGGGAAAACAACAGCATGCAACACGAGGGGCATCCAGCATCAAGGAATGATATATGAAGATTAGCCTTTAAAAAAAAAAGCTAACTACCTTCTGTTTTCTTACATTTCAAGGAGCACAGCAAGAGGATGGAGGTAGGTGGTCCCTGTCTTGTGTTCAGGTTAAGTGGAAAAAGTAAGCAAAACTGGCAGAACAGCTTGTGCTGCTATATGACAAGGCCCACTGTTGTATGTGGGTAGAACAAAAAGGTAGTTGTTTCTTTGCACAGCTGCAGAAGTACTGAAATACAGCCATGAAAATATCCTTACCTTTCTGGACAGCAAAGACTATTGCAAAGATCTTCCCATTATGTGGCATCAGATCTTCTCGTAAACCTTGCTCTCAATCTGCTTTTCACTGTGGTCTGTACACCAGCCGCAGCAGCAGGGCAGGAATGTGTGCTGATTTTTCACACTCTGGCAACTGAACTGCACCTGGGGTTCAGACTTTCCTGGTGCAAAGTCTTGGTGCAGACCCAGCCTGCAGTTCTGCAGAAAAAATCACCCAGTGCTGCCATGAACCATGCTTACCTGAAAGGATTGCACCAGCACAGCTGCACCAGTGTCAAATGTGCCTCCAGACAAAAGGTGGGTTACAGACATGAATGACCTCAATTCAAGGAGCTGCCAGCCTTCAAAACATGGTTTTTGTGCTGGCTGGGACATCTGCAGCGTGTGCTTCCTGCACATTGCACATTAATACCCCATCAGACAGCATTAGCTTCTTTTGTCTTGACGAATGTGGTTATCTGTGGTTATGATTAAGCAATCGCATGGCAGAGCCTGTGTTAAGTGTGTTCTCTCCTTCTCCCTGCTGATTCTTCAACCCCCACTGAACCGTGCCCCTGTCTCAGCAGTCAGCCTTCCAGGATGCTCTGCTTCCCGGGGCCACGGCTGCTCTCATGTAATTCTGTGTAGGCATCTTTATCTGGCACAGTGAGCTGTGAAGCTCATTTTGCATTAACTTGCACCACACTCCCTCAATCAGCAGCGTGTGAGACAAAGAAACATATGGGCCTTTATTGTTGTCATTACTGTAATGATGATTACCCAGGGAAAAAGGGGAGATAGTTAAGAGCAAAATCTAAACGACAAGATTCTTATATTAACATGCCATTCTAATCAAGTAATCTGGTTTAAGTAATTGCATTATGATTACTCAGAAGGTATTAATTTTAAGACCCAGAAATTTAAATGTATGCAAGGCCAAAGCCCTGTAGAATCTGTGTTATTGCTGCAATGCATAGTCATTGTATAGACTAAATATGGGAAGAGTTTTTCTAGAACATTTGCTTTGCAGTGAAAGCAGGTATCTTTACCATGTATAAATAACTTAAATTAATCCCTTCTAAATTATGACTTTTTCTTTCTTCTTTTGAGATTTTAAACACAGGTACATTTAAATGTCTATGGTAAATGTCTCTAATTTCTTCTGTGTTAAAAGGAAGATAGGAACAACTTCTGTATAAATGTGCAGCAGTTAATGATATTTTGCCTAATGTATTTATATCTGTGTAAATCATAAAGATTAGCTATGGAATTTTCCTATTATGCTTAAAATATACATAACATCACACAGTAGATGAACAAATCTATTTGGTGTTGCTCTGCTGTTCTTGAGATACCCATTTACTAGCAGTTTGTCGTGCATTTCTAATGACAGTCGAAGTAAATGTAAACTGGTTTGTTCTGTTACTATCTCATCTAATTAGTTTAAGCATATGGCAGAGAACAGAACCCGCAGTTAGTACTAGACTCAAAACACAGTTCTGGGTTCACAGCTGCATTATTAATTTCTTTTGTTGCTGCAAAAATGCGTGTATGGTTCACCAGCCTCTATTAGTTTGTTAGACTGATTACTTGAAAAGCTATTTCCCTTTAGTTTTGCTCTGTTTCTTGTGAAACCTTGTCCTCAAGGATGTCCTGACAGCTTGATCTGCTGAGAGCTTCAGGGCAGCCCTCATTCCCAGTGAAATACCTTCAAGAAGTGATTGGTATGATATAAGGTCAGATTTAGGGTTCCTGCTAAACATCTGTGAACCTTTTCCTTCACTTTTATGCGAAGGGTCTTCCCCAGCCTTTTCTTTCTGACTGTCATCCTCTGCAGTGACTGCCTCCTGTATTTGCCTCTTCAGTCTCCAGTGCTGTGCTCTTCTTTTTCACTTCTCTCAGACTCTGCTATTTTCCCCTGTAGCTGTTTTTTTACTTCTGTAAAGCCTTTTGGACACAATTTACATATAAAATGTTAGACAAAAGAGACCATATTGCATGAAGCTTGGGCTTGCTCTGCATCCACAGCTGTTAGTAATAGAAAAACTGAAACATTATCAAGTTGATTGTGATGCTGCTTGAATAAAGAGCTGTGATTTCATCTAAAGTCTCAATTTTTTTTTTTTTATTAGAAAGCTCTGACATGTCTTTCTATGCAATTTCATTAAAAAGGCACATAGTTCAGTTTTGTTTGGCATGAAACAATGGGCACTAACAGCCCAGTGACCAGCATTTGGCAAGGACGCTGTCCAGAACACGTATTTGCTGGGTCAACAAGTTATATGGAGTTAGGAAACTGCTGATTTGATGGTGCAAAGACTGTGAATATCTTCTCATGTAGAAAGCATGCGGTCCCTTTCTCATAAACCCTACAGGTAGAGTATGTGTCATTCTTTAACGCTGCTATGGGGAAAATTGCAAAATGGAAAAAATACTAATAAGCTTTTCCAGACGGCAGTATAAAAACATTATTGCTTCTGCTACCATGTCTGTTATTTATTATATCTCCTGTTACCCAAGCATGGCTTAACTCTATCATAAGTTCTCCTCAGTTCAGTTCTGTTGGAAATGCCTAGGACAGAAATACGGAGACAGTTTTCTGCTGAAGGTAGCTTAGGTTTTTTTGGGGGTTTTTTTTTTTTGTGTGTGTGTGGGTTTTTTTAATTTTTTATTTTTTTTTATTTTGAGACAATTTATCTGGTTCTGAGATTTGCAATCTTTTTTTTCTTAGCTGGATTCTAATTCCTGTATTAGCTATTCCAGTGGTTTTTACATCAATTAGGGAAGGACACAAAATATCAGTACATGGAGATACTTTTAATGTCATGGTTTAGCTAAACTGTTAGGCTCAAGTCTTTTGTTGGTGTGACAAGAGGTGATGCTGTGAGCCAGCAGTGCGTAAATGCTCCGCAGGACAGTTTCTCAATGCTCAGGGATAAGTCAGGAACTGAAAGGGAAAAGGCACTTGCCCTGGGAAATCACACTGAAAACCATTGCTGAAGAAGAACTGATGGCCAGGGGGTGCCCAGTGAGGGGTTCAAGAGGAAGTAGAGGTCCCCAGGCATTTGTAGGCTGGATCCAGCCTGCAAGAGGCATCATCCCTATCTCCAGAAGCCTGCAACCTCCTATTGGCTTTCCCAGTACCCCCTCCGTCACATCTTCTCTGGTACCTGGTCGTGTATATTTACTGCCTGACGTGCCCAGCTGCATGGTAGGGGCTCCATGTTTAGGGCTGTGAACACATCACACCTGTCAGTAGTGGCCTAACCAGGCTAATCTTCCCTCCCGTGACAAGGTGCTGACCCAGACCAGTGTTATCCATTGAAGGGGCATCAGTTTGCTGGAAACTATATGAATCAAATCAATTGTTGGGAGAAGTCAATGAAGCCCTACAGAGACATTTTGGATTCACACCAAATAATTAAGCTTGAATTGCTTTGGGGTTTTTTTCCTAGAGCCTTTTTACCACTGGAAGAGGGATTTACTTGACAGATACTGGCACGGGAACTGCTGAACAAGCACTACATCTATGGTAACTGGCTACTGTTTCAGAAGTCAAGGTTAAAGTCAGAGGTGCCATTTTTGCCAAGCGAGAGATTTATAAGGTGAGCAGCCTAAAAGACTAGATACAATTTTCCATTGTGGACTCTTCCTCCAGAAAAAAGTATTGGGAATGTTCTGATGAGTCAAAGACTGGTGCCATGTAGCTACCCAGGATGGATGAAGTTGTTGCTCATATTGCAAAGAATGAAGCAAAGCATGCCATCTGAAATGAATAGGATCAGTAAGGAAGGATTTCTGGACATCAAAAAGACATTTTCCTGTAGGTTTAAGTCCTGTAATCTGTGAGATCAATGCTTGATCCACTTATTTTAGAAGATCTCTGTTACACATTAGTAGAAAAAATATCTTGAGCAAGGTTTGTAAATTTTTCTCCTCTCTGGTATTAGTGAGTTTATGTCATTAAAAAAACTGCCTGGAATCCTTTTCCCCAGATTTATGGGAATTTGATTTTCCTGAGGATGTGCTGATGTTATTTGTATTTGGCATAAATAATTTCGAATTGAGTCATTACTGAGTCTGAGAGATGGCTCATCTGCATGTTGCTGGTTTGCTTGCTCTTTAACTTAATGGATTGCTGGGTCAGATTTTGAGAGAGTTTCTAGGAGAACAGCTTCTAGGAAATCTAGTCCTTGATTTGTCCCAGGGCAGATGAATGTCTGTAATTTTTAACAACCCTCTTCCCTTAGTGGTTTGACGTCTGTGTGCTCCTAGGCCAGTCAGTTGCCTCCCTTTGTCTCCTGCTTGCAGCAGTGCTATAATCCCCTGAGATGGCAATCAGATGGTGTAGTAATGGCATGTCTAGCACAGAGGAGTTAGATACTGATATCTAGAAATCTATTAATTAAAGAGTTAAGAGTGTAAAGAACGAAAGCTTTTATTTGATGAGGAGGATGGAAATTAATCTGTGAACGGTGTGTGGCATTTGTGTCCATACGCATAAAGGAAGCTGGAAGAAACTGATGACCCACCACTGAGCTGTCTGAATTAGTCCTACTTTAGATAAAATGGTAAAAAGCTTTAAAGAGACATTGTTAAGAATGAAGATGACCCCCTTCATCCTACTTCTCAGCAGAAATATCTGGGTTAGAGAAGGAGCTAAGTGAGACTGGCTGTGTCTGTGAAGTTGCTGGTACCCAAGGTGCAGGAGATATTGTCCTGCCAGTTTTGAAGGATTTATCCCCCCTGGACGGCACTTATTTTGACCTCTGTCCATGGAAAAAATTGCCAACACTTTGGGAAGAGTTTAAATCTAGAAAGGTTTGAACCAGATGATAGAATAGTTTGTAGTGGTGTCACAAGGTGAAGAATTTAGAGGTTTTGGGGTTGTTTATGTAGTAAATAGATAAAAGCTAAAAATGCCAAGATGGAGGACAGTTGTTGTTCTCCAGGGTTTCTTCTTCTTCTTCTATACCTCCATGTCTTGCGGCAGAAGTGATTTGGAATGATTGGATGAAAAATTCCGCAGTTCCTGTCCATGCAGGAGCTGGGTTTGTTGGGCATTGGCAGAAAAGTGAAAATATGTTTCGTTTCAAACTTCTATTGGGTCATTTACCTTTAAAAGGGCCTAGAATTTGTGATAAGCTCTCTTTCGGCGCCCATCTTTTGAACTCTCTGCAGGGTGCTGCGCTCCAGCACTCTGTTTCTCTGATAACGTTAATTAAAACAACTATCTGAAGCAACCAACAAGAGGCCTCCTCTCGTCTTTTCAAAGTCCTGGCCAGGACTCTCGGGTCTCCCTCCCTGTGTGGGAGTCCCACAGAAGTCTAGACAATTTTCTTACACACCCTGTAAAGATGCCGGGTACAAGCTGCTTTGGATTGGGACCTGGTAATGTTGGATAGACTGCCATGTTCTTGGTTTCTTTGCATAGGAAAACAAGCTTATTTAAATAGCTTTTCCTTCCTACATTATGCTACCTGTCTGAGTAAAATGCTGCAGGACTTTCTCTTAACCTGAACGTGGATTGTCATAAAAACCAAGCATTTAGAGAAACCAAAAAAGCAACTTTGAGAGTCTGTTTAGCTTGTCTTTCCTCACTCAGCCAGGATTAATTTATGTCTATATAATTAATGATTCTCAATTATTCAACATTTTCTTAGAAGCGCTGATTGTAGACTCCGCAGTCTTCTCAGCTGTCCTGTTCCAGTGCCTCATGTGCCCCTAAGTATGGAGTTTATTCCAGCCTGCTCATTTCTAGATTCCCAGGGATGACTATTTCTTCATGTATAGTGCCCAAACCTGGACATGGTGTTTCAATCAAAGTTTCACCAAAACTTGTGATATATCACAAGTTGCATTTCACAGAATCATTTAGGACGAGGAATTTTGGAAATACCCCTAGGATCATCAAGTTTAACCTTTGACTGATCACCACCTTGACAAGTAGACCATGGCACTATGTGCCATGAGCAGTCATTTCTTGGACACAGCCAGGGATAGTGAGTCCACCACCTCCCTGGTCAGTCAATGTCCACTGTTTGATAACACTACGTGTTTATATGTTTTCTTTGCATTTCACATTGAAAAGAACACTTCATCCTTCTGTAGGTTAGTGATTTGCTAATACTCAGTAAAACACTGGAGTTATATTTAGCAGATTCTGAGAAATATTCAGCATGTGATGCCTCCAACTGGCTAACCCCACGGGATATTTTCAGAGCTGGGAAGTTTTGATAGTGGCATCGGGGCAGGCAGGTTGAAAAATCTTTCCTGAGTTGAAGATTAAGAAATCCTTGTGAGGGAAAGGATTTGAATCCAAATAAGTCTCTTAGTTTGGCCTGGGTTCTAAAAGCTGGCTCTTCCTCCATGAAAGCAAACTAAGAACATAATAGAAATAAGATCTCCATTCATTTGATTGCAAAGCCTATGAAAAACACTAAAGAGAATATGGAAGAAACACACTGAGCTATCTATCAAAACTGCTCAGCATGTATTTTCATGTGATGCTTCTGTAAATGTGATGATCCTAAATTTCTTCTGTTACAAAAGTTTCCTTCCTTCTCTGTGAGAATCAGAACTCATGTGGTCCCTAAGCAGATTAGCTACTTTGCAATGATGTATATTCCAAGAGCCTCACTTATGTTCCTGATAGCATTGCAGAGCAGTGGGAGCTGGGACAGGATTTGCAAAGAAGACATGAAGGATGTGTACTTTAGGACCTTCTCTGAGTGGTGTTACATGGCCTTTATGGGAAATTATCTGATTTTTACTCTTCAAAAAATGTTATAGGTGGGGAGAAACTTTTATATGGGGACAGGCTAGAGACAGTTTCTGCACCATTTTGCCATGTATAACTTCATTTAATATCAAAGAAGCAGCATTCCCTGCAAAGCAGGATTTGTTTTGGCCCAATATTTGTAGTGTTAGGAAAACATTAAGAGGAGATACAAAAATGGCAAACTAAAGGGCAGCAATGGTTGGACACCTGTGCACTAACAAACTGCAGGGTGATGGGAGAGATTTGGCTGTGGCACACCCATAGGATGCCATGGGATGTATGGATGTACAAGGCTGTCCTACACACTGACCCCAGCACCAAGGTGGGAGGTTAAAAAGTCCTGTTACCCCTTGCCCCACGCTGAAAATGTGGGGTGCTCTGTGGAGGATTTAATGTTCTCTGGCTTTGCCAGCAGTGTCTCATCACTTTGGCAGGCAGGGGCTGGAGATGGTCTTCAGGTGGATTGGGCTGTTCTGACTTCTGCACTTCTAAAACTAGAGACCATGTCTTGCCCAGCATGTTGGTTTTCTGACTGATCTGCTTCTCGATGTTGTGACTCCTTGCAACACACCAGTGTGGTATGAACAGCAGGAAAAGGTAGGTGAGGTCAAAGATGAGGAAGAAGAAATACAAGCATCCTCTTCTGTACCAGTCTGTCTGGTCCCTTGCAACAGGTCTAAACTGATACACTGCTGTGGATCTGACTGGGTTTGCTCTGGGTGCCTTCACAAGATATTGGAAAGTTGCTTAGGCTGTTTCTGCCAGTGAGCTGATGTGTTCATTCTGGTAAAAGCTTTTATAAAAACTTATAATTGGAATGCATAAAACATTGGTATGTGTTGTTCCCAAAGGAATGAATTTAAAGACTGTTACTGTGCTTTGGTTGAAGCAGTACACTCAGTTCTTCAAAGAGAGTCACTCTGAGCACAGCTTTGTTTGCAGGAAGGTTGGTGTTCTGCCATGGTCTTGGGTACAGGGAGGCTCAGTCACAAGCATGAAAAGATTTACTTCTTCCTGTAATCCTTCCTCCTTGTTTAGATGTTGAGGTTATTACAGATACATAACTCTGCTATGTCCCTTCATTGAAAGAAATACTTCTGAGACAGGGTAACCAAAAATAGACAAAAGGTGAAAATAATAGGAAATAAAAGTATTTCTAGGGAATAACACAATACAACTTTTTATCCAGGTTTAATTTCCCACCAACATTCAATCAGCTATTTCTTTTGCTTTCTGCCATATTTATGTCTTGAAGCAGGCAAAATGTTCAGAATAATTAAAATAAAGAATGCTGGGAAGCTCAAAACTGGATAACAAGCTGCTTTTGACTTGCTTTTCCCCCATGGATTTCAGAGTCACAAATACCAACTGTGTTTGTATCTCTTTTGTTGTGATTAATAGCCCACTCTTTCAATGTGCTCTATGAACTGATCAAGAATTGGCAAGTGATAAGATGTTATTTGGCGGCTTATCAGAGCTACTGCCAAAACATATGACTGGCAGCCCTTGAGGTAAATAACTTAGTGGCTGTCCCTGCAGCTTGGGGAGGACTTGGGCATTCCTTCCTCGTGAGCTTTGACTTTTCAGAATAAGCTGTCAGTGTGGTTCTCACTCAGACTACAACTCTGCAGGATGATCTCTGCCTCTTCCCAGACACTTTATTGGAACTACCTGAGACGAGGAAACCACCTGAGCACTGGCTGTCACTGCTGCTGCCCTGCTGGCTTTGCTAGATGCTGATCTGTACCATGGCAACAGTAATGTTGTCTCTATTGCTTTCAACCGTTTCATATTCTTGCTGTGCTTTCTTTTGGTTTCCTGACACATGCTGTCACTTAGTAATAATAAAGCTGTCAACGGTATCAACAGCTGGTCTTTTAAGATGGGATCAAGAAGACTGACAAGAGCAAAGAAAATGCCAGATTTCTCGTGGCAGGTTAATTTATTCAAAGTATTCTGAAAATTATTTCCCTCCCTGTTATACACAGGTGATGTCCAGCAAGGCCAAGCCCTGCAAGATGGGATGCAGGCTGCAGAAGGATTCAGTGTGTAGGAATTCCGTCAAGTAAATGATTTAGCTACAAGCCAAGCTAATATCTAAAAGCTGTTTGCTAAATATCCTGAGGCAGAGCCTGTAGGAATAAGCTGGAATTGCTATTTATTTGAATAGGCTATGAATAAAATTTTCAATTCCCCATCCATATTCCAAGGTGGTCTCAGCAAATAGATAAGCTGTTTCAGAAGAGCTCAGCATAGTGGCAGGCTTTCCTGGGAAGAATCATTTCCAGAGGATGCTGGGTGCTGCTTTATGCTGAAGCACATGACACTGCTTGTTTTAAGGAGTATTTTTCAGATCTCCTACAAGGAGATCTGTTAGTAAGTGATACCCAGGAAACCGTACACTGGAGAGAAATAATTTGCTTCCATACATTAGAATTACAGCTGTTAATTTTGTTTGTTTGTTTGGTTTATTTATTAATTTTTTAAATTTTATTTTTATTTTAAAGTTCTCAGTGATTTTAAGTCTGTGTTTTGTGTTCAGACAGCACCTAGTTTACAGAAGGGAGAGGTCATTGCTTTCTGAAAAGGAGACATCTTCAGATATCTCCAAAATGAGACATTAATCGAGTCCATTTAAACCCACTCTTAAAATATCTGGAAAAGCATGCTTATGGGATGCCACACAAATTGAAAACATTTTATATATCATTTGAAGATTAACAGGGGATTTTTTCTGATACTGGATTGCAGTCATCAGAAAAATAAAGTAGTTACCTGTAATTTGCAGAGAAAGAGCTGAGTAGCCCTCACTGATATTTTAGCATCCCTTTGCTGAGTTTTCTTTGTCACCATGGAGGGCAAACATGATAGAGAGCAATGGTCTTGAACCGAAGTGAAAGGTAAAACATAGATTACACTTTGAAATACAGTGAATTTTGTGTATTTCTTTGAATTTTTTTAGACCCAAGAGGGAACAAGAAATGAAGAATAATATGGAAAATTAGGCCATCCACAAATGAATTGGATGAGTTTAAAGAAAAGCTAGTAATCTTTATGCTTCAATGCACAGGCCAGTGACAGGACATAAGAAGACTATTTCACCATTCTGTTTTCTATGAAGCATCAAGTAATTAATAAAATTGGACTGATTTGTTCCACTGTGCCAGTCTCCATGTTCATGTGACAGATAAAGACTATGCACAGCAAACCATGCATTTCAAGATCAACTTTATGATTTAAAATAAATTATTTTCACCTTTTAGTCTCTTCTACCCTCCCATGACTCTCTTAACACAGGCATTCTTAACAATGTCAAGCACTTCCTGGGATTTTCCCCATGGCCGAGTCCCTTCCAGATGTGTTTCAGTGTCTTGGCTCAGGGATGTGCTGTGTCTCAGGAGCGCAGCTGGAGATCAGGTGCTGCGGCTGCTCTGGTGAGCCCGGCTCCAGCCCTGCTCTTCCTGACCATTCTGTGTGCTGTGTCTTGGCAGGCAGAATGACTGCTTCTTTCTGGTCCCTCCTAGTGCCCTGTGGCATTCAGAGGGCATGGGCAGAGTGTGCAGCAGCAGAGCTCAGGCTGTGCTGTCTGACCCCATACATTTCTCAGTACTCTTCTCCCATCTCCCCACCAGCCTGTTCCACATGCCCTAGCTCTTATCCTACCAAATCCCAGCTGACATTGCTTTGCATACCTGCTGGCATGGACATGGTTATTTTTGTTCTGTTTACAACAGTGAACAGTTCTGCCTTTGATCACATTATTTTTTTGAGGCTATCTACAGTTAACTTCTCTTTTCACTCTAGGCTGAAAGCTGAGTTAAAACATTAGTACCAGGACAAGATCCATGTTCTTGCCTCCTTTTTTACCAGAGGAAATACTCCAGCTGGTAACACACCTTCTCCCAGCAACCTGCTGTCAGTTTGTTTCTCTGAGCATACTTATTAGAGGACCAGCATTCCTCCCGGTGCAACAAAACATTTTTTTTTCATAAATCCAGTAACTTCTGACTGGTCACAACAGGATATTGCAAGCTTCTTCTCTGCACCCTTTCTGCTTCTGTTGTCAAAAACGCACAACTTGCAATCCACAGGTCCATATGAACGATTGTTCCATGAAAAAGAGTTACAGACGAGTTAAAAAAATTCCAAACCCAGCCCACAAAAGCTCAGGTTTTCCAAGGGGGTCAAGGGTATGTGTTACATTTGACTGATACTTTTGACCATGATCATCACAAATACAAGGGAACGTGACTTGACGGGTGTTTTGCTGTGAGCAATATTTTTTTGCTTTGTGCTTAGCTTTTTTTTTTGTTGTTTAAGGACTGGCAGATGGCAGTACCTCAGGAAGAACAAGTCCTTTGAACAAACATGAAGAAGATGACCGAAGTCCCATAGTAAAATAATCATAGAAGGCAATAATATTGGTCAGTTAAATAAGGTGTGTTAAATGGTTTTAACTGGTAGATATTTCAAGCTTTACACCAGGACTTGTGCTGCTCAAAGCACACATATTAAAATCTACTAAATTCAGCGAGAATTTCCAAGGCTATAATAAGGCAGGCAGGAATTTATCATGAAGTTTTGGTGACCTGTCTGCTTTCTCCCGATGATATGCAGAGACTATGACAGAAAAAGTCTTTCAAAAGATTAGCATACAGAGAAGGGGCTTCTGGGAACTGGTATTTAATTTGTTTTTTCAAGATCAGACTTTCATGCTGTATATGAGCAAAGCGCTACTAAAATAGAGTAATCTGTAATTACAGAAACTTATTAAACTTTAGTGAAAAATTATGCTCTTTATTTACTGCTCCTATGAAGTTTATACTGCATTCATTCAAGGTAGTTTTCCACCATCTCCTTTATCCAGTAAAAGATCTCTCTGAAATAGGAGAGTTAATCTGAAAGAGAAGTGATCAAAGCATTCCTTTTAATTGCTTTAAATGGATATGAGAAAACATTGATGTCCATTCCTCCTCTACCTCATTCTTTTCATCTGTCATTTTAAGAACTTTTGTATGCTGTTTTCCAGCTGATATGAGCCTGCAAATCCAGTTCAGAATTATATTAATAGCTGGCAATCATGGGGAGAATAGACCTCTGTATTGGATAGATGCTGTTGGGTACATCTCTGCTATCATCTAGCCATCTAAAAGGTATTATATGGTTTAAGCAAGCCATCGAGGCTTCCTCGTTCCCTGTTTTGGAGAGAGGTGGGGTCCTCCAAGGCAAGTATCATCCCATTTTAAGGCAGGCCTGTGATTTTACCTAGTCTCGTTTTTCCTTTAGTTTTCCACAAAAGGTAATGGCACTTCAGCAGATGTATCAGGTCGGTTTTCTCAGAAGAGCTCCTACCTCAAAACGCAGGAGGCTCTGTTAGGGTCAGGGACCCCAGTTTCCTAGGATCCTAAATCAGAATCTGCCTTTGGAGCAAGACAGATGAACTGTGGCAAATTTAAATAGGTATCTACCTTGGAACAGAACTGAAATCCAGCCATCCTTGTGGTTGTTTTTGGTTCAACACGCTGAAAAAATCTGCAGGGAATTTTTCCAGCAAGTTTTTTTTATGCCTAGCTTCAAAGACATGAATAGATTGGAATCTGGGAGATTTGGATTAAGTTTCCAGCTTTGTGGCTGTGTGACTGGATAAGTAACATTGCCTCTGTGTTGTGTTGATCCCTCAGTTCTCTATCTGTTGTCCTTCTCTCCAGTGACCTCCTTCACTGTGCTTGCATGAGGTACCATCACAGTAAAAGCAGTAATAATATGCATTTAATAAGCCAGTCTGCTTCTACATTGTATCGTTTGTTAAGCAGGCTGATAAATACATCTCCGTTTCACACTTAATGAAGTATTCATTTAAAATAAACTTCAGTGTAATTCAACATATTATTTCTTCATTAAAGAAAATCTATCCTTTTTATCTGATCAGCGTTGATGATGTCTGAATACTTAATCTAGTCTTGCTTTTCCTGCAGTAGATGTGCATTTGCATGAGCAACACTACAATACCTAGAGATGATTATGCATCCTCTCTAAATTAAAAATATAGCCAAATTCTAAAGCACTGTAGGTGCCTGTCAGGTAAGTTGAACTGTGTTTATCTATTAACAGCAGACAAGGAATTAACTCGGTGGCCAGCTGGCTGGAAAGCAGCTTGGCAGGGAACTCGGACTGGCCATGGACCTGAGCAACCTGCTGTAGGTAACCGTGCTCTGAGCAGGGGCTTGGACGAGGTGATCTACAGGTGTCCCTTCCATCCTCAGCTATTCTGTGATTCTTAGGAACTCATCCACTATAAATACAGCAGAAAAATGGTGTGCAAGCATTATTCTATGGTTATCATGTTCACCTTGGGATATTTTACCTAAACCTAGGCATAAGAATTCTAAAGTATCTGCCCCCATTGGTTTTACTTCAGTGACAGAATACTTTTCAGAAGTTTTTATTTTGAGGTTTTTCTCCAGGCTAAGGCTCAGTAACAACCTAAAATGGACAGGCAGAAGCAATGAAATCTAGTTATTTATTTGTAGTTAATATTGCCTGCTCCCATTAAGCCTGTGAAGCAAATAAAAACACAGTTAGTGATGGAATTCCCCTACTACAGGAGAAGCTGTGAAACATAACCTCTAGTTGTGAGAACAGACGTCAGTGTTAGCACAGTGCCTTGGAGATAATAATTGCTATTAATTCTTTTTCTCATCTTTCACTTGCCTTGTACATGATTACTTAACTAAAACAGGCTAATTCTGTCTTCTCACTGCTTTCCCCCACTACTTCACACTGAAATAATTCCACTGCTAATATGGATTCATAAAGACAAAAGGAAGGATAGGCCCCCCTTCTGAACATCAGGCAATACTCATGAAACTGTTCTTTCCTTCAGCTTTAAGAGACATTTAATTTCTCTTCAGAAGTCAAACCCCCATGTTTTGCTTCATTGCAGCTCTCACTGCAATGATGGGGCTTTCAGTCACATATAATTCAGCTCAAGGTGTGTTCTGCCACCAGGAGATTACATGTCATTTCTTTTTCACAGTAGCATGCCACCTGTTGCAAGATGAAACATTTCTGAGAATTTTTTTGAATGAAGCAAGGATATATTTTGAATTTGTTTTCGCACTAGCCTTAGCATTTCTTATATTCCATTTGTGGTTCAAATAAACTTAAAAGAAATAATAGATTTTGCATAACTTCGGACACAAGGGTAAATTTCAGGTAGTCTGACTGTCTTTCAAATCAGCTTTGCACCTGGATGATTCCTTTATTCAAGCAGAAGTCATTTCTCTTCATGCCTTTTTGAGAATCCTCCCCGTTAATATCATTACCTGACTTCTAAGTGAGGATGTGCCCTTTTGACAATGACTTTGTTCATGCTCCCTTAATGCTCTGTTTGTGTAAAAATGCATGTATTTATCTGCATATACGTATTATAACTTAAAAATTGCAAGCAAGTCTCATAGCTCTGTTGCAAATTAAAGAAAGGTAGAGCTAACATTAATAGAATCACAGAATGTTAAGGGGTTAGAAGGGACCTTAAAGATCATCCAGTTCCAACCCCCCTGCCATGGGCAGGGACATCTTCCACTAGACCAGGCTGCTCAGAGCTCCATCCAATCTGGCCTTGGACACTTTCAGGGCTGGGGCATCCACAGCTTCACTGGGCAGCCTGTTCTAGTAATTGCTAGTAATTTCTGCTGTCTGATCCAACCTATTGCTCTGTGAAAGTGTCTCTGCCCTCTCAGAGACCCCATTGGACAGCAGGGACTCTGTGCCAAGGCATGAAGCAGTCTGATGAATCCACACCTTTGCTTGCTGGAACTAATGGCAATGCAGCAAAGCTGGCAATCAGAGCAGATAGATTCTCAGCTGCTGAGTCTTGCCTCCACTGAAGCCAGAACCAAAATTCATTTAGACAGAAATTATTTTTTCCTAGCCTGTGTTTCTGCCTAGGAATCTGCACAGACTGTTCAGGTTTACCCAGGCACATGTTGTGATATCAGCAATATATAAATTAAGGCCAGATAGGGCCATCCTTTAGTCCAGCCTTTTCATACCACAAGTCATAGGATTTTGCTGACTTCATGTATGTCTGATCTAGAGCAATATTTTCGAAATCTTCAAATATTAATAGAGGAAGGCTCCACTGTAACCCCTAGGAAGCCTTTCCTGTGGGTAATTGCTCACTCATTTAACTCCAGTTTCCACCTAGTGGATCTGTATTACTTGTGGTTTTTCAACATAATGAAAAAAAATAGAAGTAATTGTTAAAAGAACCCCATTATGACATTTCCTGAGATATTAAAAAGTGACCAAATCTCCCTAAAACATCCTTCTTGGAAAATTGAGAGATTTTATCAGTTTGGCAGCTTTTAGTCCATATAATATTTGCCATGTTGATATTGTGTGGTTATATTTTCTTTAAAATGTCATACAGTCTTAAGCCAACTTGCTTACTTTAGTCTGCTGTTATTATATCAACACTAGTCTTTTCATCATCCAAATACATAAAGCCATGAAAAAAAATTCATTCAGCTGCTTCACCAAATCTGTTTTCTGTAAATCCACATTGATATTCAAAGACTGCATTAACTTCTGTCGTTCTGTGTTAACTGAGTGTATGTCACACGCATTCTTACTTTCCTGGGGATCAGTGCCAAGCTAACAAGCTCGTAAGTGCACAGGTCACACTAGCCAAACACTCTTCCTCTTAATGCCAAGGCATTTTAAAAGGCCTTAGGTGTTCTAACGTCCACGTTCCTTAAGGAGTGAACAAATAACCTCAGCACGAATAAGCCAGAAAAATCCTGGGCTGGCTCCTTCAGACTCTCATGTGCCATTTAGACCAAAATTCTTAAATAAATGTTAAACTTTATTTACTTACTAAATAATTAATTAACTAGCCAATTAAAACTAACTAATTAGAAGAAATTAATAATTAATTTATTCATTTGTTAAAAATTAAATAACTTATCATTTACTTATTAACTTTATTTATTTAACTGCTGATCGACATTGTCACTTGTTGCTCTGTTGATATGAAAGTATTTTGGCTTCAATTTGATAGCAATGTATCTTTTTAACCAAAGAAGAATTGTAACATTCCTTGAACACTTCTGCCTACTTTTCATAATTGCCCAAGACTAACATTTATATACAGCACAAGAATTTAATTGTTATTAAAGCTGGTAGTCTATCTGAGATGCTTAAAACCCAGCATGTTATTCATAAGCCTGAAGGTCATGGAAGTGTATTTGCGGCTTTGTTTTCCCTTTCATTCTTCTTAAATTTCTGGGGGTTAATGTGAATATGCTTATTTGCATAACCATTATCCCTGTGTTACTTTCTCTTTTCTTTCTCTTTCTCTGACTGATTTGTTAATTAGCCCTACATTTCAATAGGACGTTGGCCATTTGGGCACCTTGGGAAGTGTTCTAAACTTCTCTCAATGATCATTTATGTCTTTTTACTTCAATTCATTCCCATTACTGATTAAGTGAATAAAAATCTTTGTGCCACGTTTAGTGGTCAAGACATTTGCTATATGACCTGTAATAAATGCACAAGCACTTCTTCTGGAGCAGCCACTCCAATTGAAGCAACCTTTTCTATAATCAGCTTTATTTTCTGTGTCAAGATGAAGCCTAATACAGATTTTTTTCCCACAAGTTAGGAAAGCGAGAGATATATTTTAAAAAATTGTAGGCATCACTTAATACTGTCAGCATAAAAAAATTGAGTGCATGTCACTTAAATCAAAGGGTCTATCAGAACACTTTTCTTCCTGCTATGTGAGTGATATTTTTTAACTAGCTGCTATGTAGCAGATATCAGCTATTGTCTTGACAGTAATAGTTGAATCCTCAGCCCCTACCCTCATTTCTGGGAAATGGACTGGTTTTAACTAGAATTATTTTACTAGCTCTATCTGAAATTTCTGTGCAGGGAAGTCAATTTGAAGTTTTTCTTTGTTAACCAAGTTGAGACAAAGAGTATGCCTCTTCTAATTGTATTCCATGGTAAAGGTAATTTCTTCATTAGGCAAGGTCCCTGTGTGCAGCTGACTGGTCTGCAGAGCAGAGAGCTGGGTGGGATGTATCTGCTTTCTCCACTAAAAATAGTGACAAGGAGATGTCACTATCATCAGGAAAAAAAGCCCTGGATATAAGGTGTCCGTAAAACTGACAGAGGATCCTTTCATTTGATGAGCATTGTAGGGTTTGAAAGGCCCCCGAAATCTGTATCTTGATTTCCTATTATTGAGAGGTTTTCTGTTCTCTGTATCAGAGTAAATCTATTAAATCTACTATCCAGAGACACACAGTACCTTTTACACAAGGCTCCATTTGGTGTGGTTGAAATCTGTACTTGTTTTCATACCCATTGCTTTCCTTCTGCTCAATTGGCTATCCAATGGTACAAGGCTGTGATTTTTCTTCCTGAGTCACTGCTGAGCCTTTCCTTTGCTCAAAGGGCATTTTCTTTTCCAAATTCTTTTGTGTGTTGCTCTTTTCAGTGCATTGTGTTGCTATCTGTAGTGCCCTTGCTTCAAAGCACAGAAGCCATACAAGTGAAAAAGCTCTGCTGTTAATCATTAAAACCAAAATTAATCTTAATATTTCAGCTTCCCATATGGGTTTTTACCAGACAATAAAATCCCTCTTGTTCTTTCACCTACTCTGACAAAGCAGGCTTTCATGCAATACCCAGAGCAGTAAGTGGGTTACACTCGCCTTCCAAAATCCGCAGCCCTGTAGGTGGATTCTTTCTAAAGACTTTGATCTTTGTGGAGCACCACTATGAGATGGTACAGCCTGTTCCTTACAGACTATTAGAGACAATAAATAACTCAAGGAGAGCTCAGGGCCGACAGCTAGAGCAACTTTATATATCCCATTGAAAAAACTGGGGCTGCTGACTGGAGGAAAGTTTGCTTCCTTTGGCCAACTATGGGGACTTTAAATTGATGAGGCATTGCTTCCTCTAGACTAAATTTCTGCCCTGCCATATTCCTAGTCTCCATTTCCAGCTGGCTTCTTCTGATGCTTGTAGTATGATCCTCATGCCCTGTGCTCTAATTGCTGCCCTATTTATTTTTCCTTCATTTCCTCTGTGCCCCATAATTTGAATTTTCCTGCTGGAGCCCTTGCTGTGATGGTCAGCCAGATATCTGCCTCTCCTTGCCTTGTGCAAGGAGCCTGACCTGCAATGGAGCTGGGAGAGACACATTATGTGACTGTGATGCAGAGACAGGGCCAAAGGGGACAAGAGGAACTGAAAAAAAATGACACATTTAAGATGTGAGCATGTAACTCTTAAAATTGGACCCAGCAGGTAAATGTTTCACTCAGCAGCTGTGTCCGCTCTGAAGCATAGCATGACACTGTGCAGTGCAGGAAGAGCCAAAGAGGGCAAAGCCTACATCTCTCATCTACTAAGTTGTGCTGGTGGGAATGAGAGAGCTTGGCATGTAGGAATTAGTCATTGGAATGCTCCTGGGAGCAGCCTTACAGGGCCAATCCAGCCTATTTTCTGATAAACAAAAGTGATTTTTTACCTGCTTTCATGGTCAGCTTGGCAGCAACTGCCAGTATTGTCTCAAGAAACACATGCAGATTGAATCACAAATTTGCTCTGGATGAGTAATAACTTACTAATGTCTAGTTCTTACATAATTTTGTTTCTTCTTGGGTTGAAAGTGTTTTAGAGAAATGATCACTTCAATCCATTGGCAGAGAAGAGGTCCATGACACAGGGGAATGAAGTGACTTGTTGAGTCCACAAGCTGTCCCAGAGGAAAGCCGTATCTTTTGGCTCTCAGCCCAGCATCCTGCTCACGTTTCCCTCCCCTGCAGCTCATCTTTATTTTTGTGGCAATCTTAGCAGACATTTTTATGTTTTCCTGTACATTTCCATAAATACTGGGGTTTCTCTTGCCTTATCTTTATTGCTGCCCACGGAGTCCAATTAAAACAGAGCTGAAAGCCACTCCTTGTGGCTTTCTAGATCATTGCCATCACTTCTCTGCATTCCCAAACAGGGAACTGGAGGAAATGGCTTTAGATGTCCTATTCTTAGCAGCTATTGAAAAATGTCAGGAGCACCACTGAGCTGTCTATGGTAACAGGCTTCTTACACCAGCCCACGTACAGGGAAATACTCAGTGCTGTGATTTCCCTAAGAGCATAGCTGCTTAAAGCAAATATCTCTGCTGGCATGAAACTAACCTGGCCTGTGTAAAATGACATTTTACAAATGTAGTAGCAGCAGTGATAACTGGTTTCAGATTTCATCTGAAAGCCTTCATTTTGCTAGAATTCAAGGTTGATGCAGTTGGACAGGTAAAATAAAAACCTTCCCTCATATAAACAAGGAATCTGTTCTTAATGTAGGTGTATTTGTATTTTACCAGCACTTGGATTTTAAAAAATGGTCAGTACTTCATAAATAGAGCATTAAAACTCATGCCATTGCCCCTGACATAGGCAAGGCATAGCAACAAAAGCATTTTATTTCCTTAATGAAGTCTCTTTTCAGGCAGAACTCTCCTGTTGTAACTAGTGCTTCACGGTCTAAGATAAGAAGTGAAAATAAGGAGATTGTTTGTATATGGAGGGAGGGACTGAGCTGGATAATTTCTCTGATTTGAGTTAAATTGGCCAAACTAACTTGCCTTGCCTTCTTTGCTATGCTATGCAAAGCTGTGATATGCCGTGCTATGCTTATTTCTCATCATCACAGCACCTTCTGGCAGTGAATTCTTTGATGTGACTAATATGTAGTATGCTTTTTCTGTCCCTTTCTGTTACAGAGGATTTTCCAGGTGGTTGGTTAATTTTGAATGCCTAAAGAAGATGTATCAATATGCATAGGCGTGGCTCTTTTTAGAGGAGACAGGGTCAAAGAAATGTGCTGTGCCCTGGGAGCAGCAGGCAGGGAGGCTGGGGGCTGTTTCTGGTTTCAGTGCAAGTGCACCTCAATGTTCAGTGCTGTTTTCTGAGAAAGTCTGGGAGCTTTCCCCCCCTGGAACAGAGAAGTTTTTATTCTTGCCTTAGTAAGTTTTGTTGTGCTGAAGACATGAATTGTCAGCTGAGGACTTCATGTAGAAGTATGTGCAGTCTGCAGTGTGCCTTAGAGACCTGTGTGGGATCTTGATTTCAGATTTATTGCTCGGGAAACCTGGGAGAGGTACTGTGCGAGAATGAAAGTCATTTGGAGTTGTTTCTTGGAACTAGTGTGGCTGAGGATGTCTTGGATCTACACAATCTTGTGTAGATTGTGTGCTAACTGGAATCTTCCGACTCCTGAAAGTGTCATGTCAAGTGCATTATTTATTTAACATGTCTATTAACAATATCGCTGACATCATTAGTATTATCTCACAGTGCAACAAGGAGATAACAAAGCTGTGGAAGCCAATGGCCAGACCACAGTTTTCAGGGAATGCAATCTTCAAGCCAACCACAGAAAATTAAGTGATTTGCGGCCTTGGACACTTTTTTGTTTTCAGAAAGTCAATTTTTCATTTCTTGCAGTACAATGTGATCATATGGAGTTCCTGGAAAATTGAGTGTGGAATATATTTTAACTTTGGCAAGGAATTTACTATTGCTATCACATGGTTTTCGCCATAGAAACTGGAAAAAATGAACTGGATGGAACAAAACAATGAATGATCATCCTTAAAATTTCATCGTGAAAATACTTTATGTGTATCAAATAACTTTGCTACTTGGATGGAGGTAAACAACTGCTTAAAGAAGTGTTAGAAACCAAAAATCCAGAACAGCAGTCATGCCATTCTTATTGGTACAAGTGCTACATTTCCAGTGCATGGGAGGACCGGACAATTTGGAACACACTGTGCCTGTGAAAGAGCATATATGGAAACATGCCTCAGAGAGTAAAGTTTCAAGGAGCACACTTAGCTTACTTAAAAAATTTCACATTTCCATTTACTACAGTGAATTCAAACCTCAGAGCTGAAAATACTCCACATGCAGGGCTCAGAATCATTTCCTCTGAAAGATGAAAGGCAACGTTCAGGTTTGGAAAATTTCTTGAGTTAGCTTAAGTATTTCTGAAAGCTGAAATCATGAATTTATGGCTCTGCAGCAGTTAGATCAAACTCAGTCTTCTTGATAAAACTCAGCATCTACTGTTCACTGACAGGGATAGATAGTAGAGATGGAAATGTTTTGCTGGGATGGATTAATCTATCAGATTGTTTACTTGTCCATAGCAGAGCTTTCTAAGAGTTTTGGTCCATCTGTGTATTCAGTCCTACAAGAGAAAGATCTTCCATAAGTTCCTCTGACATGCTGTTCCAGTGTAATGAGCTTCCTAATTAGTTAATAGTCACTAATATTCAGGCTCCATTTTTCTTTCAAGTTCCATATGAAGATAATCCTAACTTTATGGCCTACGGCCCAAGCTTAATGAGAATTTAGGGCTATTAATAGAGCTGGTCAAAATGCAGAATTCCCTCCCATGGGGCTTTTTCTCACTGTAGTATCTGTTTTTGTTCTGAGCTTGGAACTGCAGAAATTTTGAACCTACCTTATTATATAGAATAGAATATATTACATAAAATAATATATTAAAATTCTGTGTGCTTTTGAAACATCTCATTTTTTTTGCTGTAAGTCACATTATTTTCCCTTCATGTTTGAATGAAATGGTGCTATACTTTGGATGGAAAAAAAGATAAGGACTGTGTAATCAAGAGGTGCAACTGTTTACAGTAACAATGTCTTCAAGCATTTTCCTCTATATTGAAAACATTTGATCCTAGCACAGAATATGGTGTTAAATGAATGTGATTACGAACAAATTTTGTTGCTTCAAAACATTTTTTTTCTGGGAGGCGACTCTCCCATGAGGTTTTGATTAGAACTTATCATGGTCAGAATTAGGATTCAGATCTCTCCACTAAGCAAAGTGAGTGTAACCTGGCAGGCCAAAGAATCATTATCCAGGCTTTTTTACCAGAAATTGTGAGTGTGAAGACACTTCAGAAGCACTGATTCTGCTTGTATTTTTCTGTCTGTAGCTCTGAATCTGTAGATAGTCATAGCAGAAAATTGAAACTAGCTCTGATTCCTCTCTGACTTATGCTGTTGTTAATGACTAATAACTTAAATTGATGTAGTTACAAGCAGAAGTGATCGGTGAGGTGAGGTCTGAGTTCTGAAAGCCAGAAGCTAAGTTAAGGACACACAGGTCTGATACCTACATCTGCGAAAGGCTGCTGGGGATGATGGAAGTGTAAGAGTCAATTTCATCTGAAAGGAAAACTCTGTTACATTGAAATTCTATATGTATATATTCTTTTTTTCTTAGATATCTTCTGTTATGTTGACAGCACATGGTTCATCCCTTTTCACTAAATTCCAGTAGGTTAAACTATCTGCTAACATTGTCTCTAGAGTGTCTGATTGCAGGAAAAGCCTGATTGGTCCAAATGGGTGACCAAAGGGAGAATCATTTCTGGTTCAGTAGCTAGCATATTAGTCAGCATTTTAAGATCCAGAAAGAAATATGGGATGAGCAGAATGAATACCACCTATCTCACATCTTTGCTTTTCTGCTGTCTGAGAGCTACCCACTGATGGTTGGTGTAGCAGCTCAGAGGCTGTATAATCTGTCTACCAAGTGAGAGAAACAGCATCAGTGTTCAAGTACTGATACACGATATCTAAAGATTTTTAAAATCTCAAAGAAAATTGTCAGTATCTAGTACCTCACTGGCCTAATAATATTTCTGTAGTTGTGCTCATATTGAAGGGAAAAGGGAATGCTTACAGTCATTCCTCTGAGGAGAGAACCAAATCTGTCTCCCACTGCATTCAGTGACATTTTCACGATGGATTTTAGTAAGACCAGGATTGATACCCATAGTCATTTGTATGGAAAACATCTACCTGTGAGGTCAGGCTGACGTAGTGTGTAATAAATTCCCTAAGTCCCCTTTTAATTAATGAGTCCAATTCATATGGATGTAATTGCATGAAACAGATTATTTGTGTTCCATCAAATTAGACGGAGCCATTTCCATCTGAGAACAGGTTCCAAACATCTGCTTCTAGAGAGCATTATTATTGTTTGTTTGTACAGGACTAACCATGTGCCAGCTGCTTTACCAGCAGAGAGGAGCCAGGTCCTGGCTTCAAAAAGTTTGCAGACTGAATAGACTGCTTGAGCACTAAGGGGGAGGAAGGGGAATGAAAGAGAGCAGTGCTGTTGAGACAAAGAGTTTCCCTTGATCCCATCAGAGCTCTGACTTTTGCAGTGCTACTAAAAGGTTTCATTCACAGAATATATACTACCCCTACACAGGCTGAAGAATCCTCATCCTCATCTCAGCCACTTGAAGGAGAACCTAAGCATGTTTGGTCTCCTTGAATTACTGGAGAGAGACACGCACTTGCAAGAGATGACCCATCCTATCCTGAAGAAGGGCAGGAAGGTTAAGTTCAGGTTCCTTCTGTGGTCTTCTCTCTCCATTAGCACAGCAGGATCCTAATGGCTTAAACTCCCAGCTTTCATATGGCTGGCATTGGATGAAACAAGCCCTACCCTGAAACCTCAGCCTGTGAGCTTCAGTCCAGTTGCTGCTGTGTGTGCTTAAAATGACTCCACTACTCTGAATCAAAGGCTAGAATCGATCCTGTTGGGAATGGCCAGCAGACCACGTCCCAGCACACACCACTTGTATTGTTGATACTCTATTCACTGTCTTCACATGGGGCTCCTATGCTCAGCCTGGCCGGAGAGGCAGCTCCTGGAGAGGGGTTCCATTTGCATTGTGCTTCCAGCAGTATGGATCTCTGGCACCTCCTATGTCTCTGTGGGCAGCTGCCTCTGACACTTCTGGTGTGTGAGCTTCTCCTCGGGCATGAACATGCAGTGGAAGTGTGCCTCTGGCACCCACTGGCACCCACAGAGGAGGCACAGCTCTCACTGCACCACAGCATGTGGCAGAAAACATCACGTGGAGAGAACATCAGAGCAAACACATCTGGGACAAAACAGATATGAAATCAACATGTCAGCATGCAGCCATACTCCAGTGGGAAAGAGATTTTGGATGGAACACAGAATAGGCTCCAAAATAAAAAATATGTATGAAATAATATGCATCTCTTGAGAAGGCGGGTAGGCACCCCTGCAGGGGCTGCTTGGATGTGCGTTTTTGTCAAGTTTGCAGATGACAACAAATTGGGGGACCTGTTGGTTCCCTGGCAGGTAAGGGTGTAACTCAGAGGGAGCTAGGCAGGCTGGAGGAATGGACTGACAGACACTTTATGAAATTCAGCAAGAAATAGTGCCAAGTCCTGCCCCGTGGATGGATAAGCCCTGCACAACAACACAGGCTGGGGATAGTGCCAAGTCCTGCCCCATGGATGGATAAGCCCTGCACAACAACACAGGCTGGGGCCAAGAGCCTGGGGAGCAGCTTGTGGGGATGGTCCTGGAGGTTCTGATAGTCAGTAAGAGGGACATGGGTCAGCAGCAAGTCCCAGCAACAACAATGGGCAAGAGCAATCCGGGCTGTATGAACAGGGGCAGAGCCAGAGGTCAAGGGGAGCCATTATTCCCTCCACTCGCTAGCTGTTAGACAACATCTGCACCTCCAATACAGGACAGACACCATTAAACCAGTTGTTGCTCAGGAGAGGCCCCTAAGGTGGTGGGGCTGGAGCACAGACCCTGTGAGGAGAGGCTGGAAGAGCCAGGCTTGTTCAATCTGAGGTAGAGATAGCTTTGGGGAGGGGATGGACCTTACAGGAGACACCTGGGGAGGGGCTTCACTGAGGAGATGGCACAGAGCCAAAGAATGTGTCTCCATGAGGACAATCAGTCAGACACTTGTCCAGTCTCTGTCCTTGAATGATTTCAAGACTCAACCTGTTGAAGGCCTGAGCAGCCTGATCTGACCTCAGAGCTGACCAGCTGGGTGCAGGAGGCTGGACCAGAGGCTGACCAGCCAGAGCTGTGATCATGCTATGTCACACTTGATGGCCTTGAGTGGCTGTTGAGCACAGAACCATGATCTGTCCCCATGAGACACCAGCATGCTGGGCAGGCTGCTCACCCTGGCCCATGATAGCCACGAGTCTGACTGAGACTCAGGAGGTTTGTGTGGGACGCCAGGGGACTGAGATCCATGTGCACTGTGGAGGTATCTTGTGGTAAAGGAGAGCTTCCCAACTGGAAGTTGACTTTGGTTGGTACAATTAGATTTTTGAACAGTTGAAGCAAAACGGAATGATACCAGATACCATCATGGGAAGCCTTTGTTCTGCTACCCCAGCTTTTTCCCTGAGAAGCTGCAGTGATGTGTCAAGGTTCGTTCCTGGGTAACACCACAGTTGGTTAGAAGGAAATTAAACCTTTCTAAGTTTGATGATGCTGTTTTTCCAAATATGCTGACCACTACACTAGGGAAGCTTAGAGAGATGACATGACCCATGTTGAGGGTGATCACAAAAATCTTCTGTTGCTAGCCCATCAACACATCCCCTGCATTGACTGTGGCTGCCTGTAGCATCTCTTCTGCAGATTGTCACGAGACATGCTGGCCAGGGAGGTCCTCTCCTGTGCTTGATTCACTGCATCACGCACATTTCTATCAGGGCACCTTTCTGCTAAGAGGCCAATTTCCCTCCTGAGGAGGGAAGAAAGGAGGGATAGAAGCTCTTCAGCTCTTCCATGTCTGTAGGAAGCCTGAGGAAGGAGATTTGACCTTTAAGAATCCTTGCTGTGCAATGAATATGCACAGCATATTTTTCTAAAGTCTTTTTCTAAAGAGTGAAAAGTCAAGAGAGTTTGAATTTTCTTTCCAGGAACAGCTCAATAATAATTTGCTGCATTTGCTCAATACAAAAGACCATTTTCCTCACATTTTGGCTGACATATACCTTGGCAGATTTCGAGTCTGTTGCTGGAATACACGGCAAATACCAAACAGGCATTTGCAGGACAGGAGCAGTGACGGACCAGCACACTGTTTTTTGAAGTCTAGTTTTTTGCCAAGGGCTGATGATGCTCCGGTCTGAAGTCAGATCATGGGGTTGGTGGCAGAAGTAGCCATACATTAATGACAAAAGGCATTTTTGAATTGGAGTTTAAAACCATTTTGCAGTTCAGTGTAACATCCAGAGAGAGCCTGCAGATCTGCCTGAGAAAGACCTTTAATTCCTAGGTCCATTATTCTCTAGGCAATACTGGTGGACATTTTCCTGGCTCACGTGAAGAGGGGTCAGCAGTTGTACACTGCCATCTTGTCAGATAGCAGGACACATAAGCCAGGCCAGGTGTTGCTAATGAAGGAAGGGAAAGTTACATAGCCTATGGTGAAGAAATGTAGTTCTTCTTGAATTCTTTATTCTGAAAACTTAACGTGTATTGGAAATTGATGCTGCTGCTTTGGTATGAAGAGGTGCAAACCCAGCTTGTTATGAAGAGTAGCTGTGACAACTAAGTGATGAGTAAAGGTGATGGCGAGTAAAGGCAATTCTTGTATGAGACAGTCTAATTATTTTTTTTGTGTTCCCTTTCTCCATCAATTATATTTTTTTCTACTAGTAGATTCTAATATCTTTGGCTCTTTGCTTTGTTCTGTTTTCTATGGAGCCCAGCCCGCCACATTTTGCTCCAATATCCTAAACTGGTGGTTACTATTTTTTTGCTGCTGTAACTCAGAATATAATCTCATATCTGTACACATTCTAGGACAATTTCATCAGGGAGGGTTTAGATTCGATATTTGGAAAAATTTATTCACTGAAAGGTTGGTCAAGCATTGGAACAGGCTGCCCAGGGAAGTGGTGGAATCACTGTCCCTGAAAGTATTCAAAAGCTTTGTGGATGTGGTTCTTAGGGACATGGTTTAGTGGTGGACATGGAAGTGTTAGGTTAATGGTTGAACTCAATGATCTTAGAGGTCTCTTCCAACATTAATTATTCTGTGATGCTTTGGTTTGACTTTAATATTGCTTTTCAATATGAAACACAGTGCAGCTTATTTAACATTAATGCTGTAGAATCCCTTATTAGCTCACTGGTACATTACAGAAAATAATCAAACTGAAATGTATCAAAACAACTCACATGGAAGAAAAATCTCACAGTGGGGTGTTTGCCTTTGTCTAAACAAAACCTGCAGCCATTCTTCTGTTGAAAGATCTCATGGGAATGGACGTATTTCATTGAAATGCCTCGCTTCCAGGTGCAGCTTTAAGAAGAAAACAACCCAAAATCAATCAAAAATGTTTTGAGCAGGTTCTCATGAAATATTAGAGGGCTGTGCTGACATGTACAGTGGAACCTGGGTTAAAAACCCATGTGCTAGCCACCATTGAAAAGGTCTGGCCTTATGCAGAACTGAAATAAGAGACCACATGCACTGTCCTAACAGCGATAGGTTTGTCTAATTCCAGGATGGGAAATGGCCTTCCAAGTCAGGCAGTGGAATGCTGGCAAAGTGCTGTGCCCAGTGACAAACAATGGCTTTGTTTGTCCTGCTGTGTCCCAGCGGCAAGCTTAAACCCTCCATGGACTGGCACAGAAATTAAGTGAGAAGAGATTTCAGATTTAAAGAGATTCCAGTCTAGACTAAAATAAAATGTGAGGCATCGAGTGAAATAAAGAGTGCTGGAGAAATTGAACTGGACTCCTACTTGAAGGCAAAATGCATTTGCCAGCTCAGGCTGGGACTGAGATTTTCTCCCTGTGACACAGCTTGACACAGCAGTCCAGGTGCATTATGAGGTGTGTTTTTACGCCTCCTGATGCCAGAAGCAGGCAGCTGAACCAGATGAACCCCTGGTACTTTTTGGTAGAGCAATTTACATGTAAGCGTGTGATTTGAAAAACAATATGTTGTGTCTTTAAGGCTCCCTAGTAAATGAAATAATTTGCTGTTCATTATGTATTTCTGTATTTTGTTGGAAGGGTATTTTTTTGCCAAATTATAAGTGTACAAATGCTAACAGTTCTGTCTTTGTAAGTGTCCCTGCTATAATAGATCTATGATTAAGAAGTAGCTAAATTATTTTAATGTTTATTTATGCTTTCTATCAATCATCTCTGGTCCTTCTAATATTTCCAGTCCATTGTTTCTTATGTTCAAACTAATCCTAGATGACATAATTTGCGTACACAACTTCAGTTATTATCTCTATTTTGGTGACTCACAATATCCTTTCAATGGCCACATAAATTGAATTCTGTACGCTTGTAAATAATTGTTCCCAGTGGAAGCCGTTTGTTGAAATTCTGAATCAGCAGGGACTATAAATTTGTTTCTGACCTTAAAATCAATGAAGCACCTCACATATGGCTGGCATTTCATCAGCTATTGCTGACCTTCTGTCCTCTGTGCGGGCTCTTGTAGCTGTGCTCTGCTTGAGCTATTCTGGATTTCTGCTGCCACTCAAATGTAGGCTTAAAATAGAATGACTGTGGCTCTCTCTCAGTACTCTTCACTGCCTCTGATGGGATATCAAATCAGCCAAAGCTTTGGAGTGAATTTGCCTAGGCATTTCCATACGGTAAGCATTGCATGAAAACCAGCTAGGACTTACCAACTGAAATGAGTGACCGATATCCGCTTATGAAGGTTTCCTTTCATTTTGTTCCATTTATGCATTTTTTTCAGTGTTTCTTCCTCAAAGGATAGTGCTAATAATACCAAAGTTGTGGGTTTGATCCCCAAAGTTGTGGGTTTGGGCAATTCACTTAAGAGTTGGAATCAATGATCCTTGTGTGTCCCTTCCAACTCAGAGTATTCTTTGATTCTGTAACTCTGTAATTTTACCAGATGTTAAAAGTCTAGGCCTCTCCTCCTCACCTTCCACCTGCAGCTGAGCTACAGCCAAGCTGTCCACAGCTGCTCTCTTACTTACTGGGGAAAATGCATGGGGACTCTGATTACCTTCACTGACTCTGATTACCTTCACTGACATTAAGGTTTTCAGGGCAGCGCTGTGTGTCAAGCGCAATAAAATGCTATGATGTTGCAATAAAATATTGCAATGATTTAATCGTAGTGAATGTAAATTCAGCAGCCTATCCTACCTATTAGTTTTGGTTCGTTTATATTCTTGTGGCCAGTTCCAGAGATCTTTGAAAACAGCTGAAGCTTTTGATGGAATATAGGTTACGGTTTAAGTGCTGGCATTCCAAATGACATTAAGAAGGTGCTAATTGTCAATCTTTTTCTTGTCTGAGTGGAACAGAAGAAACATGTCACTATCTTTGTCAGATCTGCTATTTTTTGTAGCTCCTTGAAAATGTTTTCTAAGCCACCACTATGAAGCCTACCAGCTCTTACTAAAAACTCGCATGATGAGAGGTAGAAATATAGTTTGTATTTTTTTCTTTCCTTAGTAATTTTGGAACAAAACTCTTAAGCTTTCCTTCTGCCCAACTTCTAGATGCCGTAAAATTTATTATAAAGCCAACTGATGCTGACACCTTTGTCATTCAGCTTTTACAAGTAGAAAGGTTACATTTGCATGAAAGTACATTTGCATTTTCTTATTTACAGAACAAATATAACTATATATGAAGCCTTGTTGATTATTAACCTCTTCTATAGCTGATATTTGAGGCTTTAATAAACATGGTGTTGTTTTTATTGTGACTCTTAGAATTAAAGCTCTGTGGAATGCTTGAAAAACATGAAGGTAGAATGCAGAAACATGGGCTGAAGCATACCTAACAGCAGAGTAAGAGTAAGAAGACACTTGTTTTTCCTGTTTTGTAAAACATTATTTGCCTTTCTGTCTGCAGGGATCTGGATCTGACCCTTAAATCTCAGCAGTGGAGCTCTAGCATGGAATTCAGTTGATTATATTTGTGTGCCTATTGATGATTTACGTGCTGTGAGCTATTCAACAGAGTTTCATGGGCCCAGTAGAGGACCTGTGGAAGACACTTTTCTGCTGGGATTGCTGCTGGAGATGGGATAATTGAGGGCTTTTCTGTGGAGTCAAGCCCTGGTAATAGTCAGTGGACTCCAGATAGCCATACATGTCCCTCTCTGTCTTGTGGTGAGCTGGATATCTCTCTGGGATCTGCGAGCGACTTGATTGTATCTCCACTGACAACAAAGGGAGCAGAGTTACCGAGTGCGCATGTACACTTCTAAATTTAGCCATGTTAGTCTTTGAGCTGAATCCTACCTGAAGAGTTCAAAACATAGCTGTGCCAGAGCTGGTATACCGAAATTTCTGCTGTCAGTTTTCATCAGCCAGCACTGGAATGTCTTTCTTTGATGTATGATTTCATCCAGAGCAGCAGGTGAAAAATGTACTATGGGTGTCTACTAACTCCTGTCAATTCCTCATTTGTTCTCAGCAGGGATACAGCTGCTGCTGTTTGCTCTTTTTTCCGGGAATCCACAGATAATTGTTTTTCTTCTTTCTCTCTCTCTTCCCCCTGCCCCTATCTCCAAACACAGAATCAGAGAATCATAAAAACACATTGGTTAGAAAAGACCTTTAAGATCATCGAGTCAAACCATTACCCCAGCCCTGCCAAGTCCCCTGCTGAACCATGTCCCTGAGTGCCACATCTAAATGTCTTCCAAATATCTCCTGGTATGGTGACTCCACCACCACTCTGGACAACCTGTTCCAGTGCTTGTCAGCCCTTTTGGTGTAGAAAATTTCCCTAGTATCGAATCTAGACCTCCCCTGGTGCAGCTTGAGGCCATTTCCTTTTGTCCTGTCACTTGTTACCTGGGAGAAGAGGCCAACCCCCACCTGGCTACACCCTCCTTTCAGGCAGCTGTAGAGAGGGATAAGGTTCCCCTTGAGCCTCCTTTTCTCCAGGCTAAACACCCCCAGCTCCCTCAGCTGCTCCTCACAGGACTTGTGCTCCAGACCCTTCCCCAGCTCCGTTGCCCTTCTCTGGACACGCTCCAGCCCCTCAGTGTCTTTCTTGCAGTGAGGGGCCCAGAACTGAGCACAGGATTGGAGCTGTGGCCTCAGCAGTGCCGAGTACAGGGGGACGGTCACTGCCCTGGTCCTGCTGGCCACACCATTGCTGATCCAGGCCAGGATGCCATTGGCCTTCTTGGCCACTTGGGCACAGCTGGCTCGTGTTCAGCTGCTATTGATCAGCACCCCCAGGTCCTTCCCAGCCACTGCCCCCATCCTGTGGTGCTGCCTGGGGTTGTTGTGACCTCACTGCAGGACCTGGCACTTGGCTTTGTTGTACCTCATACAACTGGGCTTGACACCCATCGATCCAGCCTGCTCAGATCCCTCTGCAGAGCCTTCCTGCCCTCCAGCAGATCAACACTCCTGCCAAACTTGGTGTCACCTGCAAACTGGTTGAGGGGGCTCTCGATTCCCTCACCCAGATCATTGGTGAACAAAACCAGAAATTCTTTTATTCAGCAGCTTGTTTCATGGAGCTTTTGTTTGCAAGGTCTAAAGATGCTCTTTATATCCTGGGAAGCATTTCAAGATACTAAACAGAACTGGCTTCAGTATTGAGTCCTGGGAAAGACCACTTGTGATGCATCCTTCTCTTTGACTCGTATTATACCTTCTATTTGTTATGTACATATATGGATGGTATTTTATTTTTAAATTACACTATATGTTAATAATTATCAAATGCTCTTGTTGATGTGGGCTATTGTTTACCACCCTAAGCAGAGTGGCATACAGTTAAAATACCATTGGGCTGCCAGGGGAAGATACTTGCTGAAAAAGACCAGCTTTGCTAAAGAAAAGTGCATTGCAATATCTGACACAGCTCTGTGGAGACCATTAATCCACATCCATTTTAGTATCAGACTCTGATTTCAAAATATGCACTGTTCAGAGGAGCACTAGGACAGATGGAGAAGAAAGGTTAGAAAAGCCTGGGGTATTTATTGTAGTGCTGTAGACACAGTCTCCTACCTGGTAATATGTATTTTTCAGCTTAGTGGTTGTTGAACAAAAACAGAGCCTCTTTTATTTAGCAGCTCATTCCAAGGAGCTTTTAGTTCTGAAGGTCTAGGGATGCTGTTGATGTCCTGGGCAGCATTTTCTCTTCTTCAGAGGAAATTCCTCTAATGTAAAAGGCGGGGTACAAGCCATTCCAGAGATTTTAACAGCTGTTGTGCTGGCTCACACAGGCACAGCACTGTCACTTTAATAGTCCTGAAAACTTAATTGGTAAAGGCAACCAAACTTGAATGTGTTAGATCTCCCTGCATTAGCATTACAGAACACTCTGGCATCAAAATGTTGATTGCAACAAGTGAGAATGGGATCAAATACTAAGTTTTGTGCATCTATGCTCTGACAGATTTTTTTTTTGCCTTTGTGCAAAACAGTTTTCTTTGAATGTCATCTAGGCACATAAATATTGTGGATTTCATGCAGATTAATGAAGGTTTGATTCATTTCTATATAATTCAATTTCTTCCCAGCTGCTAATGGGAGGAGGGAATTGTGTTTGTGCGCATAGATTCTGCTCAGCATATGGTCCATAGCTAGCAGTAGATCACATCACCCAGCTGTTGCATCCTCCAGGACTGCTCCAATAGATTCTTCAGACCTTTCAGAGTCAATTTTCCACAAAGCTCATCCATAAAGGGGTGAAAAAACTGTCCATTTGCAAGGGACCAAGCATTAGGTAGCAAGATTAAAATAAATTAAATCTTTTTAACATAACATACAAGTAGTTGCATGTCAGTACCTTCTGTTTGTGTGAATGTGGAGAAACTCTGTTGATTCAGTAGCATCTATTTTTACCTTACTCCTGATTAGGGATGGCAGGAAGAATTGTCTGTTCGGTGATGAATTTGGGACTTGAAAAATAGGGTCCTTAGTCCAATGTGAGCAGCAGGAATAGATTATCTTATTCCTCCCTGCCTTCTCCAGTGTAATCCACCTCTGTGAGTGGTGAGAGCACAAATCAGTTTTCCAGTGTCACCCTTTTTCCCAGTTCATGATAACAGCTATCACTAATCAGGATGGTTGTTTCTGTTCTGCATGCCCATAGCAGCTGAAAAACAAAGTGAAGACATGGCACAGTTACTCCTGTGTTACTGCCTGGTCATTGCATCATGACCAGGCAGTAACACAAGTTGCAGTCGCTACAGATCAGATTCAAAGTGGTGACTCGAGTTCATATTTTCTTTCCCAGTATCTTCCTTCCAAGTTCTGGCATATGATATTATATGTCATTTACAAGTTCAGCAAAACATGTTTGCCCTTCTTATTTATAACACTTTTAATGGCCACTAGGGTTTGGGTAAATCTTCTGGCATCCCTTGTTCTGCAGCTGCCTATTATGACTAACACAAGTTTGGTATGGCTCTTGCTGGCTTCCTTTGTGCATTACTTTGTTTAAATTGGAGAGTTATGTTACTTCTTATTGGCATATGTTTACATCTTCAGAACACCATACGCTGTCTGAGACTAATCCAATTTATTCCTTGTTGACAGGAATATAGGAGGGACTGTCACTTGCTAGGCTCAGTATGAAATGTGATTTCATGCTGACTCTCCCCCGAAAATGAAAAGCCAACCAAGTGTTACAGAATGGAGATATTTTAAAGATCATGACAGCTGGGAAAGTTTTGCATTTTGCTCAGCCTTTTCCAGACTTTGATGGTTTTGTTGTCTTTACAGTCTTAGTACAGCCTTGTTGGCTTATGAATCCCGTTGAATTTAACTTTCTAAGCTCGAACATTTGCAAGCTTGGAGAGCCCATATGCTTCAGTAATTGTTTTAATTGAAGGAGATTCAGCATGTTGCAACACTGAAGCAGACTTTTTGTAGATCAAAAGTTAGGTCAGGATGTAAGTGGAAATTTAGCTTGAAATCTTCCCCCTTATCACCAGAGTATGTTTCTCTACCTGCTAGATGCAGTGACACCCTTCCTAAGAAGGGGACTTTCTAGATGAACATCTCTTGCATGGTTCTTGTTTCCTTCTGGAGTTCAAAGCTTTTCTGTGGGACAAACCTGATGCAAAAGCTGAAAGCTGTGCTGGGAGCTGCCTAGGCAGGAACTTACTTGAGGAGTCAGTACGGGTGAAGTTCATCTGTGCAGACCCCTCCAGTTGTGGACACCTCTGTCAGAGCTGGTCATTCTCTGCTCTCACCATAGTCAGTGTAGACACACAGACTTTTCTGAGAACTTCCTAAGGGACGGGGAACTGCCCTGGAGATCTGATGGGAATTAAGGTGCCTCTGCCTTGCGTCTGATTTGCAGAGGGGCCTTGGTGGGAGAGACATGCTCTCCTAGTACATGCCAGGAAGTTGTACTTGAGCATAGAGGGTGTGCTGCTCTGCAAAATAGAAAATGAAGTGCCTCCAGGAGACTTATGAATTTATTTGTTCTTAATTTCTTCACAGTCTAGAGGTGAAGAGGTGCAGAGTTCAGTGTGCTGGGCTTTGTTGGACTGTGTCCTATGTTTTATATGGATTTAGATTATGGTACCTGTACACTGTCAGTAGACTTGCTTTGTGGTTTTGTCCAGAGCTTTGCTCTTCTGTTTGTCCAAAATGCATGCATGTTAAGTTGTGCCTGAGGATATTGCCTGGAGTGATGGATTTGTACTCTCTGGGAGGAAATCAACACACAGGTAAATCGCCCAGAAGGCACTTAAGGAGATTGCCTAGTCCAATCTGTTGCTGAAAGCAAGTTCCTCAGGACTGTGTCCAGTCCAGACACTAAATAACCTCTTTGAGCAACCTGTGCCATCTTCTGTTTACCATCTTCATGGTAAAAAAATGCTTTCCTAAGTGCAGTGTCCTATATTTCACCTTGGGCCTATTGCCTCCTGTCCTCTCACAGGGCATTAGTGGGAAAACACTGTCTCCGTCTCCATTTCATCCTCTTGCTGGATGCACGCTGGTAAGTTACCCCTCTTCTGCAGGCTGAACACTCCCTGTCTGTACACAAAACCTGTCCATCATGTCCTTGTCCACCAAGATCTTAATGTCCTTCTCTGCCAAGTTTCTTTCCAATCAGTACTAGCGTCTGGAGTTATTCCTCCCCAGGTACAGGACTTTTTCTTCCCTTTGCTTCTCCTTTGTTGAACTTTGCAAGACTCCCACTTACCCATTTCTCCAGACTGTCAAGGTCCCTCTGAATGGCAGCACAACTATCCTGTGCATCAACCACTCCTCCCAGTTTCCTATCTGCCAACTTGCCGAGGTTGCTCTCTGTGCCATCATCCAGGTCTTTAATAAAGCTGCTAAACAGCATTGGCCCCAGTGTCAGTCCCTGGGGTACACAGATGGTTACTGGCCTCCAGATGGACTTCATGCTTCTGATCACAACCCTCAGAGAACAGTAGTCCAGCCAGTTTCAATCCACTTCCCAGTCCACTTACGTTGTCCATAATTGATCCGTTTGTCTACACGGATGTTATGGGAGATAGCACTGAATGCCTTGCTGAGGTCGAGAAAAACAACATCAATTGCTCTCACCTCTTTCTCTGAACTAGCCATCTCCTTTTCAGTGTAAATACATGAGCACTGTTGTGTATACTTGGTTAAGTAGGTGACATGCTTCCTTTTTAAATGTACACCTCCTAGAGATTAGATAACAGAAATAAGTAGGAACAGATCCAATTTATCTTTAAAAAAAAAACAGAGGAAAACTGAGTTCCAATTGCAAACTGAGGGGGTGGCTTTTAATTTCTACTTTTCTTTTCATTTCCTGGGTGTTGTTGGAATAGATACAAGAAAGCTCAAATGTTTTCTCCTGTGGCATATTACCAAGACAGCTGAAGTTATGTATAAGGAGTTTTAGTAAAGAATTAGATTTTTCCCCCCTCTATTTTCAGTCCAAGAGCAGAAATTACAAGAAAGCTCACAAAAAAAGCAGTTTGGTAGGGTTTCTGTGACAACAAGGAGAATGAATAAAACCAGAGGTATTTAGGAGAGAATTTGCAGCTTTTGAAGATTTTTTTTCATATCTGAACTCAGCCTAAATTATCTTCCTGTTTTTTCCTAATACCTAAGTATAGGCAAGGGAGATTATTTTCCACCAGGAGTTCCATGTTAGGATAGAAAAGGGTGTAATGGTTCCTTTTATTTTCTAGCATCTTACAGGACTGTAAAATCACATCTAAATTGAGAAAATAGCTCTCAAAGAGGAAACTGGTGCTACTGCCAAATTTTAATCCACCAGTGTGACAAGCCAACAAAAGCTTTGCATAAAAATTCTTTTCATATTTACATTTATTGAATTGAGTATATCCAACCACTGACATACCAGATCCTTTCCTAGAAGCCTTTATAAAAGGAAATCAATTTAATTGTATTAGAACAAGGCTGGATTTATTTGCAATCTGAAGAGTTTGGGTAACTGGAGATTAATTTTTCTTGAAACAGTTAATTTCACAATAATTTCTGATATTCTGTTTTGCACATGGTTGGAGAGAGTGTGTTAGAGTGCTTTGGACCTTAGAGAGCAACAACTTTCGACACACTACAGAATGAAAAGTGTACCCAGTGGAATATAAACTCATACTTGGCCCATAATTTGTAGAAATACCAGTATGCTACTATGTGTTATGTGAAGTTATATTACCCCTACCATTCAGAGAATATTTCTTGCTTTCAAAGTACAAATATGAATTACAGAGCTTCGAAACAATGATTGTACTAGTCTTGACAGTGGCCTAACAAAGGCACAGAGACAAAAAGCCAGAGTCCCTTGACCTTTACAAACATTTCAGATTGTGACACAGCCAGTGTGGTTTGCTGTGTTTCAGAAGACCATAGTTCACCAACCCTCCTCTGACTGTGGATACACTATATCTACAAGGAAAATGTGGCTTTCCAGTGTTTTCAGGCTAAAGCCAGTCCTGCATGTTATTGTAGAATGATCAAAACAGTTTTGTACATCGAAAATCTCAAAAGTACAATTCTGTGAAATGAATAATCTACTTTCATGTATTGATAATTGTTTCCTGAATTATTGTCAAAGGTCACTTAAAAATGGACCAAATCCCAATATGTACCCTCAATCTAAACTCACCTCATAACAGATTCTACTTCAATGAATTTGGAGATTTTTTCCCCCTGTAACAGGGTTTGAAAATTAGGTGGGAATTAGACCAACATAATGAAATACAGTGCATCCTATCATGCAAAGGGTTTATCGATGAAATCAGACCTATATTTCGAGGAAATGGTGAAGTTGGGATTCAAATAGTTTGATCCACCAAAAAGGGAAGATTTTATAATAAAATACTTGGAAAAACCAATGGAAGAGGACCAAGCTGAACACACTGTTTTTATAAGCCCTGGACTTTTCCTAGTGTGTGCTTGGAATTGATGGAGTACAAGACTGAATCAAAAAAATCTAAGTAGCTCAAGATCTGACATGCGGATTTGCAAAAACATGAGGCCAGATAAAGACATGCATTATAAAGATATTTACAGCATTGGGTACAGTAGGGACAGTCTCAGATAACATCATGTAGCGTCCAAAACTTGCCACTTCTGAAGTCCTGGAATCAAGTTTGTCTGGGAATTTTCCCAGTTTGTGCTGCCAAAGGACCTTGTCCCCGTGGTAGGCATTGTTGGAAGTCAGCAGGATTTTTTAACAATGTTTTCAGTAAGGAGACATCAAATACCATTCAGCAGACATTTACAGATTGTACATAGGACATTGAGAGAATTTAAACTGCTGCAGCCATCTGCTTGCATTGCCACTGTAATGCTGGTAGTGGGCTCTGGTTACCTCAGTTCACTCCTGGCATACCCATGCACATCCCGGTCAGCGGGAATGTGAAACACCCTCCTCCTGCCAAGAGCCCCTAACCCAGGAGGTAACGGGGAAGTGCCACTGCCTGTTGGATAGAGAAAGCCTGTGACACAAAGCTGAGCAGCTCTGGCCTCATCCCGTGGGCAGTGATGGCACCAGATCACTGCAAGACACACCAGACCTTTGCGAGGCAGCTTACCTTTCCTGGCAGGAGGGAAGGTGTCTCATACTGCTCTGGTGCCATTCAGGTTGCAGAGCCATGTTGTGAAAGGGAACGAATTAATGAACAGGTGGTCTGAAATTGTGTCCCCCAGCTATTCACCTTCTCTGGAGACTTCAGGGGTTGGATTTGAGAAAGCATTGCTTAATTAGCTCATCAGACTCTTAGAACCTGGAAGCAATTGGGTTTTAATTCAATTTTCATAATATGCTTTGTTTTTATGAACCTTGTGTGGAGCATTCACTATGTAAATAAATTATATTTTCACTTATTCCTCTTCTCTCCGCACAGGGCTCATTTAATACTCACTTGGCTTGTATCTTAGAAGAAAACAATCACAAACCGGAAAGACCAGAGCCCTTTAATTTAAACAAATCCATTATTCTGGAGCTGAAAATTTAGTTTAGTCTCAGCAAAATAACAAGCATATGCAGTCTTTGGAGTAATTTTTATTTATATATTTAAAAGCTTATTTAACTGTTACTGCCTGGCTGCCTTAGTGTCTGAAGGCTGCCTAAAAATTCAAGGTTAACTCAATAATAACGCAGTCAGGAATCTACAGTTGGACTTAAGTGGAATTCCAGGTACATCTCCAGGGATCAGCAAAATACTGTGCAGAGCTGCCTCAGCTAATGATGATTGAGATGGTTTGGTTATTGAAGGCAAGGCAGAAACAAAGGCATGGCCATTTCATTGTATGATGGAGCTCTCTCGTAGTAGTAGTATTTGACAGGTCCTGGTGAAGGACTGCGCCCAACAGGGAACCTTGTGATGCTGAAGTGCCTTGACCAAACCATCTGTCACTGTGAGCATAACTCTCTCATAAATTAAGTCACTGGCCCTCTGAGATTTACCTTTGCATCTAAAGTTAGATTCCTCATTCTCTCTACCCTGCTGTTCTGCTGGTGTTTCCAGCCCCTCTTGTGGAAATGGCTCTTGCTCCCTGTGTCTACACCTGTGGCATGACAGCTCACATGGTAGCCCAACCCCTTCCGTACCAGCCTGCCGAGCTGAGGACAGCAGTGTCCCAGCTACAAACACAAGCTGTGTCCTCCCTCCTTACCGTGAGCAGCAATGTCCTGGTGACTACGAAGGGTGGTCAGCTGCTCATGACCCATGTCCAGAGGTCAAAAGGCTTCCCTGCAGCATCTAGAATCTTGGGGGGCCTCGAGGGCCTGCCTCGTGGGACAGGTATCTAATACTCTGTTTTGACTCTGCACCGTAGCCTTTGTATCTCATCCATGCTGGTGTTATTTCAGTTTTCTGGGATGAGTCTGTCCAGCCCTTTACTGACAGGAAGAGGGATTTAGAGCCTTTAGACTGCCTTACCCTGCTCTGTAGGGGATGCCTAGACAAGTGCTGCTAAATTCTCTCCAGGAGTAGGTTCAGCTAATGCAGGTCTTGTAAGGACATCCAACCTCCATGTACAAACCACGCGGGAGATTCTGCTCATTAGCCTTTAGCTACACTTAGCCTTTTACACACCGCAAGATCCTTTGCTGCCCCTTTTGGAACTAGAGTTTCAACCAACGATTCCAACATTTCAAAAAGTATTTTAGTGCCTCAGCTACTGTAGAAAGCTATGCTATCCTGAGAGTTTGGTCAGTATTGTAACAGACTATTAAATATCCACTGTGTGAGAGACAGTCTCAAGTTCAGAGTACTCACTTGGCTAATCCAACAAATTGACTATTTTGTACACAAAGTGGTGCAAGAATAGAAAGAGAAAATACCCTTGCAGAGTTTCTCAAGGTCCCCAGGGAAAGCGGTAGGCAGTAAATCAGACCCAGCTTGGAACACAGCACTAGGGATGAGGTTTGATTTGAGGCTAATGCTACACCCAGGCCCCTCCATCTCCTCATTGCTCTACAGGGTCTGTGCCTCTATGTTCATTAAAAATTACCCAAACCAAAACAAAGAAACGTGTTCCAGGTTGAACAAAATACATCATTCAAATCAAATGGATTTGTACTTTTTTTTTTTTAAATGGCATCTGAGTTTTTACAGGAATTCCCCCCCTCGAGCTCATTTACTAAATCAAACCACCAGTTGCTTCAGATTTGCTAGTGCATTGTTTCCACTGTTACTGCTGGGTGACAACCCAGGGAAAGCTGGTAGTAGTCTGTGAGTTTGTCCTTGTATGTATAGGAGAAATGCTAAGATTTCTTTTTTTGGGATACATGTGAGCTAGAGGGATGGAGTGACAAAACACGGTATTGCCTCCTTGCCTTCAGCTGGTTATGTGTCCAGTTTTCCCCTGGGCGCTCAGATGTTGCCTCTCAAATATTCTAACCTGTGGATGGGCCTCAAATGTTCTTCTTTCTTCAGTGACCATGTGATGAATGTGAAGCTCCAGAAGAGAAGTCATACAGTAGATGTTCTCTTTATTTGAATATGCTCCAACACATGCAGAAAAAGCCCAGAATTCGAAGGCTCCCATAATTATGGACATTTATATTGTTATCATAATTATGTCCCTTAAAGAACCCTGTACCAGGAGGGCCGTTAAGAAGAAATTAAGATTCCAAGGTTAAACACTGAGAAATTAGGAAACTTTAGAATAAAAGTTATTAGAGCAATCTGCACCCATTTTCTCTGTTTGCGCATTATGATGCAGTATTTACTTATATTAAACAAAGAGAAGCTAAACAAAATACAGTTTTACATTCTATTATTTCGACTCACACTTTATTTCGCATATTCTCACAAAATCATGAGAAGCAGAAATTCCCTCCTGTGGCACTGTGTCTGGCACAGTTTACCAGTGAGTGAAGCCGTGTGCCTTAGAGGTTGGAGGTAGGAATCTGCTGTTGACGTTCCTGCGGGAGAAGCCTGGCCCTGGAAGGAGAGGAGCCCCAGGTGTCACCCCAGGCCTTAAACCAGGACCCCAGTGAGGAGAGCTGGGTGCCCGAGCTGTACTCCAGCTGTGGTAGAAAAGGTGTACTTCATTCCCTGTTTTTAGTGGCTGCCATGATAGACTGGTCTGGGGCGGGTGCTGGGGTGACCACAGAGATCCTGCTCTGGCAACACCACTTACAGCAAATCTGGGGCTTTGGGGAATTTAGCTGCTAGATTCTGCCAGAGTGGATGGTGTTTTTCCGAGGCCCCTGACTCCATCCGCTGTGGGACCTGTTTTTGGTCACAGCACAGGTTAACCACCTTTTCAAACCTCAGGGGTATGCTGCAGCATAGGAGACTGCTAAAGCTGCAATGTGAAACATTTTAATATCCAAGGGGAGGGCAGTTCTTTAGCCTCCTTTTGAGCATCAAGTTTTGGCTGGAAGTTTCCAAAGAAAATCAACCAAGGATAGAAAAATTCAAGGGTGAAAAAAAGTTGGACAAAATGATCAGCAACTGAAAATAAGGCCTTGAAACAGCAAATCTCAGGGTATTTTTAACTGCATCTATTGCTATCTGTGCTGCCTGTCAAAAAAAGAGCCTGTTTCATACCCCCTGTGTTTCTGACAAGTTCTGTATGAGGTGTTCTTGGACCAGTTTTACAGTCAGAGGGAAATGCAGCTGCCTTTGAGATGGTTGCAGCATGGGGGAACAACAGACCAGGGAAGGAAGATGGATACATTCATCAGATCTGTCTTTAGAGTAAATTTTAAGTAGACAGAAGTTAAATATTTAACTGGAATGTAGTCAGGATTCCAGCCCCCTGTGTAAAACAAATACAATGAAATTTAAATGGTGAAAGGGACTTGTATTTCTCTTTGCATATTTTTTTCAAAATTATTAAAACATATTAGAGAAAGTAATTCAAACTTGTAAAAATCTTTATAGTAAGAAAGGGAAAGCTCATGGCAGCTGTAGTTGAGACAATACTTTTGATTTACCCCTTTTCTGAGATAATTAAGCTAAATAATCAGACTGTATATATGTCTCCAGGTAAATATTTAATCATTTCCTTTGGTTGTTGTTGCTGTAAGGGTAGTTCTTTATGGTAATTTGCCAGTGATGAGTGGAAAGCAGTACTTCTAATGTTCATCTTCCTTCAGCGCTCTGCTGAGCGTGCTCAACTGCAGATAGCACACTGTGGTATATTAATGGCGTGAAGGGATTTATGGTCACTGTTCTCATTGGAGCTTGTGGAGATAATGTGCATTCATAAATCCTGCAAGCTTCCAGATGCCAGCATGCTTACTAACTAGTAGACCTGTCTAGAAAATATTGAGAGACATACATTTTTTTTTTTTCCTAATTTGCTTCAGGATTGAGGTTCCCCGGAGAAACTTGTCTGGTCTGAAAATGTTTTGGTGAGTAAAAACAAATTATAAAGTATGGATGGCAGGTGGTTTCTGTGCATAGTTGAAACTCCAGTATTTGAAGCCCTCTCCAAAAACAAAGCTAAAATCCCAACCTGACACCTCGTCCCAAATGTATTCTTTGTGAGACAGTCATAGGAAGAGCAATGGGGACAGTCAGATCTCCATGGCAGCCAAGCCAGCAACTGCCAGGAGATTGCAGCAGATCCTTGCCATGAGTTTACCCATATGTAAACTCATGCAGACCTTTCCTACGCTGCCAAAGACACTCACAGGAGGTAAGGATTGAGTGCCAGTCTCAGGAGTGATTTGAGTGATGGCCCTTGCAAGCCAAGGAGGCTGAAAACAGGGATGAAGACAGCCCCAGGGGCAAGCAGAGCACTGCTGTCCTGCAGCCTTGACCCCGAGCCCCCAGGCTGAAAGGAGATCTAACAGTACCACACAGGTGGCACACTTGATTTCACAAGTTCATGGACATACTGGTGGGAAGGGACCCTGGGAGGTTTCCACTCCAAGCCTCCCACTCAAAGTGGTGCTGTCAACGACACTAGATCAAGTTGCCTGTGGCTTTGTCTAGCAAAATCTGGTACAACTCCAAAGATGGGGATTCCCAGTCTCCCGTTATCTGGTTCCAGTTTTGCATTACCCTCAAGGTGGACAAATTTTTCCTCAAGTTCAGCCTGACCTTGCTAAGCTACAATCTGTGCCCTTATCTCATTTAGACATCTGCCACTACCAAAAATTGTACACTCTTTGCAACTGCCTTTTCAAAGGGGGCTATTAGACCCCTCTTAGCCAGACAAAGCAAGCCCAAAGTCCTCAACTTGCTCTGTAGCTCATAAATTCTGGCTCCTTTATCATCTTGGTAGCAGTTTTGCAATATCCTTCTTTAATTGGGGCCCAAAATTGGTCAAAAAGTGCAAAAAATCTAATCCACTGGTTTTACTGCAGAGGACTTATTGACGCCCTGGATTGTGGTGTGAGTTCTCAGGCATCACAAACACCATGAAATTTTGAGGTGTTTGTGATGTAGAAACATTCTGTGCATGTGCATATTTATTGGGCATCAGGCAGGTACTGCTTAGGGCCTTGCAGGTTAGGATGGTGCCGAAGCACGGTCTCAGCAGATGCCTCTAGAACATCCTGGAGAATGAGAATGGAGCCTGATGAAACAAAATGCATTGGTTGTAGATTACAACTGACATACATGACCTGGCTGCATTACTGTGAGCCCCACTGATGAGCAAAAGTTTTAAGATTGCCTTTTCTTCAGGAAGATACGCAGACCAACAAATTTCTTTCATTCAAGCACTAAATATTTTTATAGAAATCCTTTTAAAAGTCTGTAAGTTCTGTACAACTAAGCCTGATTATCTTCTTAAATGTATAGTTTCTTTGTGCTGTATGTTATGAAAAAATAAATCGTGGTCCAGAGTTGTCTTTGGAAAGAATATAATTCTGCTGTAATTTCAAAGAGGACTGAAAATAATTGTTTTAAATGTATGTGTTAATTAGCATTTCTGTATCAGTCATCGAACATTGAAACCCTTGGAGCCCTGAAATGATTTGCTAGAACTTGGACAGATGTGGTTAGAAGAAGAAGGTATTTTCATAATTTGGTCTCAAGGCCAAGTTCTTCAGTGCTGCTGAAAATGCAGTTTTCTTGGCACAAATAAAGACATTTTCTTTTAACAAAATTAGGATTTTTTGGCATACTCTAGTTGGCAGCTCTGAGAAACTTTACAGCATCTGAGGAAAAAAACTGAAATGGGAAAGAAAAACTGAGGCATCTGACACCATGTCTGGCCTTTGCTTATGGGTTTTATTTGGAGAATGCCGACTTCTCCCCCAGCTCCATTGCACACTCCGTGTGCTATTCATACCAAACCCTGTGGTTAAGGCCAAATGTGACCAGGGACAGCTCTGTACTTTACCAGCGGCCCACCTGCATATATTCATCTCTCCACCTGCCAAGGCACTACTGTGGGATACAAAAACCCAGTCCTGCACTACACCATGTGATCTGTGGGGCCTGGGTAGTTTTGTCATCTCTGCGGCATAAGATTCTTTCCTCATGATGCAAACTGTGCCAGTGTGCATATGTGCACTGCGGATAACTTCTGGGTAGAATCCATTTCAAGTAAAGCTGGAAGTCTGAGAGTTGGCTGGATCTGAAGTTCATTATGTGAGCTCCCTTTCGTAGTCATGGGACAGAAATGGGCACCTTTGGAGCGTGAATCACCCTGCCTGTTTTGCCTGTTGCTCCTGAGTGACTCACGAGGAGCTCACTAGCTCTCTAGGGCTGATGGCTGAACGACATGGCTCAAGTTACAGAATTACAGGATCATCAAGGTTGGAAGAGACCTTCAAGATCCTTTAGTCCGACCATCAACACAGCACCACCATGATCATGCCTAAGCCACATCCAGACACCCCTTGGACACTTCCAGAGACCACCCTCCCTCCACCCCACCATCTCCCTGAGGAACTTGTTCCAATGCCTAATCACCCTTACAGTGAGGGTTTTTTTCTAGTGTCTAATCTAAACCTGAACCTGTTTGGTTTTCTTTTTTTCCAATCTTTTAATCACTAATCTGAAGTTAGGTCCACTAGACCTGACTTCTGGGGTTTGAATTGAAATAGCATTCTCTTACAATTCTGCCCAGGTGAAAAGTCATGGCTGCTTCTTTGTACAACTTTTCACAAAGTGGTCTGGCTTATTCCTTTATTCTTCCCACATCCAGGCACAGGCTTAGTTTTGATAGGTTAGAGACTGGAGCCAGACAATGGTGGGTAACAGTCAACAGAGATCCTTGTTGAGGTCACAATCATAAAACTGTATCACTAGGAAATAAAAACAGAGGAAATAGACATTAAAATTAATGTCTGTGAAATATGTGCCAAAAATTGATTTATTAGGCAAGCAACACTGGTTCAGTTTGACTGAAAATTTGTTTACATCATGCAGCATTCCTTCACTTACAGTTGTGATATATCACTTATTTCTTTAGGACTATTTCATCAAGTAGAAGACCCATATTAAGTCCTAATGGGACCTCTGGGGCACAAAACACTCTCTAAATACTTTGAATTAATTTGCCTTTAAAAGTATAAAATAAATCATGAAATAATCAGACTCTTCATTGAATCTTGCCTGTAAACCATACATAATTTTTGAGTTCAGTTTCCTTATCATACCAACCTTTCCCAGCAATTCTTTTCTAATTGCACAGCAATGCAAGCAACAAATCAAGCGCCGTAACTGTATTTCTAAAATGCAGTGAAAAAAAATCCTTAGAATGTTGAAACTATAAGCATACATCATGACACCTCTTTTAAAATACCTGTGTATATTTGCAATAGGAAAAGTCACACAGCTAGAGAATATTGACAAGAGACGAAAAAAATCCTTGTTATCATTCACACATATGGAAAATCAATTTTTCTTTCGACCGATGATGTCACCTTCCTAGAACAAAGTACTGAGGAGGGCCAAGGAATAATGGAATAACTCATTTTGTAGTCTTTCTAATTTTTCAGTGGTCTGGTTTGTAAGATTTGTAATTGTTTTTACCATTGGTGTACCTGAAACAGACACAAGAGCTCATTTTAGGAAAGAAAACCACCAAAAATCCTCAGAATTTCACAGGCTTCAGGTGGAAGTGTTCAAGCAAATGTGCCTGTCTCAGTTTTCTGTGCAGTAACACTCCCAGGTGAGTGTGTTGCTCTGCACAGGCCCCCGTGAGTCAAGGAGCAGGACTGAGGATGTGGAGGTGTAACACATTGTTCAGTGGGGATTTGGAACAATATAAAAGGTGTGGAGCCTTGAGAAGGTAACACGATTATTAAAAAACAAGTGGCCAGCCCATCCTGCACGTGGTCTGTACCCCTAAACCTACCAGCAAAACCATAAGAAAGTCATGCAACGAAAACTATGTATGGCCCAACAGAATCAGAAAGAAAGCTAGGAAAGGGAAAAGACTAGAAGAGATTACCCAAAAGAGGCAACGGAGCACCCATAAAAGGTGGCAGTTCGAATGTAAACAGACAAATAAGAGAGCTACAGAAGAAATAAGTGTGGCTGGAAAAGGGGGATAAGAAAAAGCTGAAAAGCAGGAATACAGTCAGGAAACTAGTAGGAGCCCTTGATGGCCAACATGTCAAAAGGACATTTACAGATGATGACGCCAGAGCAGCAAAGATCAGTGAATTTTTTACATCAGTCTTAACACAGAAGACCATGAGCAGATTCTTTGCAAATAGGTGGACAGAGCTAGATCAGGCTGAGATGAAGAGAGGATGTAGCAGTCTAAACAAGAAAACTACGTCCTGTCAAGCAGTGAGATTGGGATGACATTGATTTGGGAGTGCTGAAGAGCTCCTGTGCACAACTGGGGGACTGTGGCCCAAGGTGTGTGAATTGTCATTACAAACAGCTGCTGTGCTAGAGACCTTGTGGATTTTCAGTGGAACTTCTGTGCACAAAAGGCCCAATCAGTCAGTGGCTCTGACTTCCAGCCCTGGTAAGGTGGCAAACGCTAATGCAGGACAGGATCATTGAACACATGGGTTAGCATTATCTTTTGGGGAAACTCAAGAGAGCCTCTATGAAGGGAGGAACACGCAGTGGTACTCTGGGAGGGTGCTAAAGGGAGCATGTGGATAAAGGGTGCGTTCCTATTTGGATATAGCAAGCGTGGATTTGCAAAAAGCTTATAACAAAGTTCCACACGGAAGGTTGTGAAAGATGTTATGTTGCTATGGGACTGGAAATAGGTCCTTTTTGGACTGAAAGCTGGTTGAAGGATTGGAAACAAACCATAACTCCTAATGGTAACTTTCCAAATTCTAAATATCAAGATTTTTCAACACAGAAAGTATTTCTTTACAAGGGAGGAAAAATTTCTTCATGGAAAGGGTTGTCAAGCCCTGGAAGAGGCTGCCCAGGGAAGTGGTAGAGTCACCATCCCTAGAGGGGTTTAAAAGACGTGTAGGTGTGGCACTTGGGGACATGGTTTAGTGGCAGTGCTGGCCGGATGCAATGATCTTGAATGTCTTATCCAACTTAAATGATTTTATGATTCTAAGTGAGTAGTTATGTTTTTACTACTTAGTTGTCCCAGGAGGTTGCAGAGCTGCTTAACCAGAGCAAATTCAAATAGGAATGAAGCAGATTTATAGACAACGGGTTCAAAACAAGTACTAAAGGGGAAAGACAGGTATTTACCCTTTGACATCCCTCATCTATATTAGGAATTGATAGCAGATGGTGGGGAAGTAGGATGGGAAAGGACCATAGAAAGTGGCCAGGTGTCAGTGCTCCTGAAATAGCTTCGCCTGTTGCTGTTGTTGTGGTCTTTTTCCCTAGAAGAAGTCAGAATTCTGAAAAAGAAATATAGCTTGTTAAAAATCCCTGTGTTTTTAATCTCACCCAAGAACTGAGGGCTATGGGGGGGAGTTTATTTTTTAATGAAGGGAGGCATGCCAATCTCATATAAATGAACACAAGCAAAAATGGGGTAAATCTGGGGTAAATCTAACTACTCCTCAGGTACAAGTCTGACACCTGAAGCCCTGAATGAAAATGGCATCGTAAAAGATCAGCTGGAACTACAGGTGGCACACAGCCAATAGAGTAAAATACCCTTCAGTCTTTTGTGTTGAACAAAACTTTTCTCTACCAGGAGTTTGTCTTGACAAGAAAATGAAATCCAGCTGAAGAGGGCATTTGGCTTTATCCCACTATGTGCCTTCCTTTCCCGTCTTGACTTCATCTCTGCTGTGTCCTGTGAAGCCTGTGCTCTACTCCAGCCTGGTACTCCTCTATCCCAGGCACCCCGTGGGGCAGATTGCTGCCAGGCAGCTTGTGGGAGTACCTGTGGAGATCAGGCTTGTGAGTGGAAAATATACTGTCCAAGTGTAATATAGAGAAATTGCTCTCACCATCTGGAACTCTGCTGCTGGCCGTGAGCCAGCAGCTCCTGCCTCAGCAACCTGTTTGATTCCCTCTCCCTCCTTCCATCCTATCCACCTCAATGGGTACTCTTCAAGGCATCATTTGTCTTCATCTGTACAAATCCCAAAGCTGACCTGGCACTCACCTCCCACAAACTTACCTGCTGAGTGTTTTAAATTTCATGGTTGGTACTTGCTTCTGACATTAGGTACATTTGAAAATCTTGCCTTAAAACACATTTTGAAGTTAAAGCTGTTTCCCCCATTTGTTGTTCCCAAAGGACTTCTCCCATTCCAGGTGTTCTCTGATTTCTACTGGAAGAGGGATTAACACCTGGACTAATGGCTGGGTGATGCCCCTTGATGTAATGGTGTTGAGAACCAGATGTTATTTGCACTTTCACTGCTGTATATATAGCACTAATATATGAAAGATTTTCACAGAGACACTTCCCAGTCTTCCCAACTCAGCATAGATTGTGTCATTCAGCTCTGCTGGAAACCTCTAACTAGAGTGATTTTCCTCTAGAGAAAAATGCAGGCACTAGTGGCTTGATCTAAGTTCTTCCACTGTGTCTCTGTGTCTGAGTGTGAATTGTTGCACATATATATTTGCTGGGCAATGTAGGGCCAGATGGATTTACAGCAGATAAACATATGCTTTTGAATATGCTAAATTTATTCATATGTTATAATTATTTTTCTTTTAATGTCTTGATCTGAGGATTATCAAATGGATATTAGAAAACAATACATTGCAAATGTTATCTTTATGGCTCTTTGTCTAGGATGTCTTAATGATGGAGAAGAGAAAGAAAATGGAATGAAGGCATTCTGTCAAAATTAGGTGCTTCGTTGCTATAAACCTCCATTTACTGTTGGGAGACTGGGTAAAAATTTTTAGAAAACCGGTAGGAACTTAGAAAATGTTTGAATGTGTTTAGGAGACACTCCTCTTGTCCAGAAGACTCCTAAAATCTTGACAGAACAGAAAACTGTTTGACAGCTCCTATTTTGGAAAATTGAGAGAGCTGGAGGTGGTTTGCTGGATTAGAAAGTGCAGCAACAGCATTAATGCAGAGCCTGGCTTATCTTCACAGCAACGGAGGCCGTTTGTAAGATCACACTATCAGCACTGGCATAAAGACAACTTAGAAGAGCTTCAAATATTCTGTGAAAAACCCCCCACCATTAACTCATATTCAAAAGGAGTTGCTCTACTGCTGATATAAAGGATGGAAACTGCCTTTGGGATGGAAATTGTGATGAAGAACCTTCTGGGACCGTGTCTTCATCTTCCCGAGGGTTTTATGAGAGCCTGCTGATTCTTATGGATGCTCCAGAAATGCTAACTGAAGAAGATCTCTGCACCCTGTTTGGTTCTGTATCATTTCAGAGCAGCTCACAGGAACTGAGATTCAGGGGACCATGACAAGTCCCTGATGGTTCAAATTCTCTTCTTAGATGTCTGGAGGCAGACTCTGACTTTGGGTTGCTGAGATACTTGTGACAAGTGTGTAGAGCTGCTCTTGCCAGGCACTGAACATTGTGGAGGGAGTCAGAAATGAGTGGTTGTGGTTACTCCAGCAATGTGGAGTAAGAACAGAACTGGTTCCTTTGACAAAATTACTCAACTGTTTAAACTCACAATCAGACCCCTTTCTGGATTAAGACAGTGTATCCCACTTTGGGCACCCCTCGTCCCCCCACCAAAGATCTTACAAGAAGGATCTTATAAGTGCCCCTAAAATAATTGTGCTTTTGCTGGTCCAACATGAGTGGGGGGAGATTTTGTAAGAGATGGGGGGAAGGATCTGGGAAATCAGGAAAGTGGGATGTGAATTCTAGGTCCTCCTAAGCTTATGGGAAAGTGAGTTGATCTCTCAAGAGAGATCAGACTGCGGGGCAGTAATCACCTTAGTGGGCCATCCTCCACAGCCAGGGGCACATGAGAAATTAGCTTGTCAATAGGACATTGGGCAGAGGGGCAGGTCCCAGGGACATAGGCCAGGTTTTTCTGATCACTCTTTGCAGCCTTGCTTGAGGAGAAGGTACTAAAGTGCTATCCTGAATCTCATCCTTTATCCTCCTGCATGTGCAGGATGAGCAAGACGAGTATTCTGAATAGCTTTCACCCAGTCCTTTTCTGAGACCAGCTGTAGTAGCAATTCTCATGGTACATTCTTTGTCATCAAAGTGATAATTAACCCCAGCTGGGAGAATCACCTCTGACAGCAGTATCTCCAGGTACATGCCAAGCCATGGGAGGATCAGCATCCACCAGCTTCCCTTACACCTTCCAGTGGTAGAAGTGCTGCCCAAGTGGGCCTTTCCCAGCCCTTCCTCCTCTCCTCTGCCAAGGAGGGGAATGTCACATCTCCTCCCAGCATTGTGTCAACCCCCCTCAAACTGCCACGCACCTCCCTTGAACTCCTTTCAGTCTGCTGCCCTAGTGCTTTAATAAAGGTAATGACGGCTGTCTGCCCCAGGCCATCCCTGTAAGTCAGCAGAGTGCTCTGATCTTGTAAATCACACTGTAAATTGCCTACATATCTCTCAGATTTTGTTAGTTTATTTGTTTCAGTTTTCCTCTGCTGGTGCCAGACGAGGGAGACTGGATAAGACCAGCCCAACCATGGATTTCAGCCAGCATGGTAAATCTGGAATAATTTATCATTTTTTCTTTTTTTCTTTCTTTTTTTTTTTTTTCCAAGTAGACCAGCAGCAAGTTTCTTTTTGAGCCAGCACGTCACAGTCCCCTCTGACTATCACAGATACAAAAATCATGTGAGATTGCTTGGTAACACTCAAATATAAGTACTGTACATGTCCCAAGGACTGCACTGTACTTAATAAAAAGTTACAAATACTATATAGACATACCAAATTCAGGGGAATCTGCTAATAATTCAACAGAGCAAGGGTAATAATGCTGCTCATAAGTTTAAAACTCTCTACATATTAAATAGGAACTGCTGACAACATAGCACCATACAATCTGTAAAAATGGGGAAAAATATGATTCTCTCGCCATTGATAAATCAAAGACATGAAACCTATGGAGTAAACCCAAGAAGCAGTGAAGAAAGTCTGTCAGAATCAAAGAAAACAGCATCCAAATTAACCCAGGCAAGACCCAGACTCAAGCTATAGCCACAGATCAAAACATTCCTCTGTACATAAACATCCTGCCATGGGGGCTGATCAACATCTCACATTAGTAATACTATATTCCCCGAGAAGGGCTTTCAAGGCACACATCAGCACAAAAGATGTGAAGTTCAAAGCTAACAATAAGAAAACAATTAGAAACAAAAATCTTCTACTCAAGGACTCCACAAAGAATGGCAAGATTTTTTATTAGCACAATAATCCCTGCAGCGGCAAAGAAGAGCACTCAGAGAAGTCAGAGAAGAGAAAAAATAGTCTGCAAAAATGAGAAAAACAATATGCTAGTGTACAGTATTTTATATGTTTCTAGTGGGAAACAAACTTCTACTTCAGGAGCTCCTTTTCTCTACCCATGTTTCCTTTGTTTCCTAGATTTCTGCTGCAGCTGTTGGAGAAAATATCCCATCGTAACTGCAATGGTACTAATCACAAATTGTTAAAATAAACATCATCTTTAAAATAAAACAATGCAGCGGCTGTGCTGTTGGGTCGTGTTCATCCCTCTTTCTGCTTTCTGACAACTGCTCCAAGTAAAGGGCTTTACCTACCGCATCCAAGATTTTCAACCATTTCTGCTGTTGCTCCAGTTACTTTGAGCAACTCCGGAATTAGCTTGTCTTTTCCAATATTTACTCTTCCTGCGATTTTTTTTGTTTCCTTGGCAAATGTAATCTCAGTGAATTGACACTGAAGAGCTACCAAAGACAGATGTTTGCTCAGAGGTTTCCTGTGCAGTAATACAGTCCAGGGAGAACCGTGAGGCCACTGAGGACAGCTTAACCACAGGTGAGACTTCCCTCCCAGGGAGGTACCCAGAGACCGGTTGCAGTTGTACAGGTTTATCCCATCTAAGCAGCGGCCTTGAGAGCCCATCTCCTCATGCTTTTCTTGAAATGCAGCATCCACAGCACTTCGTTTAGCTAGGGAAGGCAATTAAATGGGAAGGTTTATTTGGGGATGATGAATCATCCCCAAAATTCTGTTGTCTTTCCTATCAGCACTTGGATGTGCTGGGTCATATAAATGTTGGAGAACTTTGGGTTAAGATACAAGAGCAGATTTTTGCTGTTCAAAACTATTTCTTCAGAAATACTGAACAAGAGGAAACCAAGTACTGGCAGAGGTATCTATACCAGAAGAGTGAGTCCCCACGGTGATTTCCCTGGGTGACCGCTGTCCCATCGCTGATGGCCAGCGTACCTGTCACTCCTGTCCCATGCTCAGTAGCCTAAGAGGGAAGGAAAGAATGGGTGTGGGAGGACCACACTGCCCTCCATTTCACACTGTAAGTTTTTTCTTAATTTCATTTGAGAAAACATAAATCTCCCTGGAGTGGGCTGTCAGCGAGCTTGTTTGGGGAGGGGGTTATAGAGAGATTGCCTTGGGCTAAAATCAACTTCCCCCTCCTTATTTGCTCAAATCTCTGGCAGCCCCTAGGAACATAAACCAAGTAACTTTGTGCCTTATTAAAAACAAGTTATATAGAGCAAAAAGAACAAGTTTAAAAAGTGATAGGAGTGGTGATGTGTTCCAGACCTGGTCCTGAGCGGCAGGTGGTTAACGGGAACCTTCCGAAGAGCCGTGCTTGGAAAGGTGCCCCAGGGATGGTCTCTGCAGTGGTATCTGTTAGCAGTAATTTCTCCAGCAATTCTCTGAGGTTGTGAAATAAATATAGGCTCCAATAAAATAGATGGTGCTTGTATTTAATCATTACTGTGCTCAGAAAGAGCTTGCACAGTGTCAAGAGGGCCATAAGGTGAACAAAGAAAGTGAAATGTAACCTGAAGAATATTGCGCAGCTATGAATTTCGATCAATTAAATGGATGAGGAGACGAAAAAAAATCAATGCAGGTCTTCCACTCTGGGATATGACTGTGAATACTTTACTCTTAAATCCTCCAAAGACACATGCCAAACAAATTCCCATGTGGGCATTTTCATTTTTCACTGACTGCCCTCAAAACAAAGCCCACTCAATGAACTCCATCACAATGCCAGATTTTTCTAGGGACCCTAGTTCCCAAAAAACCAGCCTGCTATAATTTCCAAGTACAAAGCACAGATATCAGCCCTGGTTGCAGGTTCTGGGTTTGCTCCCAGGGTGGTGATGGTTGAGATGGTGGTTTCTGCATAGAAATTGGGTGCTTCACCCAATCTTACGTGAAATAATGACCTGTGAAAGGAACAGTGAATTTGGGCAGTTGTGAATGAAGTGCATTTAGATAATAGTGCTGACCAACATGATCCCCCCATGACACAAATGTTTAGACAAACTCTGGTCTGTTAAAGGTTATTTCTGCTAAGAGGATAAAATTATCCCACCAAGAAGTTTTACTGTTTACTTATTGAGACTAATGAAGCTCTGTTTCTTGAAAAGAGAGAAATCAAATAGCAATTAGCCATTAGTTTCATTTGCTCTTAGTTTCAAGTGTCTGTCAGTCATCTCAGCCCCTCATCTCTAGAGGTCTCCCTTTCAGCTTGTTCTGGGCTCTATAACCTTTCACCTTTTTTCCACATTGACATAAACCTTCAGGGAAAACAGCCAGTGACACTTCTTCATTAACATGTCATTTTGGTTTAGAGAGTTGTGCCACAGAAGCCACTGTTATTTCAGCTATTTGAGTTCACAAGGGAACGTAGCTGTTCCTTGACAGTTTCATGTGTGGACATCAGCAGTCTGTAGCCCATCCATAACACTAATTCACTAGAAATGGCTGAATAACTATAATGAATTAGCCTTGAACTTTGTCATCAGCCAAGGTGACTGTGCGAGGCCATTAACCCAGAAGAAGAATGGTAGCAATCCCAGAAGTCAAAAACTGCATCACAAATGACAGCATTGCTTGAGTAAGTAAAACCAGTGAAATATTTGGAAAGTCTCCTGAAGATGAGCCCAATTCCAAGCCCCACTACCCACAGGCTTCTGAACCCTATGTTTCAAGTGGGATGAAGAGCCCAGTGCTACAGATGGTACTGATTTTTTTTCATACCATTGCATTAATCAGATTTTTAAAAATGGGGTAGTGCTGATTTTGTTGGTTTCTACCTTAGAACTTCGTCCAAATACAATAATTTTTAAAGTTATTTTCGTTATTCTGCAATCATTTTGCCACTGACATTTACTTGTCTTTCAATCTATGTTGGGATTATGGTAGACAATAAAATTAAAATGTCAGCCTTCTTTTTCACTGTGCCCGGTCTTTTTTATTAAAGAGAAATTAAACTCTGTAAGGAAACACATATTCTTCCAACAACCATCTTTAGATACCGTGTCTTGCTCAATGTTTTTGGTTGGAATAACAAATCATTTAGAAAAGGCCCAATCTGTTTGGGTGTTGTGGGGTTTTAATTGAACAAACTGCCATGAATCACAGTGCCACTGCCACCGCAAGGGGAAGCAGCAGGTCTTGCAGCCAGGAGAGCACTGGTGTAAGACATACTGCCTGAGCCTGGTGACATACTCTGTGGCTTGTGGGGAGCCAGTGCAGACTGCCTGGGGCTCCAGCACTTTATTTTGTCTGTAGCAGATGAAATTGAAAATTCCGTTTTGCAAGGAAGCCCTTAATACTCAGGTCTGGTTTATCCATTTGACGCTAAGCTGCTCTGAAGGGTAGTGCCTCATTGCTATGTGGAGCAGAGGAGGTCAGTGTGAAGGTCGTGCCTGGTTTGCAAGGCTGTGTGATGGGTTCACTGGGACCCACCAGCGACAGAGGCTCGCAGTTGGGTCACTGAAGCATTGGCATGACGTGTAACAAGGGCACAGCCATCTCTGTGGGAGCGCTGGCTGCTGGGCCAGCCGTGTTCACATACAGCTGGAAATTTAAAAGCAGATTGTGCCCAAGGCAAGGTTCATCCCTGCAACAGAAGAGCAGCAGAAAATGCCTTGAATTTTCAATAAACAAAGATGAAGCTGTTCACCAGAAAAACTTGCAGTGTGCAGGCCTTCTCCAAACCTTCAGAGCTTGCACCTTTTCAAAGTTCCCACTGAGCTTCTCACAAATGCAGGCATCTGTGCCCATGTGTATGCTTGTGCAGCAGGCAGGAGAACATACTAGAAACTATGCTTGGAGCAGTGCCATGAATATTCATGAAGAAATGCTAAATTAGAGGATAGTAGAGTCCTGGTAAATGGAGACAGGAGAATACCACTTGGGAGAAGATGTACAATGGAAAACAGAGTCGTTCACATGAAGATAGAATGGTTTGGAGACAAAAGCATGAAGATGAGAGGGAGTTGGAAGACATGAGAATGTGAGTCTGCCATGGGAAATAATGGGGAGCTGGGGAAGGGCATGCTTGACTATACATCTCCTAGGAAATGAAATGGGACAGGGAACATCCCTGAGCACAGCAATTTGCCTATCTGTATTAGCCCTAGCTGTTTATTAAGAGTAGTTTTCAAATGGCCACAGTTTTGGAGGCTAAGAGATCTACCTTTAGGTCACTCTGGGTCAGCTGGCCTTGCCTTCACTGTCCAGTACAGAGACAACCCTTTTGTGTATGGTTTTTTAGATCATGTGCCATCTCAAGAGGTCCTGAGCGTGACTGAAGTGCCTACAGAGTTAGAAAGGATTGTCCTGCTTCATTAGACAGGCTATGTGGAGTCTAGTCACATTGCTCACATGATATGAGTTGGGTTATCTTTGTAACATGAAGGCAGGTCTCAGGAAGCAGGGAACAAAGCCCCAGTCAGAGCACACACAGCAGTTCTGCTCCTTGGTGTCTTTGCAGAGTGCTGCTTGGTGTGTGTGTGCAAGAGACGTTTCATCTAAATTATGCTGCAGTGGCTCAGGATTTGTTGAAAGAAGTCCTGCTCCAAAGGACTCAGATTTTTCTGTTTAGATTAGGTTGAAGAAGTCGAGTTGGAAAACAGAGGGACAAAGGCTGCAGGAGGATGAATGAGATAACTGATGCTTGGCCAAACATAAAGGTTTGTTCAGAGAGATGAGAGGAGCTGTAAAAGAGCCCAGAGCCATCAAAGCATACACAGAGCACACAGCATTAAATATGCTGAAGGCTCACCAAGGTAAGAACAAGAATGTGAAGCTCACTGGAGATCCTGGAGGTGGGCAGCCTCAACCATGCCATGTTGGCAAACACAGTAGTTTAGTGTATCAGGAAAGAACTGGAAGAGGCATGGGAGGACACATCTGTAAGAGTTTAAACATACAGGGAAGAGAGAGGGAAGGGTGTTCTCTGCATGTGCTGTGTGAGAGGTCATCAGAGGGAATTTGAGGAAGAATGGGAAGACTCAAGAGAACATTTGTTTGATGATGTTGAAGAGGGAAGGCTTTCTCTGTAACACTACTTACCTGAAATAGCAGTGCAGAAACTGCAGAAACTATTCCTTCCTTCCTTCCTTCCCTGCAAACATGTACAAGCTGGAACATGGCAGGTTTAAGGCAAGCAGATGGTCTGCAAGCAGAAAGAGATGCTTGAGCTGCTTGGCCCAGAGGCATAACCACACATTTTTTCAGACCAGGGTCTATTTTGGGCTTGGCCCCCTTCTTGGCACAGTCCTGAGCTACTCCTGTGACTCTGCCAAACTGTGAGCTGAGTCTCCTTTTTTTGACAGAACTGGCACATATTGTTCTTCATTCACAATCTGTTTTTTAGAGTCATTTTTACAGCAAATAGCCAAAGGAAACAACATTTTATTGCACAACAAGACAGCTCAGAAATAGTGGAATGGAGGTGAGAAATGCGTTATCAGGAATTAAATTAATCATTAAAAAAAGAGGTTTGAGAGCAGATTAGTTCATGCCTTTGTGCTATTTTTATGACTCCTACTATTGCATTGTCAGGTCCTGGCACAGCACTGTGTCTGGAGCTTCAGCCTGTGGTGCTGACTGCAAAATAAGCGCTCACTTTGGAATGCTTTTCTCATTTTGTAAATCATCTTTCCCTAAAGAAAATCAATGAACAAGTGACCCAGACGGCCAGGTTCACTCACTCCAACAGTGCTGCAAAGCCTGGGATGCCAAGGCCTGGCTGTGCCTGGTGCTTGCTGCTCCCACCATGCATTTGAACACTGATTAAACGGAGCAGGAACAAACCCACCTCCCCCAAGCTCCAAGCAAGGTGTGCAGGTGCAGGCTCCTCTCTTGGAAAGGTACATGCCATGCTGTCAGGTTTGAACAAGCCACAGCCACTCAGCTGCTGAGGCCTGTATTTCCAGCATTGAACTCTCCAGCAGCCAGGCCTGAAACACAAACACTGCTCCCATGTTCCTCTTCTTTAACATGTGCCATCAGCATTGCCCAAAGTGGGTCCATATCTCCTGTCAGTCTGCGTTGCTCCCAAACCTCCAGATGTTCCTCTGGTGCCTCCCCACAATGGCAGCCTCTCCTACAGGAGTAGCCATGGAGCAGACAGGTTGTCCTCTGAGCCCAGGGGCTGTGTCTGTTCTGGCACATGGGGCATGCCCATTGCTGGCTCTGAGCTGTGTCCAGCGGAAGGTTGGGGCGGGTTAGCTGTTCTGCTCCAAAATGATGCTGGGATTGTGCTAACAACTAATGGGGTGGACAGCCTGAACATGTTCCCAGGCACTCAGACACAAACCAAGTGAAAGTGATGACTGTGCAATGTCCTCCCTGAGGGTAGGGGTAACTGGCCCCCCTGAATTTCTGTAGGGCTCAGGCTCTATGTCTCTCAGATCAGACCAGCCCCAAGTTTCCTAGTTTTGGCCATCCTGAAGTTTCGTCCATCAAGAAACTGAAGGCGTCTCAATGAAAGTAGGAACGGGCAGAGGGAGAGAGAACTTTGACACCCTGCAGGTTATTCCTCCCTACAGAGCTTGTTTTGCAAAGAGAAAAGTGCTGGCAGGGTGAAGGGAATCCTTTTTTTGGGCGGTTGTGTGAATGAATGGATAGAAAGATGGATGGACCAATGAATAGATGATGAGCAGGACAAACTGAAAAAGAACAGTTACAAAATATCTAAAGCTTGTGAATACAAACACAAAAGAAAGGTAAGGATAAGAAAAATACTGTCTTTCTAGGACCATCTTTTCATTTAGCCACACCTTTTGACTGTAGGGATCCTACCTGACAACCCTCTTCTAACCACAGACCCAAGGTAATTTCCATGTAAACCAGGATTAAACACAAGGAACTGCCCTGAAAGTCATGGAAGATATTTCACATACAACAGAAATTATTTTTAGCCAAAAACTTGTGTTTCCTACCCTTATATGCCCTTGAAACTTGTTCTTCATGCAGATGAAGAAATGTACTGTTGTAAACAGGTCACTGTAAACATACATCAAGAGAACCAAAATTAAGGGCACACTTTCACCTTCACATGGTTTGAGGGGAAGACTAATATAAAATGCAATGGGTCCTTTGCAATGTGCACTGCACAGGTAGAACATAACATGCTTTGTTACGAACTGACCTTGGCTAGACTGTAACTTTTTTAGAAGGTTTCAAGCCTCAATGAACTGAAGAATTGCAAAGACAGCTGGAAAAATTTTAGCCTCTAATTTCTCCTAGAAGTTTCTCTGTTAGAAATTCAAAGTTCCCATTTTTCCCCATGGACAGGATGATGTATGTGAGAATTCGTGTGACATATGCTCTAGTTCATTAAGAGAGTAATAAAACTTAAATCTTTCTGCAGTCATAAAAAACTATTTCTCACCTGAATCACCACTATAGAAGTTTGTGAATGTTTCCATCTGAATTGTACTTGAAGTATAAAATGTGATTAGATCAAAATAATTTTCAACCACATTTGACATGTGCACACCAAAACATCAGCCTTACTATGTTACAAATTTAATCTGTGTATTTCCTTTACCTCTGTTTCTTCTCTTTTTATTTCTATTATTAATTATCAAAACCCACAAAATCTAAGAAGGTAGAAACAAATGTTTCAATTTCTTAGGACATTGCTTGCTTACCTCCAGTTTTCCCATAGCAGAAGGAATACACATTGCTTGTCTTCTGTCTCGTGGCTCTCAGCTTTGAATGACCAGGTTGGGTTTATTCATTGTTGCAAGGAATCATATCCCAGCCTTCTGTATTTTCTAGTGCTTATGTAATTAATTTTATTGGGGATACCAGGACTATTCCAATGGAAACCCCCCGCATTTAATAGAGAAGGTATCAGCTTCCATGCTGGCAGTGGGGCTGGATGCAATAATGGGCACTCAGCTGCTACTCCTGTGCCAGATGTAGTTCTTTGCATAGCAGGAACATGTCAGGGCAGAAGTAGGACCAGATGCCTACAGGTCAAGCCCAGAGCATATGCTTTTTTTAAATGTCAAACCCTGGATGTTTTCGCTCCTTGCTCTAGCATACAGGACCACATCCACATCTTCCAGTGCACGGAAGCATGCTGCACTCTCACCCTGTACATTGTAATAATTGTAATATTATTACAGAGTTATCAGGACTGGCATTACTCATTGGATATTCAGGGCAGAGCTACTGTGCCTTAGTGTTGTGCACTGAGGTGCTGTGTTTGGAAAAGGCTGGAATGTGAGGAAAAAAAAGGCATTGGCTGAACATTCCTCTAATCATTCACAAGCCTACCTGGCAAAAAAACATTGATGGCCTAATAAAACCAGAGATTACTCTACGTCTGTCTGTACGCACAAGAGACAGCAAGAAGATCCAGGATGTATTTTGTCTCACAAATGATTAAGATCTTACATTTTGTCTTTTGGTCTGGGAGACGCTGATCCTGTCTCCGCCTTGGTCCTGAAGTAGTAAAGGCTTGGCTGATGCTTAGGATCAGTCAGGTCCTCTTTTAAACCCCAGGAGGGGGTTGCTGTTCTCACACCTCTGCATCCTCTAATGAATTTCTTTGTTTTTATGAACAGGTGTCACCAGTGCCGTTGTGCTGGATCTTAGCATGCGTCTGAGCATGCAGTGTAGCAGCCGCAGTGAAGCTGAACAAGCAGTTTGGCAGAGGAACAGGATCCTTAGGACTGTGTGCAACAGGCATCCCTGAAAGACTGAGAACCAACCTCACACTGGGGGAGTGGAAAAGTATTCAACTGCTGGGAAACCAGCTGAATTTAACAAACGAGAACTGTTTCTTCATTTGGATAGCACAGGCTGCCAGCTTTCCTCAGTAGCTGCCTGACAATCAAGTCCTGCACCCAATATCTGGCAGGCCAAGTGTTCTCCAGTTTCTTGACTTTCACCCTGCCTTTAAACTGTGCTTGTTAGAGCCATCCCTGGTTTCTCTGGCTTCTGCCTGGTGTTTGCCTTTGACCTGAGAGGTGGATGTTATTTCCAAACTACTGCCACAAACAGGTGATGAAAGCTGAGCCTCTCTCAGACAAGCATCACTAATAATAGCTTCCATTTCTTACAGGTGCTGTAGTAGGAGGTCCTTACCTCTTGCATCAACTGCAGAATCTTCTCTCAAGTTGTCTTAAGTGTCTCAGCACTCCTGAACTGTGCTCAAGTTAAAAACTTGCACTGAAGAAGTTAATGCAAATTGATGCTTTTGGACAATATGTCAAAAGCATAAACCCATGGTTTTTCCTACATCTTTTCCATGCATTTTCCTTCAGTGTAAAGCTTCAACTATCTCCTCATACAATCTGCTGTAGATTAACATTGGAATGGAAACTTGTGTAACATCTTTTCTAACACAGAAAAAAGCAACTTGCTTACATTGGTACTTGACATATCAATGTGCATATCACCCATAGAAAATGTCAATAGTTGGGATGAGCAATTTCATCAGAGGGAATGAAATTCAAGTGAACAAATGTAATTGTAGCTAATTTCCATTCTCTGGAAGAACATGCTGTAGAAAATTGTTGTAGATGAAAAAATATTTTGAGCTATGAACACTAACAGGCAGCAGATCATTGGGTATGTATATGTGAACAAGTGACTGTCCAAAAATGAACTTTTGAGTACTGAAGCAGAAACTTATTACTTGCTAGCTGTGATTGGGATGATCTGTTTGCAAACTTTGGTAACACAAGAATTGAAGAAAAGCAGCATGACCTGGATATTCCAGTTAATAAAGAGTCGTGAGACAGAGCTACCAGGTAGGAGGCTGAGCACATGCAGGACTTCTGCACGTGGATGTTTAGTTGGGAAAACTGGGGGCTTGGGGTTCTGGAGAGAAGAGCTGGCCCCAGAATAGAAGGGTCCCTGTCAAGATGTGATCTTGTAAAGAAGAACATTAGAGGGAAGCTGCTGTAAGTGGGAGAGCTCCTGGAGATCAGGAAGCTGTGCGGAGATGAGTGCCCGGGTGCCTGGGGTCCTTGGTCACTGACGCCCAAGGCCGGTGGCAGTGGCACAGCAGGACCTGACCCAGCTTTCTGCCGAGCATCCTGGGGCAGCTATGACCTGCCTGTGGGAGGGACACGGAGGCCAGGGAGCAACAAGGGAAATGAGTGCAGGATATAGTGACAGAAGGCAAGAGCTTGAAATTAGGCTCTTAAAAAAACCCCAGTACCCAGATCCACCACGTGTTGTTATTTACTATGTCTCACTTCTGACAAAGTTGTAATTAAACCTTGAGCAGAGCAGAGAGGACTCCATCGATGAGTAATGCAAGGAGGTTTTATTTGAACAGCCATCTGTGGAACAGAAAGGGGAGAATGTCTGACTGGACATTTTCTTTTATAAATAAATTTTGGGGTTTGGTTTTTTTTCTGAAATGGGAAACAGTTGGCTCAACAGCTGCCAGTTATTTGACTGCACAAGATTGCAATGATGATATGATGAGCATATTTGGAAGAAGTTTTTGCTACACTATTAAAAATATGCTGGCAGGAGAAGAGACACTTAAAACTACTTTTTTAAAGTGTACAGATTTTGTTTTCTACATCTGAAAGCATTCTTATCCCGAAAGAGTTCTGTCAGATTCTGAAGCAAATGGTATAGCAGGAAAATAAAGGCAAGGCAAAACCCGATAATCCTGTGTCAAACAAAATGTGTGTGAAATGCAGTTTCCTTCTGACAGGTGAGAGAAAGCAAGCTGCTCCCACAAAAGGAGCAATCCTCCTTTTTTCTGACCAGCTTTACAGTCAAAGTGTGTCTATAGTTTGAAAAAGATTATTACTCATTATTTTTGCATGAAGGAGACTTGGGAAGTCTATGCAAGAAGATATGTAAGCCATGTAAGAACATGTTCCATGCCTCGAAAAACTCAGAAATGTGGAAAAGGACATGACTGGAGTAGCTAATCACAGCAAGGAGGAAGGATACTTTCAATGACACAATTGTGGCTGGCATGATGAATGGCACTTGTATTTCCCAGGCAAGCACATTTCTTAACTAAATGCTCCAGAATATCATTCCCAAGGTGGATTGATAGAGCTGTACATACACTAAAACAAAGGTGCTGGGGAAAAGACCTGAACACCCATGGAGGGTACACCCAGGGCACACCCTGGTGTGGTACTAACTTGTGACACTAAAGCTGTCCCCAGCAATGTTTGGTGGCTTCTGATAAGCACCTGGCATATGCTCATCCAGCACTCCTTGAGGAGAATCTCAGCTAGAAGATGTCAGACTGAGGAGGTGGAGGGTTGTACACACAATCCAAGACCATCGACCCACCCAGCTCACACTGGCTATTCCACCTGGAGCTGTCAGGAGCCACTGGGAAAGGTTTCAATACAGTTTGTGATAAATAAACATGAAGAATTTCTCCGAGCTTCTGCCAATGTTTGCGTTGTGCTGGATTACAGCATCTGTTTGCACAAACTCCTGTCGCCTCAGCAGCAGGGAGCACAGCATCACTGTATTTTGGGAGGTGTCTGCAGAGGGATGCTGTCATGCCCTGCTGTGCCGTGCCACTGATGCCTTTGGTCTCTGAGGTGTACTGAGGGGTCTCAGAGGGATTTACTGGGGCAAGTGTGCAGGGAGGCTTGTACAGCCTGGATCAAATCTGAGTAGTGCACAACTATTTACAGCCTCTGGTCCAAGCCCTCCTTTTGCTGTAGTTCAGAAGACAGATAGTGAAATAGTTCCTTCCAAGTTATTATCACCCTGTTAAACTATCTACTTGATGGCTTTTTTTCCCCATTCTTCTCATTTATCCAGAGGGATTGTGCTTAGAAGCATTTTTGCTGTTGATCACAGGGTTTACAAAGAAGGGTTACCCAAAATAGAGGTCTTGCTGCTGGCTTTGTGTGTGACTTAGTCTTATAATTCCTGTTTTCAGTTGGTGAGGCTCATCCATTCTTCACATGCTGGAAGCCCTGAGATACCCCTGGAAAATCCAGTGTGATGAGCTCAGGAATTTTTCCATTTCGGTTGATAATGTCTCCTCTCCTCCTCCATCAGTTCTCACGGCAAGGCTTATGTCAGACACAAACAGCACCGCTTCTCAAATAACTCAACCTCATAGAAGGAGGTGAGCTGTCATTTATTTTTCAATCTTGCTCAAATAACTCAGAGAATCTGAATGACTAATTTACCCTGTGCTTGGAGAAGGACAGGAAATATCAGGGGAATGCAAACAAGCAGACAGATTTTGCTAAGTCAACCTTCATGTAGGCTAGATTTCTCCACTTACATTAATGTCCTAGACCCCCTTCTCTCACTCCGTACATCCGGTGTTCCCAGCCTCAAACTGTTTTGGCACAGCTGTGTGCCAGAACAAGCCTTTTGTGTTGTACTTCCCCTTAAAACACTGTTTATATGCTACCAAGATGGTGCACAGGCTCTGTACCAACTCTCTGGTTTCCCCTGTGCAGGGGAGCCCTGGCACAGCTGCCAAACTCTCGGGGACTTGGGAAATGCGCATTGCTCACATGGGGGAGATCCAGCAAATCTGCTGCTACTCATAGATGCTTTAATAAGCTGGATAAATGGCTGATTAAAGCCTTGCCCAGCCCTGCTGGAGGCTGAGCTTGTTACTCTGCTTAGATGGTGCCTTGGCTGAAACAAAGCACCTCCTGCAGCTCTGCGTGAAACCCCAGCATGATCCACCCTGTGAAGGTGTCATGTCCCAAAATGTCAGCAGGGAAACGAGCAATGATTTTTCTGGCACTACAAAGATGGTTCTGTGTGTACTGCCTCGTATCACAGCAGGACTGGGCAGGTGATAGACAGGGCTGGTGGGAAAAGCTGTTTTCTCCTGAAGCTCACAAGGCCAGAGAATGCTCCTGTCACTCCAGCCAGCTTGGTTGTGTCAGCTCCTCAGATAAAAATCAGCTTCTTGCCTGTGGGCTTTGAATAGCCCTTAAAAGGCATCACAAGATGTAAGAAGATTAAGGTGCTTCATAGCTTTCACTTGCTTGGAAAGTTTTTGGAGCAGGGAATTTTCTCTCTCCCATAAGTTGTCCAGCATCTATTGTGGTATAAATCTTCCTAGCAAGCAAATACATGGACTGTCCTTCTTGGCAGGGCTGCTTAATCCCTTCATCCTCCATCCATCCTGTACTGATACTGGGGGTTGCCCTAACTCAGGTGCAGCACTTTGAACTTGGCCTTGTTAAATCTCATGAGGTTCTTATGGACCCGCTTCTTGAGCTTGGCCAGATCCCTCTGGATGGCATCCAGGTGTGTCAGCCATGCCCCTCAGCTTGGCATTGTCTGAAAACCTGCTTGATCCCACTGTCTGTGTCATTGATGAAGACATTAAACAGTCTGGTTCCAATACAGACCCCTGAGGGACACCACTTGTCTCCGATTTTCATCCGGAAATTGAGCTGTTGGCCACTATCCCCCGGATGCGACCACACAACCAATTTCTAATGTGGTAACAAAGTGAGGGTTTTCTGGGGGCTGCCCCCATGCCCCATGGCCAACGACTTGGGACCAGCCCAGAAGTGGACATGGTCTCCCCTGTCTCTGAGGATGCCGTGGGTGAGAGGTGATGGGACAGGACACCGGTTACAGACCCAGATGTTCACGCTTTACAGGGAGACTCTGGCTGTGGGAGATACTTGCACATGTATGTTTTAATTACAGCTGGTAATGCCTCCTGCTTACAAGTCACATTTGTAGCCAGCACACTGGGGGCAATCCCAGTTCTAACACTTCAGTTTCTAGCAGGATCTAGTTCTGCTTTATTACCTAAAAGGGTAAATTTCAGGTTTTTAAATAGTGAAACAACCTATGTCTCATATTTACACATGCAGGTGCTGTTCTCTCAAAGTTTAAACCATTCTAAACTGGGAGAGAAAGTTGGTGCCTGAAGTGACAGCTTTGTCAGTGTGAAAACTGACTACAAAGATTGCTGGAGGTGGACTGAGAGTCTGAGCATAGTCTAGCTGCTCCTAAAGAAAAGCAGTGGATGTTCCTTCCCAGAAAGCCAGCAAGTAAATTCATGACAGCTGATTTTTCCCCTAGGACAGTTCTTCCCTTGGCAAAGCAAAATGAATTAGAAACAAAATCCCAACACAACATCCACCCTGCCCCTGTGGTGTGTGGCTGATTGTACCGTAGCAGATGTCTCTGATGCCCTCTAAGAGCACAAGGACATGATTATTTTCAGGAGAGCTGAGTCCTTAGTCAGAAAAAGAGAGGACAACACAGTGGCTATGGGCTTCATGAGATGGACAGAGCCAGAAACAGACTGGAAAAAGGCAGACATCACTCCCATCTTCAGGAAGGGCAGGGAGGAGGCTGCAGTCTATCAGCCTTGCTACAGCTCCTGGGAAGGTAATAGAGTAAATCCTCCTGGAAGCTGTAATTATCATCTGAGGGAAAAGAAGGTGGTGGGGATCCAGCCCCACTGGGCTTACCAAGAGCAAATTGTATCTGGCCAAACTGGTTGCTTTCTATGGTGAAAACTCTGCGGTCAAGAGGGAGTTGCTGGAGACTTCAGACAGATCTCAACAGCCCACAGACATGGAGTGGCAGAGCCCTCATAAAATTCGGTAAAGACAAATGGAAAGTAGCTGGAAGGAAATAACTCTCTATCACAGTGTGGGCTGGGGGTGCACTGGCTGGAAAGCAGCTTTGCAGAGGAGGACCTGGGGATCCTGGGGTCGAAAAACTGAACATGAGCCAGCACTGTGTCTTTGCAGCAATTAAGTCCAACAACATGCTGGGTTGAATAAGGCAAAGTGTTGCCAGCAGGTCAAGAGAGGTGATCCTTTCCCTCTACTCAGTGCTGGTGTGACACATCTGGAGTGCTGGATCAGTAGAAGTGAGACATGGACACATACGAGTGAGTCCAGAAGGGGCTGTGAGGAGAGGCTGGGGGAGCTGGGCTTGTTCAGCTCCAGGAAGAGAAGCTCGAGGGGGACTGAGCTGCATTGTTTGTTGCCTGATGGGAGCTGCAGAGAAGATGGAACTGGACCTTTCTTGAAGGTGAACAGAGAAAGGCAAGAGCCAATGGAGACAAGTAACAAAACAGGTAATTTCTCCTGCATAAGGAGAAAATCTCCTGAATCAGGATAAATATCAGAACAGAGTCTGAGAGAAGCAGTGAGATCTCCATCCTTGGGAGGGTTTAAAACTCATTTGGGTAACCTGCTGTAACCTTGCTTTGAGTGGGTGGTGGGTGAAGCAAGAGTTCTTCCAGCAAAGAGGAAAAAAAGTCAAGATTTTAGCAGGAAGATACTATACAACATGGTTCCTAGAGTTCCTCAGTTGGAGTGCTGATGATTTCACTGGTAATATTGCCTGTCTCCATCTTCTCAGCAGTGTAGAAATTGTTAGGGGTTTGTTGGGCTTCCCTTGGCAAATGCTGCCACCAGAACACTGTGACTATGCTACACGGAGCTGTCAATCCTGCTTTGTTTTTAAGGCAATTCCCATTTCTTGAAAAACACCCTTTATTTACTTTTCTCTCCCCACCTGAGCGGGGTGACACAGGCTCCAATGGAATTTTACGTGTTGTTTGTTGTCACTAATGGACAAAAAAGAAATAACACAATAGGAAGTACTATTTCTGCTTTGTATTTGGCTCAGTCTCTTTTTTCCTCAGCAGCTGCAATAACTAACTTGTGAAGGAAAGATACATGCACTCAGTCCATTGGCTTCACACGTGTCTGACACAACCAGATCACCAGATTTGCCCTTGAATTCAGAGAGTGACTTTGAAAACAGACTTTGGAAATATGGATCTAGCTCCAGTACAGCTTGAAATATCCCATATTGCAGGGACATTTTGTACTGATGTCAAGCCTGCTTACCGTCAGCACGAGAGTGTGAATGCAACCACAAAGCCTGTTCTCACACTGGGGGTACACACCCGGAACGTGCCGGAGGGCTGGGGAGCAGCCCTCCTTCTCTGCAGCCCTCCTTCTCTGCAGCCCTCCTTCTCTGCTGCTGCAGCAACACTTCTGCACTGCTGGGGCCCGTGCCAGCTTGCTCTCAGCTGTCACCGCCCTGCCTCCTGCCCTCAGCTCCAAAATTAAATTGACAAATCACCAAAACTAAACATATGCAGCCTGACTTGCAAAATGGAAATAATTAAGTGTCTGGATGAAGGAGTGCATTTACTCTGTGATGTTCAGGGGTGTCTAAGAGTCTGTCTGCTGCAGATATGAATTTCCTGGGGACCTTCGTGCTGAGTGCCATGGTGCAAGGCTCTACTCCATCAGTCTGGACAGCAGCTGGACTCTGGACCACCAGGTAACCCAATGCAGCCTTTTATTTGAGCAACAGCTGAGCACAGTCTCGGTTTCCTATTGCACCCTGGACAAAGCAGAAGGGACAATGAGCTTTCAAAAAGGGTAAATTTCCCAAAGCTGAAAATATTTATGAGAAAAATTGACTGTAAGGAAAAGTGACACTGACAAATGTGAGCAATACTTGGAAGTTAAAACCACGTTACCATGTGGTAGGAAAACCCACGTTACCACGTGGTCCTAAAATCATTATGCCACAAACACATTGGGAACCTATAGAAGTAGGTTAAAAAAGCCACGTGGTGTAGAAAGGAGGAGAAAGAGAATAAACACAGAAGGATGGAAGTTGGTCTACCTAATTTAGACACCTGACTGTTGGCAAATAACAGTAAAGCATCCCTTGAATCCACCTATTTCTCACTGCTGACTGGGGGAGACTCATAGACACCTTCTTCAGGAGGGTTTGTCCATGCACTGCAAATTAGCAGCCCCAGCTGGGCACATGGCTGGCTCTCACAATTGGAAAAACATTCAGTGGTAAAGTAGGGAGGTTGTAGAAGTGAAGATATAAGCAGTGAGGAAAACAACAAGAGGAGCAGAAGAGACCAGTGAGGAATTGGTGTCCAGGGAGGATAACAAGGAGGATGCCCTCCCTTCCCACCTGAGTGGGCCTGTCATCCATCTTACACTTAAAAACGCTTTGGGGACCACTTCAGTGCAGTGCTAGACATCCGGAACACAAGATCAGTAACAACTCAGACAGGATGCACATGGTTAATAAACTCTTCTGGGCTGTGTTTAGATGATATTTAGCACCATGTAGTGATAAGGAGTTATTTTCTATCCAGAGTTAACTGAAAGGGACATTAAACAATACCTACTAACAGATTAAAAATCTGATCAGTATAGCTTATAACCAAAAGCTTGTCTGAGGTGCACTGGCACTGGTAGAGCAGATGTTACTCCTGAGTAAATATTGGACTCTAAGGCAGGTTCCAGCACACAGCCATAAGGATGAGGCTGGAGCGGTTTTTAAAAGGGGGAGATAAATAGCCAGAGATCTTTGCTAACACCACATACCTCTTGCACAAAATGATGGAATACCCACCTCCCCCATGCAGGCTCCAAGCACACAGTAAGGAACACAGGAATACCAGGGAAAATCACACAGGCAAAATAGTTTCTGTCCCAAATCATCAGCCCTATTAATCACCCAGGAGCTGTCCCCTTACTTAGCAAAACAAGGGTATAAGAAATTACTACAGTTTTCAGGATTTGTAATGGATCCAAGGGGATTCATAACTATTTCAGTCCTCTTGGTTTCACTTGTGTTTGTTAACATGCACTAGCCTGTGCTGGTAGTGCCATATTAGCTAAAGTGGCCGCAGTTCCATATTTTCGGGGGTGTCCTTTCCTGGATGACCCTGATACTAACTTATTTCCAAACATTTGTTACATCCTCTATTGTTTCTTAACTGCTTTTGTGTACATGTGCATTTTCCACATGTTTGTATATTTGGATCCTGTTTTGTGCTTTGCATCCATTTTTAGAAAGCAAATATAATGATTAATCCAAACATTTCCATATTCTCAACAGAGACATTTTAACATTGATCTGAACAATTTTCTCAAGAGAAAGAGCAGAGTCAAGGCTGTTTTATGTTAAAGCTTTCAAACACAGTTGTTTACCTTCTTTTAAGTGCCAGAAATTTATTCTTTAAATAAAGGAGAGCTACGAAACCCTAATGGGGACTAGAAAAGTACTTAAGTGTACTGTTTAAATGTCACCTGTTTCCATTACACATACTGTAAGGAATCTGTGCAGGCTCTGCAGTAGCTGTGGTTTATGTCCTGCGGTGCCACGTCCTGGTGTGACAGAGGCACAAAGGCTCCCGAGTGCACAGGAGTTACCACGATGTTCTCTAGAGGCAAGGACGACATGCCTTGTAAATGACATGTACCTGAAGACCACAATTGTGTGTTTCAGATATCCTCAGCAGGCAGCCTGGCAGCAGGCTGCTAACAAAATAAAAATCAGAAGGTGCCTTTAAAGAACATGTACTCCACTTTGGAATGGCACTCATGAACTGGGACAGGTAAGAAACAGCTTATGATGGGAACAGAATTTTCTGGACCTTGCCATTACAATACTACTTAGCCTCATGGCTGGGATCAGTTCGTCCCTAAAAGTTGTGAGACACAGGTGTGCTTCAGGGAGAGAGAGATACAGGGCAGACCTTCCTGAAAACCTGAAAAAGGCATTCATAGATCTGCTGGGACATGCCTAGGAATGGTTCTCGCTCTGGCAGCCCACCAATGTCAAAGACGGGTAGGGAAGTCTAAAGTGATTAAACACCTAATTTCAGGTGCCCAAATTAAGTGCTTAAATGTAGGTGACTCTAATGATGCCTCTGAGATGACTTTGGGCAAGGGCAACCTTACTGCAAAATGCAGGGAGTTATCTAACTTTTCCCAGAAGATACAAGGAATATTTTGATAATAAACCCCATAAGTAGTAGGAAGCAGAACTTTCTTGTACCTCAGCTATGAGCAGAGTGCTGAGTTGGGCTGTCTGTAGGTCTTTGCTGGTCAGGGCTTCCATCTCCAGACTGGTAGGCTCTTTCACAGTCTTGATGACTTCCAGCTGATTTTGCATGGCACATTAACTTAGGAGCAGATTCTCATGCTTTTATTCTTGATGAGAAATGTCATTCTTCACACACAGCCCCACGGTATTACCTGAAATCATTTTTGTTGACATCAGCCACAGTAAGCATATTATTTCTGCATGTGGAAACTGCAGTGACATAAGAGGATGTTTGTATCTCCTGACTCTGAGACAGGCATCAGCCTTGGAAGCTCCATGTACCATTTGATTTTTGCATTTCCATATTATCAGTGACTCTTCTTTGCCTTAGGGAAAAAGGTGCCAATCCTGATTCCTGTATCCTCTTTGCTTCTGCTGGGGCCTGTGAGCTGGAGGCACACAGGTCCTGGAGAAGGGACTGCTGGTTGTGTGTTCACCGTACCATCATCTTCCTGATGATACAAACCAAAACCTCTTGACTTCTGTAGCATTTTACAAACCCATTCTCCCCGAGTCCTGCCCCTTGGGATGTGAACAATGGCAGGCCATTGACAGACTCTGGTTTTTTTCCTTTTTTTCCCCTTTCAATCTGTCAGTATTGTGATGATAGGTCATTTTAAAAGCACAGTTCTGGCAAACAGTAAATTTGCCAGAAAGTATGACCCCATGTCATCCTGTAATTAAACATAAAGTTAATTCACTAGAGGACTCCACTTGGAAAAATATTTTCCTGGTTAGGACTTCTGTAATCAGAGGGCAAGATGCCACTATCCCTCCTGCATCCCAGGACACAACACGTTCCTCCAAAATACGCAGTCTATATTTAGCGACCCCTGCACCGTGAGGGATTTGAACCCTGCCCATACACAGCTGACTGTGAAGCGTAAGGCAGGGAGCCTTCGGGGTGACCCGGGGTTGATGTGCTCGCTTGTGGTGTGGGCAGTACTTGACCAGTGCGAGTACAAGCAGTGAGGCGTGGAGGAACTGCCCTGGTGGCCTTCAAACCCTCAGTGCATGACAAGTGATGGGCATTGGGAACCTAATTGCTGGTCTTGGCTTTAAAGAGGTTTTCTCCTACTTACATGTGTGTCAGGGCTGCTGTATTTGATTCTTGATGGCAGCTTGGGGCCAGGCAGCAGCTTTGGCTCGGGGTGGCTTCCTGCCAGCCTGTTTGGTACCTCCTGTACTTTATTCCTCTGCTTCCTCAGCACCGCCCCACTCTGTGCTGCCGGCAGGAAGCTGCGCTGGGGATGCAGGGCAGCCACTGAGCAGCTGCCACACGATGCCCTGCTCGCCCCGGGTGGATGGGGAAAGCTGGCAGAGCTGCACTTCCTTAGCACCCTTCTCAGAGAAAAACCTCTCTCCACTCACCTGGCAAGTTATAATGGGCAAAGCAATGACACCCGTGTGAAAAACAGCTGCTGGGATCACAGCGGGGTAAGCACAGCTGGCTGCAGTGAGTCACTTCTCACACCTGTGTGACACTGCTGACTTTCCTGGAGAGCATTCAGATTTACAGCCGTGTTGGTGGAACAGAGCTAGGATGTCTTTATTCCTTCCCTGGGTGTAATCAGCCCTAGCCACTGAAGTCTGTGCAGCAAATCCTCTGGCCGGGATGAACCACACCTTGGTGCTGGTGATGACCAGCAGTATCAGTTGATGCAACTTTTTCTATGAAAACTGATTGTACCTCCTCAATTCCCCAACCTGTTCCAAAAAAAATCCAGAAAATATAAAACCCAAGCTGCTTGAATGGCAGAAAAAGCTACAAGCACACTTCGCCCCCCAAAATAAGAAATATCCAAGATCTTTGGCACACCCATGGCTGCCACCACTGAAAGGGCAGGCTTTAAACCAAACACCTTAGGCAAAACTCTCACACAGAACTGACCTAAGCGAGTGGCGTAAAGCCCTAAGGAGCCTGCCCAAAAGAAACAAAGTTCCAGCTCTAATAACTACATAAACTTTGCCTAAGCTGTTTTAAAAATCTTTCCTTTCCTTGTTTCATTAACATGATTGGTAAAAAAACTCACTGATACAATAACTGAAAGACAGCCCATCATATTTTTGTCTAAGATAAACTGACACACAGAAACAGACTGGAGGTGATGAAGTCACCCACAGTTGGTCAAAGTTGAACAAAGGACAACACGGGCAGCCAGCAAAATCCTCCACCCAGAGTCCACAGGGACAGGTGGTTGCCAAAATGCCAAACAGTAAAAGAGCTAGTTCCTCCCGTTCTACAACATGACCAGGAGCACACAGCACTCCAGGAGCAGATGTTGTCCCAGACCACACATTTTCTGTGTGCTGGGTAAGCATAAGCTGCTTTGAGTGAAAACAAACACCAAGGTAGGTGTGTTCTCACCAGAAAACAGCCAAGGAAGAAGCCAAGGAATGGCCCCGTTTTGGTTATGATTTTTAGGTGTATTAAATCAAACAGGGTCCTATGGGCTCGCTTTGTTCTCACAGTGCCCTCATCACGTGCATGTCATTAAAACTTACTAAGCAAAGATAAAGTCCGATGGCAAGTAGCCTTTATAGAATGGGTTTCATGTAACCATATCCCGGGAAATGCCTTTCTGTTCAGATCAAAGTCCTGCCTTGACCTGCAGGGGTCAATAATGAGGGGCAGGGGAGTATTTTTAACTCAGCAGCTGGAGCTGTGGGTGCATCCTAGAGGGATGCCCAGAGGCACTAGTCTATAAAAGGGATGAGAGAAGCAGCCTGCCCTTGAGCTCGTGGGGCTGGGGGCAGTGACATGGGTCTGCAGTGTCTCCTCAGCCCGCTCCCCAGAAAGTGACACCACTGCAGGAATGGAAAGGGAATCTTAATTTTCAGACAGGAGCTGAATGAAAGACCAAAGTGAGAGGGCACTGGGAGGTGACATACACTGTGCATCCTGATAAGTGATACACATTTGTGTGTGATACACACTTGGAGTGGTGACTTGGGGTCCCAGCACCACTGCTGGTTTGGAATCAACCACCCATGTAGCTGGTAGCTAGCAGTGATACACTCCTGACATGGGAAAGACAAGTACCTAAAACCCAAATTTCCAATTCCATATTTAAACATCTGAACATGTGACCCAGAAAAGCTCCTTTTGAGCTCCTGTTACTAAGCATCCCAGAAAGCCAATTTAAGTACTGTTGGTATGAATTGTGAAATCAGTGTGAATTTAAGGGTCTAACTGTTGGCACTCCAGTTATGAAAATCTGTGTTTCCTGGTCTAATCCATAAGGGAAAATTCTTCTTTTCGGCCTTTGTGAGATTTCTTTGCTGATGTGGCTACATCTGAGCAGTGTCATGTATTTCATTTTAATCTGAGACAATTTGCCACAGAGGGCTAAAAATTACTTCCTATTAATACGAAACTGAAATGCTAGGAGCATTTTTAAAAATAAATGTTATGAATAGAAGAGGAGAAAACAAGGAATAGGGGAGAGAGTGAAGACATGGCATTTTTAACAAAGCAAAAATGGAGATGTATATGTATTGTACTGTATTTATTATTAATGGGACAAACCAAGTGAAATGCAGATCTGCTCTCCAAGGAGCCCACTGTGTGAGTCTAGGAGTGCTTACAAGTGCATGCATTTCTCATCTCCTGACATCCTGGAGGCGTGGGGATTGGTTGATTTATGGCTACTGACTCAAGCTGCAATTCTCTTTCATGGGTTTTATTTCAGTGATACGGGTAGCACTAAATTCAGTGAGGTCATAAATCGTGTGCTGGTAATTCAATCACAAGTGGCGATGCTCTGTCCCCGTGAGGGCTGGCACAGTCCCCACACACACCTGTGCCTCCAGCCCTGCCTGCACTCTCCACCCTCACTCACAGGGTAAAGCAAATGTCCTGGGGAGGGACCCCGGGGCCTTCTGGAGCAGGGAGGGCATAGCTGTGCTCACAACAGAGCCATTTTTTCGTGAAGAAATGCTTGATTACAATATTGTTCTCACTTAGCGTGAGATATGAAGACCCTCAGATGTGAGAGATGTCCTGAGCATGGTTCTCCAGCTGCCCCCAGTGGAGCAGGAGACAGCAACTTTATTCTAAGGGATCTGACTGCAGTGTACATTTTAAAAGGAGATTAAATTAATTAAAAGTCTTTCTGCCTTTAGGAAAAAGCTGCAACACCTTCCTTACCGTACAAATGTACTCATCCACCCCCGCGCCCAATTGTTCCAGTGCCCCATCAGAAAAATTCCTCTCTGGAATAATGACACAGCAAATAACTATGGCCAAAAGAGGGATCCCATCCAGAGAACATATCCTGGAGATGTGTCAAGGACTCCATGAGGTCTGCCCACTTTTCATGCTTAATTTCACATGAAAGACACTCTGCTGTGACAGCAGTGGGGAGCAGGGGGAGGCAGCAATGTGTCCAAAAAACTTTGTATGAAAGGGTGATGTAAAATGGGCCTAAGCATCAGAGGCTCAGTCTGGTGAAGGTGTCTCATCCTTAGCAATCCAAAACACACCTCTCTTGCCCTGCTGTAATGGGTCTGGTGCTGCAGGTCCCCCACACAACCCACCCAAGTGAAACAGAGAGGAGTCTGCTCTTGGGAAATGCCTCATTCCCTCCAGTGATAGATGGTTAGCTTGGAAATTTATATTTAAATTCATTATCTTAACATTAATTAATTAATTAATTAATTGTCTGAAAGTTGCCTTTACTAAAGAGGAAGCTAATTTTTGTCATTTCACATTAGATGAGACAAATGTCCCTTGATGTGTTAAGCTCAGATAAAAATACTTCAAGGCCTAAAGAGCTAATATTTACAGTAAGATGAGAATGAGAGGTTCCAAGACAACAATAACTGCAAAAGTTTTAAGCATGGTCACACAGAGGTACTGAGCCATAAATAGAGCATCAGACTTTCCCACTTGAGGTTGGTTTGGGTTAAAAAGTTTTAAAGGGATAATCTTTCTTTTTGTCTTTGAAAATAAAAAGGAAAAACCAACACACAACAATTTTCTTCTCTTTGATGAGATGTGAGATTACATTCCTTTTAACTTCACATTTTATGAGACGCTGTCACAGCAAAGGGGTGATGAATCTCCTGTGTACAAACTACTTCCAGCTGTTGATAAAACCATGATGACCGGCAGCTTGCCCTGGCTGAATGCTGCAGGCAGCCTCTGCAGCCAGATTCAGAGGAAAAGAGCTGCTGCCTTTGTCCAGCTCAGGAGGCCTGTTTTACTGATAGGCTTTGCTGGGGCACATGGAGAGCTGACTGAATTTAAGCTAACCCACTGTTTTTCTGGAGCTGCGGTTCACCTAATATTTAAGTCCTGATGGTTCGCATATTTCTTCAAACATTCTTCCTTCACGTCTTTCTTTGAAAGCCTAAGCACACCCAAAATTATGCCCTGCACCACTCTCTCCTGATGCCTACTGGTTCCTAAGGTTACAGAGGAGATGGATTTTGCAGCCACTTGTTTGATGCAACTGATACCTCACGGCATCCAGAAAACAATGTGTCTAAGATCACTGATGTGTCTTTCTTCTCCACTGGTGCCATGGCAGCTGTGGGTAATAAACATGTCTACTTAATTAAATAAGTGTGTTTGATTTTATTAATAATTGCGGAAACATGATAGGGAGATGTAAGGTGCTGTAGTGTATTCAGTTTAACTCTTCCCTTAAATTGCACCAGATCACATTTATGCCGTTAACAGGAAAAAAAAAAAAAGAAGCCAATTATTTATTGTTCTTTGAGTCTCTCTGCCAACAGTGACAGCAGGTTACTTTTCCACGCTTTTGGAATGATACTCTCCTTACTTCTTGTTCTGAAGTTGTACCAGTCACAGCTGTTTTTCCAGGCTGTGCAGGATTCACAGATGTCTACAGGCAGGTCACATGCACTTCAATGACTCAAGGCTCATCTCCAAAGGAGTAACTGCTGGCTGGAGACATTTAGTTTAAAATAATAGAAGTCTGAAATTTTGCAAAATATATCAGGAGCTTGAGCAAGACTAACACATAGCACAGCCATAACACAATTCCTCCCATCACCTGGAAACCAAAGCAGGCTGTGTGCTGAAGTTTCGACACTAATTCTTTAGGTATTTTTTAATGGCAATCATATTTGCAAAGCACCTTTTTCTGGCAGTTCACTAATATGTGCATGCATGTTGGCTGTGCCCTGACCACCCTGTGGTGAGCTTGACATCTCCACTGTTGGGTGATGGAGATCTTTCACTTCTCTGTTTTGATAAATGATTTCTGACAGGGGAAATCTGAAGTCATTGTATCACAAATGCATTCCCCTGGGCCTCTTCTAAAGAGCAGTGGCAGAGTGGAGAGTCTGAAGTGCATCTAAGTGATTGCTGCCTGCTGAAATTTATTCAGAGTTCTCTGGTCTGGAGACGAGGTTCAATATGTCACGAGAACAAGATGTTCAGTTCTTACCGAGCTTTTGGCCAGGTCAGTAATAATTTAAAAACTCTGTCATACTGTATATAACCTTATCTAGTCAACCTGCCAAGATGTGTACTGTGCCTATTACACCCTGGTATTAGAGTGCTCTGGCCGAGAAAATAATTGCCCAGAGAGCCTCAGAGTGCGAGGCAGGATATATTGGAAGAGACAGTATCTTCTATTAGACCTACAGATAGAAATTATGAAAAGAAATGTGGACAGACCACCCTTCCCTTGGAGCTGAAATGGGGCTGGGGTCTTCCAATCTTTTCTCTGGTGACACCTTCTGCTCTCCCAGATACTTTTTCTAACTGACAGATCAGCACAGTTGGACTGCACCCAGAGTGGTTGCTCTGGACCTGTATTGGATTCTTTTGCTGTGCCAGCCCTAAAGGAAATGCTGGTTTCTTCAAGGCTTGTCTTCTCCAACTATGTCCATCCACGTGAAGATGGTATTAGCTTTGCCTTAACTTGCCCCAGCAGGAGAAGCCCCTTCAGGCCAGAGAGCAAATCAAGGCATAGACAGGAATAGGAAATTGAAGTCACAATATAGAGCAATACCTGTTCACTGGCCTGACGTGGTACACTGTGATTTTTCACCATGCCTCTTGACCTTGTGGATTAGCAGCAAGCAGCTCTTTACAGCTGGCAGAGGGCAACTTCACCAGCAAGGAAACTCAGGGTTTATGGAGCCCTTCGTGCAGCTCATGCAGGGTCTCACTGGCTCTGTCAGCCCATGATGCAGAACTGGTTCCAGTGTCCCATGAGTCTGGGGTCAAACCCTGCCACGCACCCACACACTCCTCGATGGGGAGTAGCCCAGTGGGAGCTTCGGGATGGCCACCCCATCCTGCCTGTCCCTGGGGAAGCTGGCTCCTGTCTGCAGGCAGCAGTGACAGCTGCGTGCCTCCATGAGCCATCCCACCAAGCACCCACATCCATGGGAGTGCACTGGGAGTAATGGGTTTATTTCAGTAACGAGGTTGTGCAAACAATTCCTGTAAGAATTCCTCTTCTTCTTGCCAGTTCTCAGGGTGTTTAATTTCCCTCTCTCAGCTTTTCCTTAGACTTTATCTGCACAGTGTTTCTTACTGATTCAGGCATGAAGGCTAGGATGAGCTATTAGGAGATCAGCAGGAGCTGTAATCTGGGTACAGCTGTATTCATGTAAATGTAATAATAAAATACACCATTATAGTGCAGTGTAGTGCACTTACACCACTATGCCAAGTAGATGCCAGTAAACAGCAGATGCCACCTTCAGGCACAGCTTGTCCCTGCCAGCATAGCTATGTAGGAAAGTCTTGCCCCAGACTGATGCAGCTGAGATAGTAACGACAAGTCATACACAGCCTGTGCAGGCAGGGTGTGCTTTCAGAAGGATGAATTATTTTATCCAGGCAGAAAAGGCAGCAAAGACAGGAGAGAGTTGAGACCCACCTGCTGTAGGTCCAGCATGTATACTGTTAGCAGTGCACTAGCAGGGTGCTCTTTACACTCTCCTGGCCAGAGTGTGATCCCCCTTTGAATGAATTAGCTTACAGCGCTATGAAGTTACTGTTCTTTCAGAAGTAATTCCTCTGGTGATGGAGAAATGCCTGTGGGACTGTGCTACCACCCATCACCTGGCAAGCAGCATCCATCCCGCTGTTTGGGAAGCTCCAGCATGGCACAGACTCCTCTGTGAGTAGCAGAAATTACTGGAAGGACTTTGTTTCCTATGTAAACGCACATGAAATTTCATACATGTGTGTGTATCTGATGGCAATACTCTTACTTACTGCTGTGGGTGTTGCATGCCTTGCTGGTTCCTGTTATTATTCCCTTAGAGGTATAACTTCTGTCCATCGGTGTTTTAGGCCAAAAAAAAAAAAAAAAAGATTGGTTTCCTATTTCTTTATCCAACTTGTTTCTTTGTTTGAGCATCTGTTTCCCAAATGTAACCCTCTTGTCCTGCACTGGAAACTGGTTCAAAACTAGGGAGGAGGTTTGATAGATTACACCCAGGGCTCTAATTTCAGGGGGAAAAAATAGAATAGAGGCTTGAAGGTGTGGGCTGCTTCCAACCAGATGAGTGTTTAGGGCAGATATGCCCAAAATCTGATGATGCCTGTATCTGGGAGAGGAAGGATGGTTCTAGTGAAGCTGTGGGAGTTGTGCAAGATGGATTGCCTCTCGCACATGGGTTTTGTAACCTTAGCAGGATGCTTTGCCTCACTTTCCCATCTTTACATGAGACCTTGCTGGGTGGGACTTAACATCAGACATGCATTGCCCAGATCCTGCAGGGCTTTGTTCATCATTGCTGGCAAAGCACTTGGAGCAGCAAGTGTTCCAGGCATGCATAGACGGATCTTGATGTCAGATGATGTTTTTGGCAGAAAACATGAACTGCACCACTCTTGGTACAACCCCTTGTGCACATTAAGTCCTCCTGCTTCCCCTTCCACGTCGTTGCAGCCAGGCATGCCAAGACGCAGTGCAATTCTTTATGGACTGCCAAAGAAACAAATTATTATGCACTACAAAATGAAACTGGCATTTTAAATCTAAAACACATGACATCATCATTACATGTGGAACCAGTACCATCAAATCACATGCCACCTCATAAATATTCAGGCTGGTGGGGCAAAAGAAATGAGTGGTGGATTGCTGGCCAGCAATGCTCCCCAGGGTGTACTGCTTCATAAAAGGCTTTTAAGCAATATGGGGAGTGTACATACAGTCCCTTTTGGATAACCCATGAGGAGCTGACTCTCCAGCGCTTGCAGATTCGCTTGGGAGGCTGTAAGAGAGACCTTTTTGCATCAGAGCCCTGGGATGGGTGTGTGCATCCAACACAAGTGCCATAGGAGGGGACAGAGGCCAAGTTGCCATTAGCAGGAACAGAAGTCATTTGGCTCAAAATCCCATAGGAGTGCATAGCTGCTCAGCATCCCTCTGCTGACCTGATGGTACATGTGGAGGTGTGTGAAAGCACCTGTTTGCCACCTCTTCTCTAGAGCATCCTTCAGAACATGGAGGAATTGTCCTAAAAAGTACCACTTGTGGTACTTGCTGGAAGAGAATGGGGCTTCATGTTTGCCTTGCCAAGACCCCAGAAAACTGATGCACAAGCTGGAAATTGTGGTTTGGTTTTGTTGAATCAGCCTCTAGTGCAACCTCCTTCCAAAGCAGCTTCTATATATTTTAAAACTAACCTGAATAAACTTAGCATTTGATTAAAATACAATTCACCAATTTTTATGGGGTTTTTTTGGTAGCAGTGGGGAAAAAAATTAATTTTCAGAGAAAGAATTCAAAATAGCTTGGTACATTAGAAATGTAATCCTCCCATTATCTCCCTGCACAACCTTTGTGAGAAACTCTATTTAAATCCCATTTACATATTTCTAAGAATAGACTATTCTGCTCTTAGTATCCATCCATCCTGAATTTATTATGGGTTCAACAAATATTTGCCTTTTTTTTCTGAATGTAAAAATGATTTGAATTCAGACAAATCTTACAGCATAACTGGAAGCTAAGCTTACAAAAGATTTGGAAAGCATTCTTATTATAAGACACTTCAAAATTGCTCCTGAGGGCCATGACAGGGCTCTTGCAGCATTTGTGATGTAACCTGTATGCCGGAAGCAACATGCTGCAGTAATAACTGTTCCCTGATTTTTATACTTTACTTGTAGAGGACTGTTACCCCAAACTCAGAGAAGACAAGTAGAGCAGAGTGCTTGAGGGAGAGAGGATGAATTGGGGTTTTCTTTGCTCCTGAAAGATCTCCATTGATCTTCTGCTGTAAGCTGTGGAAGGGAATGACTCCCCTAGCTGTTCCAAAGAGAGGTATGGACAATGCGTGTGTGCCCACTCTAAGAGGCAGGGTGAGCTGGGGACCTCACTGCAGAGACCTGGCAGAGCTGTCACAGCCATGGCAGTCCCACATTGGTTTTGCCTCCAAAGGAGAAGGCAGAAAAGCTTTCCACTGAGCAAAGTTGCACAGCCTCTGCAGCCCAACATCCTCACACCAGGTAGGTGGTGTGTTTCCAACAGCTTGGATGTCAGATGGGGGTGGAGATAGGAAAAGTTTGAGCTAAAATTTAGTGCCAGAAAAAATGTTTGATTTCCTCATGAATGATCTTGCTGGAATTTTGCAGACACTTCCGCTGTCTCTCTGTGTTGTTATAGGACAAGGAGTGGTGGTACCTGATTCTGCAGTGGTGGGCAGCAGACTCCTGTATGAATCCTGACTCTGCTTAGACAGGACCTTTATGTGGTTATGAGGGATGTGCTTGTCTGTGGAGTTAAATAAATAGGGCACCCAGTTGTGTTGTGGGGCTGCAGGGGAAGCCGTGCTGGGGTCAATCCTCCTGGCATTGCTCGCTACACAAGTTCCCCTGGGGCTAATTGCCAGACAGGGCAGTAGCTACACAGCAGAAGATCCCTCAGCCAGGAACACTGAAGGCATGAAAGGTGGCTGTGGTGGCCCTGGGCTGGGATGTGCCATCTCCTGCACGACTGTGGCCAGGAGAATGGCGATTTTCATTTCACTTCTCACGAACAGCAGATTTCCAACTGCAAAGATTACCTGGAAGCGTGACCCACAGAGGGTCAAACACCAGAAGGCAGGAACAAGAACCTGTAATTCATAAGTTTTATGACACTTACAGCCAACCCATGGCTGGGCAGCAGATCCATGCTGTTTGGACAGCTGGGGCTGGGAGCAGGGCGCAGGGCAGCCTGCACCACCCCTGGCCCTGGGTGTACTTCTGCCCCACCCCTACAGGCCCTCTTCCTTTCTAAAAATGCATGTTCAGGAGCAATTAACAAAAAGAAGGGATTAAGGTGCACAGCAACAAACAACAAGCAATGAACTCACTACTAGAAATCATAGCAAGACAAAAAATTAAGCTCTTTTCATTTATGTTTTGCCTTTCAATCTGCATTCAGGTGGCTTACAAGTGCGGGAAGGGTCTCTGTCTTCTCCCCACCTCACGATGCCTATTTTTTTTTTATAATGAAAATCTTTTCTCCTCTTCTGCAACTGTACAACAAACCTCTGAAGAGGGAGAATCACTGTAGATACAAAGAGACATCAGATTGCTGCAAAGAGATAGAGAGGGCTGTGTGAATGCATGAACTGGGGTGGGGGAAGAAAAATAAGAGAGACTTTTACCTCTGCTTTGCTTTCATTTATATTGAGCTACAGCTTTATTTGCAGCAAGGGACAGTAAGTACTTTACAGGCAGAAATGCAGTAATTTTTAAATTGACAGTGCCCTTGTGAGTATTCACTTGTGTTTCTAATAAATCTATTTAGTACAAATCAAGAGAAAGAAGGTGACTTTTTTATAAACATGGCTTTTTGCTATTCTCCCAGACTTCAGGCTTCTATCCTTTTCCTTCCAAAGTGAAGGGCAGAATTGCTGTCTTTTCCCCTCTCTGCTGGTAGAACAGACAGAAACTGGAACTGGAGTGGTATATAAAGAAAAATATTAAATAGAACAGAATAATACATATTAAATTGCTATCACCTTTAACAACCACAGGGAGGATTACAGAGGTTAATAAGGACACATTTTAGAGCGTCTGCTTATCCTGAGTTCTACTCACATGCAGTGCACATGTTGATTAACTCAAGTGGGAGGAGCAGGGCCTTTCATGATTGCACATGATGAGACGAAGCAACCAGAGAAATGTAAGAAATAATAAGACATATCCTATGCCACAGTGGTTCTGTTCACCTACTTTTTTGTTACTCTCTCTCATGAGCACTTTCCAGCATTTGTTTCTTAGGCCACATCTTGCTTAGGGTGGTGTCTGCACACTGTCACGGGGGAAGCTGGCAATCCCTTATCCCGGTATAAACACTGTTACTATGCTAAGGGACACCACCAGTCTGCCCCTCCATACACATGCACGCAGTCTCTGCTCAGTGAGGCTGTGCTTTTCCACCAAAACAGAGGGTGTCTCTGTGAAAATCAAGGTACAGGGTCAGGCTGTGGCTTCATGCTCTGGCTGAGTCAGTGCAACCAGTGACAAGAGGGACAGTCTGGTCCCCCGGCCCCATCGCAGTCTGTTCCTTGCTGTGAGAGAGGGGAGCATGGAGGAGCAGAGGAGGAAGGACTGCTGGGCTATAAACAGGTTTTATACTTAAGCATACACACAGCTTGGTAGCACAGCATGATGGGTGCTAGCAGAAATAAAGTCCACTTCTGTCTGTGGCAAAATTTACTGCAATACTTGTAATATTTCCATTCGGCAGTGACGACATCACACATGCTTAGTATGGAAAATGTGCTTTTTTCCCCCAAATTGTTCCATTACATACTGGTCCATGGACTGCCTGACCAATTAATACCAGTGGGAAACGGCTGCAAGTTTCACTTATAAACGCCTTATTTTTTTTAAGCTGCTACTAGGTTCTTAAAAAAATACACAAGTCTCCAGCAGTACATGTGATGTTGAATCGTCACTGCTTGACAATTACCTCCCACCTCCCACTATCAAAGATTTAACTTATTCATACCTGCTTCAATATCTGTTTTTAATCATAGAATAATTTGGGTTGGAAGGAACACTATAAGGTCAGCTAGTCCAACCCACCTGCGATGAGCAGGAACATCTTCTGGTAGATCATGTTTCTCAGAGCCCCACCCAAGCTCACCTTCAAAGTTTCCAGGGATAGGGCATCTACAACCTCTCTGGTCTGTTTTTCACACAAGGTTTTCTCCCAGAGCATGACACAAGCATGCAGTGAGCCCTTCTTTGGACATCCCTGCCTGAAATACAGGGAATTTGCCTTCTTGTTTTCAGCTAGAACAATTTAAAAACACGTTACTTTGAGGTAAGAGATCCTAATGGAATCTTGATCTTGGGGATGGATCATGTTCTTTGCCAGCAACAGAAACTGGCCTCTCCTGTTCCTGGAGATTAATATACTAACAGGCACAATTCTTCTGAATTGTAGAATGTTTATTAGCTGGTTTTGCTTGTTTTCTTTTAATAAAAAGGGGTTTAAAAGTAAAAGATATTGGTCTAGTGGTGCATTGCTGCTGATCCCAGTGGGGGAAATAGTGTACCTGGGGTTTAATAGATTTATCAGTTGTTTTCCAGGTGTAAAGTCTTCTCAAAAATGATGATGCCAACTACACAACTTACAAGATTTCCATTCTTTCATCATCAAGAGATGTATCTGCTTGTCACCTCCATGTCTCAGGGCACCAGACTAATTTTTCATGGTAGAACTGTATGTTTCACACTGGGATGCGTACAAGACAAACCTCAAAATGAACTCTAGCAACGCATGATTCATCCCAAAACATCTCATCAGTGAAATGAATGATGAGGAACTCCTGGTACAAAAGAGTTCTCTCAGTGATGGCATGTTGCCTAGAAAGAGCAGTTTCCAAAACAGTTGTGAACTTAAAACTCCAGATTATGGATGTTCCTTACAGATGCTAAATTAATTACAAATATGATAGTCCTTGCTTCTTCCCTTGACTTAGCTTCAACATTGACCTTCATTTAAGAATAGGGGACCAGCTGTACAAAGGGGTGAGTATTTTAATTCAGAATGAACTACTCAAGGAAGAACCATGATTTTGAAATCCTGTCATTTGGTTAATGTTGCAGAAAATTATGAATTAATATCCTAAGTTAAAGACCAAGAAAAATTAATCAAAAGGAATTTAAGATTTCATGCTAATTTTCAAATATCAGTTGGCTTGTGCTATTCCAAAATCAGTATGTTGCTTAGCTCCAGAGCTGGATGAAGACTCTTGGGGAATGGCATGAGCTTGTTTGGAACTGCCTGTTTTGAATGTTTTACAACTTTCAGATCCAATTATCAATTATTCAAATTCAATTATTCAAATTTTTGGTAGGCAAGAGGCAGTCACACTTCAAATTGTCATTATTTGTCTGAATCTGAAAGCTTTTGTATTATATTGGTTTTGGTCACTAGGTATCTGGGACTGCTACAAAAGGTGAGTGTTAATGGTCCATTTTTATCTGAAGGGGCTGGCAATCCCTTACCTTAGCTTGTCAGCTGGCACATGGCAATGGGCTGAATATTCAGAGCTGAGTGGTGTCTGCTCAGCATAATGGTTTCTTTACCCACCCGTGGTCAGAGGTCAGCTAGGTAGGATAATTTTTATTATGCTCCATGACATTTATGACATTTTCTTATGTCCTGTGACTCTTACTCCTTTTTGCTTCTACATAAGGCTGCTTAGCAGACCTCTGTCTGCATTTCTCTCTGAATTTGCCTCTGAAAGGTGTACAGGCAAGTAGCCTGCTGTCAGAAAAGACAAATCACTGCAAAGCTCATGAATAAGAAATGTGAGTCAAACCAATTGATTTGATTTATCCTGCTTATCACAGTGGCTGCTACTTTGGGGCTGACTTAGATATGACTCATGTTGTACTTGCAAAACACCTGCCTTGAAAATATTTTGATAGGGTATATCAAGTAATTGGCAGCATTTCTGTTAATGCTATATGCTGTGAGTGCCAGGTAACCTTTGCAAACACAGTTCAGGGCAGGTAGAGAGGAAAAGGAGAATTTGGACTAATTTTGCCAAAGCTGAAATACATGACAGGAGCTGACACAAGCCCACTGCTCTGCCTGACCCTCTCCTTGTTGTGCTCCTCCTTGCCAGGACACCTTGTGCTAGAGAAACACAGTCTTGCATGAGGTGGGGGGCATTTTGACAGTTAACAAATGGCTGATTAACATGAGCTACCTACCTAATTAATCATGAGCCTCAAATTAAACGACTGACGGACTGATTCAGGTCAGGAGCTGTGAAGCTAAATGAAGGTTATTGGGGTTACAGGCGCTGATTTGCAGTGGAAACTGTTCATCACCGGAGGCTGGAAATCAGCCTGGTGTGTGAGATCCAAGCACATCACTTTGCCAGTTAGAACAGTTTTTCCAGGCAAACATAAATAAAATTTTAAAATGTGATGATGAGGATGGTCTGCAAACAGTTATCACTGGTGTCCAGTGAACTGAGCTGCTGTGTCTGTGTCCCTGGAGCAATGCTGACTGGTATTGCATCAAGATCTAATGCCCTGACCTTCAGTAATCTTCATCATCCTATTTTATGATCTCGGCTGGTGTTTCGCAGCTCTTTGAACCTAATGAGACAATTGTAAGCTGTGAGGGGCTGACTGCAGGCAGCACACCTGAGGGGCACTGTGCCACAGCAGGGTGCAGGGCATGGCCAGCTGGCCCACCCCTTGTACTCCTTCCAAGCAGGTTCTTCTTTTGCTAGTGTCTGAATTTCATAAGGGAAAACTGGAAAATAAAATGCCTGGTCTGATATTTGGTAATCTGTTGGCCATGCAGAAAATGATGAGGAGTTGAAAACATGTCAATATGCAGATCTTACCACAGTGTTATTGTATGGCTGGAAAACTGTTTCTGTTTTCCATAATCATTTCCCTCAAGTGTCCTCAGCCTTCCAACATCTCAGTTGTTTAGGAATCATAACATATGAGTTGCTTGGGTAACCAAAATCTGCCTGACCCCCTAGATCCAGCTGCCTGAGAGACTCCATGTTTCAGAACATGGATCAGTCCTGGAAAGAAACATTGGCCGAATGTGACATGGCTTCCCTGTCACAGGCTCCAACAAGGTGCTCACAGTTAGCTGAGGGTCGTGTACACAGATCACCTCTATGTGAGGAGATGGAATTGAACTACTGCAGTACACATTGGTTGTAGGGTTTGAAATTCTTGACAATATTTGGTGTCATTCCAGTGTTTAAAATGACACGGGTCTCTGCTACAGGCATTAGGAGACGCGTCCTTGGGGACTGAACGAGGTACATCAGCAAGGTGTGTACTGTGGAAGGAATCGTGCTCTGGAAGGGAGCAGGACACAAGCCAGCAGAGTTCCTACCATGAGATCACTGCCCCTTCCCTCTGTTTCATTACAGCTCAGAAGAACCTGCAGGAAAGGTGGTGCGGCCCAGTCCCTCTGCTTGCAGTGGTGTCAATGCATGTGGGATTTTGTCTGCCCTCTTTGAGAGCTCTTCTGGACTTAGCCTGGACTTGAGTTCTTTGTCCTGCTGCCATTGTGTCCTGGCCTTCGTGCCGTCCTCCACACATTTGTCTGTTTTGGTGAGGAAGCATCGGCCTCATTTGAGAAATGGGGACAGAGATTCTCTATCATCACAAGATGCTGAAAAATCTCTCACAAGGTAGGGAACTGAGTGCAGAGAGATATTGGAGAATCAAGTCTGACCGAAATCATTAGACCTTTCTTAGATTCTGCCCTGCGCTCAGAAATGAGACTTTAAGCCCAGTAGGAAAAGGCATTAAGCCTCAGCTTCACCGAAGTTTCTAGGAGCTTTATTCCAGATTTCATTGGAACCAAGGACTTATCCAGCAAGACCAGTAATAACCAGTACTTCTGCATAAAATTGATCCTAAAGCATAGTTAGATATATCATATACAGCAATTGCATGACTTTGCTAATTTACATTGGATTTTAAAAGCACAGCTGGATTTGTGAAGAGAAAAATCCTGCAGTGCCTACGTAGGATGGTACAATGCCAGGTGGCACTGCTGATGCTGCAGCACATCCATGTTAACACAGCTAACCTTACAGTGTATATCCCCAGATGCACCACACACCGTGCCAGACTCCTGTCTTATAATTCTGTCTCAAAATCCCTGCCATTTCATTACCGATAGGTTGAATAATCAAATGATTTTGGCAGATAGCAGATAGCATTTTTTCCTGACAGATTCAAAACTAGTTGCACATGTCCTTTCCCCATAAAGCATGGGCTGTCTTACAAAAAAAAAGCAAGTAGATGAACTATTTCCCAGGAACTTTTTTTTTTTTTTTTTTGTAATATTTTTTACCATAATCTGTTAGACTATAAGGTACAGCGAATAGAGCACTTAATCTTGGGAACAGAGGGCATGAGAGCAGCTCCCCTAGTGCTGGACTGGACTCTCATGGTTTTCAGGATGTCTCTCCTGGTTGTTCTTTTATGCAGGTTTTGAGCTCTGAATTCTGATTTGGTGATTGCATGCTGGGAAGTTTCAGAATGTTCCCTAAAGATACTTCACCCGAAATCTTCTCCTCTCTCTGATTTTCAGAATTGATGTAATTCTGCTCCTTCTTAATTAATCTGACCAGTTGTGCTGTGCTGCTGCTTTTGCAGTTAGGACTATAACCAGTATTAGAAGTGTGATGAATCATTTATCNAAAAAAAAAAGAGAGAAAATCTTTTCCCAGGAATTTTTTTTTTTTTTTTTTTGGTAATATTTTCTACCATAATCTGTTAGACTATAAGGTACAGCGAATAGAGCACTTAATCTTGGGAACAGAGGGCATGAGAGCAGCTCCCCTAGTGCTGGACTGGACTCTCATGGTTTTCAGGATGTCTCTCCTGGTTGTTCTTTTATGCAGGTTTTGAGCTCTGAATTCTGATTTGGTGATTGCATGCTGGGAAGTTTCAGAATGTTCCCTAAAGATATTTCACCCGAAATCTTCTCCTCTCTCTGATTTTCAGAATTGATGTAATTCTGCTCCTTCTTAATTAATCTGACCAGTTGTGCTGTGCTGCTGCTTTTGCAGTTAGGACTATAACCAGTATTAGAAGTGTGATGAATCATTTATCTTTTCCTGGAAATGTACTTGAATCTTCCACAGAATTGTCTTCAGTCCATCTTCTCCCCTCTTGTCCAAAAACCTGCATATGTTTCTGCTGTGCTCTTCGGCTGGAAAGTGTTACTGAGTTCAGGACTGACTTGTTCTGAGCAGTTCTAACTGCTTATAATGCTCAGAGTTGTTATAACACAATGTTCTTTTGAAAAATAATTGTTTTCCCTGCTTTGTCTAAGAAGACATGCCATGATACCAGGACAAGTGTGAGCTCCTTGCCCTGGGTGTTCGTCCTGCAGGAGCATTTCAGCCAGGCGGGCTGAGGGCCTGTGGCAGTAGGTATGGTGTGAGCATGGCACAGATGGTCCTAATCCAAAGCGCTTACAAGCTAATTGCCATGTCTCTGTACTCATTAGCGTGTGGGCACTTTTCCCAGCCCGTGGAGCAGGGCTGTACGTGTGCCTGGCCAGCTGATCCACACAATCGCAGCGGTACTTCCCTGCTTTCTCAGCCCACCCGCCCGCGATGCTGGACTTGAGCCACCAACCTCCAGAGCCGCGTTCACAGCTCCTCCATTGTCCCGGCGTCATCTCCTGCACACGAAGCTGCAAAGCTGCCACACAGAGCTGCTCCATCCCTGATTTCTGCCCACTTCTCCTCCTGGGACTGGCGACTCAGGCAGTTGCAAGGATGGACTCTGCTGCGCTTGTTTGACCCTGTTATCAATGGCAAGAGACACTTGAGGACTTATCTAACAGCATGCAGATTAACCAGGGAAATGTTCTCTCCCGTTACTGCCCCACAAACATTCACATTTCTTTAAGTGGCGGTAGCATTACATAATAAGTGAGCAGGTACTTACCTAAAAATGCACTTCTTTGCCCATTCGAGGAGAATTGTTTCCCAGGACTCGCTTGCCCTCCTTTTGTGGCTTCCTCTTGCTAAGATGGCTGTCCTGTTTATCTCTTGTTTTTCACACTTCTAATTTGCTTTCTCTGAAAAATATCTGCAAGTAGTTAAATGTTGCTAATATATATCCACCAAGGGATGCTGTAAAATTTTTAAATGGTGATTGGGTGTTTGGCAGGCAGAAGGTGAATTGCTCTGTCTTTCCATGATCTCACACATCGCATAAGGGTGAACAAGGAATTTTCTAAACTGCAAAGTCCCAGTGCTGCTGTCATTCAGCAAATGTTTGAGCCACACACTGAATAGCTCCTATTTTTACTGGAAATATTTCACTATAGCAAAAGGGAGTTGAAAACCAGAATACCATCCTGTTTCTCAGCCCCAGAGGTGGAAATCTCTAGGTCAGGGTGGAGCAGCTCTGGAGGATACTATGGTTGGGAAGTTTGCACTGCTGTGCTGGGTGGATGAAATTCACCCCTAAATACAGGATTTTACTAGGATATGGTTAGCACCAAGGTCATATGTCTTCCCTTTTTACTGGCCTGTTCCATCCTGCAGGAACAGAAGCTATCATTCTTCAGTGCCTTCATTGCGAAGAATCACATTAACAATATGTAGAAATATATAGCCTCTGTGTGTATGTGTTAGACCAGAAAGATACTGACACACAGACTCTCCTGCCCTTGCTGTCACCTGTGCTACTGAGTATCATAAGCTCTCTAGCCTCCCCAGGACCAATAAACAGGAAAATGCGATACACGGCTAACTTTCCCACTCTTTCCAGTTACAGCCGCTTCTGTGCTGAGTGATTTATTTTCCTTTTTAACCTGCTCTGAAATGTGCTAGCAAGGAGTGAGGACAGAGTGGCTGTATTTCAGTGGTTGTGGCTGGAACAGCTTTATGTTGATGCTGAGCACATGTTTATGTTAATAATAATGTCACAGAAGACTCATTCCTCAGAGAACCACACGCAAATTAATCCCATGCACACAAAACCAAGGGAATTGCTCATCATGCATAGGCCACCAAGATGATTAGAGGGCTGGGAGCACCTCTCCTATGAGGAAAGGCTGAGAGAATAGAGGTTGTTCAGCCTGGAATAGAGAAGGCTCTGGGAGACCTAATTGCAGCCTTCCAGTCCTTAAAGGGGGCCTACAAGAAAGATGGAGAGAGACTACTTACAAGAGCATGTAGGGACAGGAAAGGAAGAAATGGCTTCAGACTGAAAGAGAGTAGGTTTAGATTTGATATTAGGAAGAAATTCATTACTGTGAGGGTGGTGAGGAACAGTTTGCCCAGAGAAGTTGCTGATGACCCATTCCCCAAAGTGTTCAAGGCCAGGCTGGATGAGGCTCTGAGCAACCTGGTCTAGTGAAAGGTGTCCCTGCAAATGGTAGGAGGGTGGGAACTAGACGATCTTTAAGGTCCCTTCCAACCCAAACCATTCTATGATTCTGTGAGAGGACTAAGGATGCATGTACCTGTGCAGAAGCAGGACCGTGGCTGGCAGGCAGCAGGGCATGTTGCAATTGCTGGCTGCATGGTGATGCAGAACCCCTGCGTGCCACCCTGAGCCCGTGCAGGCCCTGCCAGAGCTCCTCAGGTGGGGTTTTGCTGCACAGAGAACAACCTGCCCCGAGAGCCTCCGTGCAGGGTTTGCACCCAGCATCGTGTGAGTGACAGCCCAGCCCAGATGATCTCCCACTGCAGACGGCTACGTCCCAGAGAGTGCAGGCTCCCCACCACAAAAGGAGAGCTTCCACCTGCTTCCAAAAAGCCCTGTTCTGGGCCAGTTTGCTGCACCTTTATTGTCCCTGTGGAGCTACACCTGCTTCAGCAGTTTCTGGAGCAGTACAGAGCAGCAGCCAGGACTGGGGAAGCTTTCTGAAAAACCTTTGCTTGCTGCAGTGGGGAAGGAGTGAGAAGGGGGAACATCAGACCACAGGTTAATTCCTGAGGCTTGCCTGAAAGGGATTCCTCAGAAAGAAGGAGAAAAAACCCTTGCTTTGTCTCTTTTTTTTTTTTTTATATATATATATAATCTGGTACATAGCAGCCCAAGTTACCAGCATCTCATGTTGTGGGTTGCTTCATCCACTCTAAATATCACCTCTTTTTGCAATCTGTCCTGACATATTTCTCTCAGATTGTCTCATTTTGCTGTGTACAAATGCATCTGTGGCTCTACCTAAAATTAAAAAGGAAACATGATAAAAATGGGTTATTCATGCCAAGGCAACCAGAAAGTAAAGCTTTTCTTTAGTGCCTAAGCACAAAATTCCCCACAAGTATCTTTGGTACTAGAAAGCCAGTTTATTCACGTTAAATATTAAATGTGGGTCACGATTCATCAAAAGGCATTCTCAGCTTCCAGTCCATGACTGTCTCCATAGGTGTCTAGTGAAATACATCAGGATGGGCTGAAACCCTTCTGAAAACTTGCATAATTTGGGAATAAGTGCCTTTTGTGCCCTTGCTGCTTGAGTCTGAAAAAACTGTAAACGTGGATCACAGTTCTTAGCTTTGGAAATGGGCCACTGCATTGGTGTCTTTAGCAGGCAGGGCATAGAAAGCCTTGAAGGACTGGATGCACAGCTGCAGTGGCCAGCAGCTGTAGTAGTCCCACACTGTACAATGTGTAGTATCACCGCCACGCTCTGCCAAACCCCCACGCTGCAGTGTTTCCAAGGAGACATTAGACCATGTTAGTGTCTCGTAGGAGTTTGAAACCTGCTCCATCTGACATATTATTTAATGTTTCCATTAATAGAGCTCGGAGAAACTACCAGTTTCTGGTCGAGCTTCTCTCAGGGCAGAGGCCAATAGCTACCCTTGCACATGAATGGGAGTTTTGGCATTCACGTGTGAAAAAAAGTGGGAGAAAGTGGAGAAGACAACTTGGAAATACTTTGAGGTTAGAGAGGGAACCTGTAGTGAAATTCCAGAGCCAACTCCTTGGTTTGCAAGGGGCAGGAATGAGAGCAGACACTGTCAGAAAAATCAGGGAAACAAATGGAAAAAAATGGGAAAATAAATGGAAATGTTTTGTGTTTTGTAAGAGTTTAGTCATCACATGATGTGGAGGAAAATGGATAAAAAGCTGAATTTCGCTACTTAAAATTCACTTTTTTTTTTCTTTCTCTACAGGGACATCGCATTGAATAGTCATAAGCATAGAATATATAAGGGACATGCCCAGGGCAGACTAGAAAAGCATACTCCTCTCCTGGGCCCATGGGGAGAGATGAGGGGAGCAGCACTGTTCACCTTCATGCTCTGAGATGCTCATTTGTTTTCCCATCTATTCTTGTCCTCCAAAAAATGTGACTGTGTCAATAACAGTTTCACTAGTAAGGCAGTAATGAAATACTTACTTTGGCCTGAATTTTGACCCCGAACCACTATAAAACACCAATGAGCTCTCAGAACTCCTCTTATCCATTGTTACATTACCTCCCTGGGGAACAGACTGGCACACAAGTGGTAGTCAGCTAAATTTTGCAGCCAGAGACATTTAATTTTACAACTTTCTAATTAGAAGGATAATTAAAAACTTTTTAAGACAAGGTCAGAGAAACATCCGTCAGGGACAGTCTGGATGTCTTGCAGCCTGTCTCAGTGTGGGGTTTGGACTGTGTGATGTCCCAAGGCATTTTCCAGCCCTCTGCTTTCACACCTTCTGGTTCGAACGGTTGGACGGCTGCAGCCGGCTCAGCTCTGGACGCAGCACCCTGCCTCACCAGCTGTGCTGTGTGAGGCTTTTGCTGACAGGGAAGACAGGAGCCTCTCCAGGTGTGAGAATGTTAAAAGCAAATATAATCTTGCATTTTAAGTGGCAGAGCCTAATGCCTTCCCATCCTTGCCAGAACCACTCACATGTCACCTCACTGACATTAATTTTACTCTCACTTCATGCTGGAGAGCAGGACTGGGTTATGGATGATGACTGAAGAATGTTGCTGTCTTTAGTAAAGCCTTTGGGCTGCATGCTTCTGTTTTCCAGCCTTGTGAGAAGCTCTTGTGTGAAATACTCCCCAAGGAGTGATATGGGTCAGACCTGATGAATTTGCTTACTGGATTAGTGGACCAAGGGGGAAACAGTAGGCACAGTTCATCCAGCTGTCAGGGGTGCATTTAATAACGCACTGCACAACAGATTGATTTGCAAGGTCAGAAAGCATGGCATAGAATAGGCAAGAAAATGCTGAAAGGGATTAAAAGATGGCTTAAGGGCAGAGAAACGGCAAAGTCATTAATGAGGAAAATTTTAAGCAGTTATCTTTACTATTGTGTGCCTTTTTTTTTGGTGCCAGTTCTCTTGAGGAAGATACTCAGGAAACAGTGAACGGGGAGGATGATCCAGCCTGGGAGGATGGCAAAGGATGCAAATGCAGGGTTGAGGTGCCTTCTAGCATTCTCGTTTCTGTCCTAAGGAACTGGATACCAACATGATATCAGATTCAGACTGAACCCAAAAAGCAGAAGTTGATGAGCAGAGGGGTCAGTCTGCTTCTGTGGGAACACAGGCTCCTGCTTGCACACACAGCAGGACTGAGTTTTCCCCCTTTGCTTTCACATCTTCTCCCTGAGGTCCCCTATTGTTAGAAAATAAAAAGATATTTAAGTCCTGGGTTTCAATTCACCAAACAGATAAATCTTCCTCCCAGTGATGCCCAAGAGCTTTGCCACTTGCATGGCCAGGTCAGGCAGTGCTGAGGTGCTGGAACATGGGGAGGCCCTGCAGAATGACCCTACACGGCTCCAGATCCTCTGCTTTGTCAGAGTCTTTGACAAATTAATGGGTCACTTCGAACATACCTGAGCCGCAGCCCTCTTTGAGAAGTTCTGAAACCTTCTTGGCTTGAGGCAAAAAGGTGAAAGTGTAGCTTCTTGACACCACTTTCAGATTAATTTCTGCATGAAATGATTAGGAAACATGGGTGTGATGGCATTGCTGTTGGAAACTTAGGGCTCTTTTTTTTTCTGCTTCTTCTTGGTTTTCAGATTTAACACATTTTCTTTTTTCAGCTATATGCTAATTAACATCAAACTGTAATGAGATAGAGTAATTTAAAAAATAACTTAAACGAGCCAAGAGTTATAAAAATAACAAATCCTGTGGGTAGGATCCAAAAGATTTTCTATCATGCTGATTGATTAGAAGACTCACTTAATTGTCTGTATGGAAATTTTGTGTCACCAATTCCTGGCATTCAGAAATTTTGAGATTTTAAAATTAACAGGCTCACATCACTTCTATTTGCTTTTTGACTGATAATGTAACCTCTGCACTGCAGGCTCCTTTGTTTCGATATAAGGATTTTTTTCTGAAAAATCAAGGAAAAGGAGCTCTTTCAATTCTTAAAGGCAAGCCGAGATTCTCCGATGTTCACTGGGTTTCAAGAACAGTGGTCTTAAAATATTGCAGATGCTGGGCATGTCACAAAGACTATAAGGAACTGTAGGAGTAATTTATTTTCAATATGAAGAAAATACACAGATTTCAGTTTCAAAACTTCTCTTTTTCAGTGTTAGGACATTTCCACCAGAAATTGGACTGACTGTGTGCTGTTGGTGCAAGGTGGACAGCCTGGTCAGAAAAGCAGGCCACACAACATGATTTTTTAAGGGTTGCGTTCTGGAGGATTTAGATTCTTTATTCCTAAAATTACTGGAAAGGGTCTGATTCAGGTACACTGCTGTCATACACACCGGGATGTGTGTATGACACACCCCATTTCTTTGGGTACAAAGGATGTTTCCACCTCCATCGCACTCCACATCTCAGTTGAACACTTCCTGCAAGCCAGGGCTGGACTCTCTCAGCAGCTGTCCAGATGGGGCCAGGAGATGGATCCCAGGGAGAGCTGGACTCCCCAGGGAAGATGATGCCATGGGGTACCAGCAGCACTACATCGTGGGAGCTGGACCCCATTGCAGCAATGGTTCCTGGGGCAGAGGACTGAGGCTCTGCATGGCTGATGCCTTTGGGGAAAGGGCTGTCAGGAGCACTGATGCTGCACCACACATTTTGGGAGACCAGGTCTGCTCAAGGTCCTCCTAACTGGGTAACCAACACCGTGGGTATTAAGCAGAACTGGGTGACAACGAGTTTATCTCCCAGCTTCTTCCCTATAGCTGAAGACACATGATAACCCATGCTGAAGAGTGCTTTACAGAAGCAGTCCCAGTAGCAGTAAAATTTGCCACAGCCATGCTTTCTTCAAAGGTTCATCATCCCCATTTCAGAGGGTTTACTCAAGGCAGGGTCCGACTCGAGCAGACAGGCAGTGTCTGAAAGCTCAGGAGACACAGAAAAGAAATGCAGGAGGAACAGAGCTGCATCATCATTCCTGGTATCAAACATGGCTGTGGCCATAGCTGAGTTTTCTGCATAACAGTGTTGTTTAAAAACCATGCTCAGGCCAGGCTGTCCTTGATTAAGAGCAGCCAGATGGACACCATAAATCAGCTGGAAAACTCTGGACAAAACTCCATGCTCACACTGATTCAAACCACCCCATTTAATGTCACAAATGAGATTTGTGCAAGCGGAGCCCAAAGCAGAATTTGGCTTTTCATGTTTGTTTAGATTAAGAAATTTGGACAGTAAAAGCCCAGTCATATTCTGGCTAGCAGGGTGGGTATCAGAGCACTTGAACAGTGGGAAGCCCAGACAGATGGTTACATGAATCACAGCAAGGCAGGTCTGATTATCTTGATATTTTCCATGAGATAAAGCAGGGGGAAGCGGTGCCATATGGTGGAATATGGCTGAGGGACTCTCAGCAGCTGGGCAGGATGTGAGCACTTTCTAAGGCAAGTGGAAGAGTGATCAGAGGGTCGGACAAGGAAAAGGTGGCTTTTGGGGACAGCCAGAGATGCTGAGCCACTGGAGCAGCAGTGTCCTGAGGGAAGGATTGGAGAATAAAACCAGACAGGTTGGTCAGTGCAAAAGCCCTGCAGCATGGAGAGAAACAGAGGAGAAAAGTAAATGTGTGAGGGTAAAGCAAGAAGAAGGAAAGACGTTTTGCATGGAGGAGGAGGAAAGCCAGTGGCTTTTTTGGGGGCTGAGTGCCTACAGAAAGGGCAAAGGGGACAGGAGAGCAGTGCTGCTGATGTTCTCTGTCTCCAGAGGCTGCCGTTGTTTTGCTGAACCCCACAGTTATTTCTTACAGGCTACCCTAGAATAGAAACAGCCTATGGTTTGCCAGTCCATCTTATCCTGAGGACTGCAGCAAAAAGGAAATTGCATAGAAGGAGTGGATTTCCACGGACATCTAAAAAAAGTGAACTTGTGCACAGTCCTTTAGACTCACTTCACTTTCATGAGCTGTTGGCTGGGGCTGCTGGTCAGAGGCTTTCTGTTTTGCCTGTAGCAAATCTATTTGCAGAATACCCCCATTCAAAAAAAAAAAAAAAAAAGCTACCTAAAAGCAAGGGAATTTACTCTTCTGAGATAATCAAAGGATACAGTGGGTTTATTTTTTTGAGCCCAAACGACAAGAACTCTCTGGCAGACAGTGCCTAGGGGCTGTACAGGTGCACCAGGGCAATGGGTGTATTTCACACAGAGAGCATCAAGAAGATGCCACAGTGCCACACAACCTACCAGAAATAGATCTCCACATCAATAGTAAATCCAGAGCACAGTGGTAAAAAATGTACTCAAGAGGTCAAAAAGATTTTAACTGCAACTGCTTGGATAACCAGGGGGGCACAGGGCTGATCCAGGGTCTGGATACCCAAGAGTGGTGGCAGCGGCACGAGATGAAGAGAGATGTGCAGGGCTGTATCTCAGCTTGACCACTGTTTCCCAGAGAGGATAATTTGGGGGTTTTTTTGCAGTGGCTGGCAGGAAAATCTCACATGTTTAAATTGGGGAAGTGTTGTAGATGTTGTTTGGGTCTGGTCAGGGAAATGAGGAATGAGTTTTCTTTTGTTTGGGTTCCGTGGTTTGCTTGAAGCTGGCTGCATGTTTAGCAAACCTCAGAAATAAGGTTAGACACATCAGTGAGCAAGTGGAAAAGTACTGGGGAGGAAGTGTGTGAGGGCTGTCTGGAAGATGGGCTGGCTGGGCCACAGGCTGGGTGCACCAAAGCTCATGCCCTGCAGTGCTGGACCTGGCTGCAGCCACAAAATCCATGGGACACAGCGTGTGAGCCCTGGTGATGCTGCATCACAGGCCCTCCACCTCCGGGTCCTCCAGCGCCAGGAGCCAGCCCAGCCTCACAGGACAAACTGGAAAAGCAGCATGGGGGACCACTTTAAGGGGCAAGGTATCAATAGCTTGAGCTGTGAGGAAACAGCAGAGTAGATGACTCGCTGGAAGTTAAATGGGACAAACACTTTCAAACCAGGTGCTTAACTTTACACATTACTCATCCAGCATGCAGCAAGTTGCTCTGGTTTATTAACATTAGCTGATATCCAGCAATACAATTCGAGAGTGAAGCCATAATTCTCACTTTTTTATAACTGCAGGCATCTCAAAAATCTTCTGGGAGTGCACGTGCAGACAGTGCAGGGACAATTTTCAGAGTGGAGTTACATGCTACTGTTTTATCCTAAGAATAGGAAAGGGACTGTACATTATTTCTGTCAAGTTATTACCCCATAGAAGGGCTGATTGTCTCTTGCATGCTGATGAAATAGCAAATGTCTCTCTTTATTTTTTTCTGTCAGAAGATCAAACAGACAGATTGCACAACAGAGGAACTGGACCCTTCGCATGGAGAAGTAGCTGTGTGCAGTAAGTGACAGCCTTTTGAGTCAGCAGACAGCTTCATCGAGAAATACAGGGCATATTTGCAGGGATGTGAAAGTGCCAATGTGTGGGTAGCCTCTTACCAGAGGCAGGTAATAAGAGAGGCCCGAGGGAATGGAAGTGGTGAGGGGCAGCCTTGTTATGCTCCCAAGGTGGGGCTCACATCATGACACACGACGTGAAAAGTAGGAATGATTAACTGTGGATGTAAAAAAGCAGGATTTAGGGTGAGAAAAGGGAATTGATTTCAGATTTAGTGTCTGAGGCACTTCACAGAATGGCTCTAGCAATTTGTTAGCCAGATCAACATATGATATCTTACTTAGGAAATGTTCATCTCTGCTTGACATGCCAACGCAGGGGTGGATGTCAATGGAGACAAGAAAAAGGATTGGTTTGCCTTATCTGGCCTCTTTCACAAATGTCCTCACTTTCAGCAGTTTATAGCTTCCATCTTGTCCACATAATTCAGAAACATTTCTAGACAAACCCTGACTTCAGAGGCCAAGCCACAAAATCCCTTGCCAGCAGTGACCTGGTATGCAGCAGATCTGTGAACCTGTGGCTGGTCCTCTGCTGCTGCCATCACCAGCAAAGGCACAGTGAGAGGCAGAGTTCTCCTCCCAGGCATCCTTTGAGCTCAGGGACAGGCATTTGAGGGATTTTGGCACACTCCCAGGTGATGGGGTCTTCATGCAAACCAGCTGCCTGGATGTGCTGTGCAAAGCCGAGCTCTGGGCAGCAGGACTGAAATGATTTCTTGGAAACTGATGTGATCTTGCTACTTCCCTGGAGCTGCTATGACTGCAGTACAACACCATGTGTGCTGTGATTAAATGGCAATTACCCAGTTTCAAAGCAGAGGTCACGGTCATTACCGCCAGGGATCCTTCCTGGCCACAAACGATGCAGTAAATAACAACATTCATCCAGCCCGCGAGTCCAGCACGAAAAGCACAGTCCCAGGTTTGATTTTCAGGATGCTCATCCTTACCTGGGGACTGTAGCAGCTCTTTCCCAGTCGAGCTGCTCTCCTGCTTGTACCAACCCATGTGCTGGACTCATCTGTCCTGCGGAGATGAAGTCCTGTGGGTTTATGAAGATCATGCAGTTTGGATTTTATGACTGCAGACATCTCCTGTCTTGCCAGCTGCAGGAGAGCAGGATACGTGCGCTCTTTCCAGCTGGAAGCAGAGACCACCTGTTTGGCTCCTGTTGCAGCTGCTTGTGGAGAGGCTGGGCAGGTGGAATATGCAAAAGGTTACTGAGAGGGTGGGGTGAGGGCTTGCACCCTGGGGCAATGCTGCCCCACAGGCTGAAAACTGCAGGACAAAACCAGAGCAGGCAGAAAAATAATGGACAGGAGAATAATGAATCCATCTAGATGTCCGGTGCACATGAATGTGTGTACTTGTGAGGGACTGAGGAATGTGCAGAGCCAGAAATGCGTAGAAGGAAACCCTCTAGGACAAGCAGGCCAGATTATAATGCCTTTGGTTTACTCTAATGGAGACCTTCCCATTATGTCATGGGGGAAAGAAACATGTTGTAACTGCTCTGTGGTGATCAAGGTAAAAATCTGTTGATCTGCCACTCTTTTGATCCAGAAAGCCAGAGCTGGTATAGCATGACACTGAGTTTTGACAGATGAAGAGAGGGAAAATGAGCAATGCATGAACACGCCGTGCTAAGGAGCACTCACACCTAGAAAGGACAAGGGAAGCATTCCCATCTTTTCTGATGGTGGGAAGTGGGAAGCTCACCACAGACAGGCACAGACACAGACGTCATTTGCAATCACCTTGCCCATGGATGACAACAATCATAAACAACTGGAAAATATCTACTTCTTTAGGCTTACACACAATTACTGTCTACTTTCCACACAATTACTGCCTATTTTCGTTTCTATTCATTTGCATATTCATTCCAAATCCTTTCATACACAATTTAACAGATAGAAAAGAAACTCTCCCTCAAATTTCTTTGTTTTTACAAGAGACGCCAAACCGTCAATAATAATCACCTTCTCCAAAGCCAGCTTAAGCAGTAGAAAACTTGTGGAAGGGCATGGAATTTACTTTTTTGTTTGTTTGTTTGTTTGAGTCACAATCTTGTTTAATAAAAAATTTCTAGAGTATCAGTTTTATAGAAATATGCTTTGGTTGCTACCTTGTAAGATTGTTTCCACCAAGAGCCATCACTAAGGAGGGAAGGGGAGAACCCACAGCATCCCTAGTTTGGACTGCTCCTGCAGGTCTCCAGGGATGGTGACCACAGTTTTGCTGGGAAGGTGCAAAGGACAGCTGAGACTCCCATCCACTGCAGTGTTTGTGAGATACTTCACCAGAATACTTGATGAATTGATTCTTTCTGAATACTAGCCAAGACAATGCGTCAGAAGGTGCATGGATTTTTACAGCTTCTACCTGTGCAGCTGTATTTTATGAATTAAGCTGTATTTTAGTACGTTTTTTAACTAAAGTGATGTTCAGAATCTGAAACATTTTAAACCTTGGCTTGTCTGAGATTTTTTAAATGTTTTTAATAATGAATTTAATGAGACAGATTTCCTTCAAACTTGAGGCTGATTATCCCCAGTTACTTCCCCTACCCTGGGCATTGCCCCTTCATTTTCAGCTGGGCACCACTGTTTCCCATTTGGCTGCTTCTGACTGTACCATGTGAGCTGAACTAATTTATCTGAGCACTGTGATTTCAGAACAGAAGATAGTTTTGAGTTAATTTAGAGGCTGACTCAGCAGTTTTCCAGAGGATAACTTAATTTAGAGACAGGATCTGAATTCCCCATCCCTGAGATATTGAAAAGTTGTATCTCTCTCACAGGTGACTCACTGCACATCTCAGCCAAGCCCAAAGTCCAGGCACATGGCATGGTGATCAGTGTGACACTTGGCTTCTTTGAAAGTGCTGCAGACTCAGCTGAAAATATTTCTGGGACAAACTTACAAAAATGCTGAATTGCAGATAGCTTCTGACCTTGCCCTCAGGGCAACTGATGTAAAATACTGGTTTAGGACTTGTCTGTAGTAAAAATTCCACCATGAGGAAGAGAAACAAACTGTTTCTGTCCTGATGTTTGGTATGATTATTGCTGTGATGCTCTACACCGTGGCTCCCACCTCTCCTTGTCAAATGGATGCCACAAACTCTAAATCAAGTGACATTATCTCTGACATTTTGGCTGTCATAGTACCAGACCAAAAGATTTATATTTTGCTCAACGTAAAGTAGTTACAACTTGTCTCTGCTGAGGAGAAAGTCACAAGTGGAATTTGATGTCATTAAAACAATCTCTTTTCCTTAAATCAAACCCTGTTCATTATGGTGATTTAATTCAACCTATCTCTTGTCCTTACCACCTGCTGCTCAGAGATGCCTACTCAGCTTTTGGCTAGCAAAATAAATTTCTCTAGCAAGTCCCACCAGCTTTTTCATGCTATTGAGGCAAAAATAGAGACCCTATTTGAAGAAATTCAACTTCAGACATATCAGAAATAAGAGCCACCCCCTCCCAAACAACCAGTTCAATTTTACATTATATACTGACTATACATCTTTCATTTCCTCAAGGAAACATATCTGTAAGATTTCCAAAGGTAAAAAACCATATACATATGTACACCCTCAGGCTCATAGATACCTGAAACGGCAATGTATTAATTTGTCCCTGTCAGTTCTCTATAATGTATAGATGAGCTTATTTTGAAGCCTGCTCTCCTTGCAGTCAGTAACAACCCATGCAGAACTAGCTGAGTACACCCACAGTAATCAAAAACTCTGCAGAGAGAAAATTCTTGAGTAGAGATAATATATTTAAACCTCAGGAACCTCCATGCTTATGCACTCGACATTTTCAGAGACACATATATATACATCTAAGAAGGGCTAGAAAGTTATAAAGGTTAAGGTTGAAAAAAGAGTTGTCAAATTTGGACTTGTCTTTTCCAATGTGTCAACATCCAAATGTTTCCTGTTTTGTCACCCTTTTCCTTTTTGTAGGGAATATGTGATAATAACTTAAAAATTTGAAGTAAATAGGAATACTGAGAGAAACTGGTGCATCAAATCTCTCCCAAATCTCTCACACATTCCCCCTCCTCACACCCCATGCATTGTGTTTTCAAACTGGCCAAGACTTGGCTTACTAATTAAAAGCTATGACTCTCTGCTAAATTGTGATGAGCCATGGCGTGGTGGTAAACCAGCTCTGTGTATAGAAAGTTCTTGAAACCATTACTGTGTTGGCATGGTTCATGCATTTTACAAGTATTAGGTCTGCAATGCAAGTTATGAGAGAAATCTTTTTCGGTTTGGAAAGTAATAAACATCTGGGGGAAAGGATGACCTTCTCACTGAGAACTAATGACAAAATAAACAAACAGCCTAAACCACATGGAAAAATAACACAGCTCCCTTGCATATGTGCTCTGCATTATAGGAAGTGTAAATGCATAAAAAATGATTGGTCAGGTATGAAGCAAACATGTGTGTGTGTCCCTCCCTTCCCTCCACATTAATACAACATTAAGATTGCAAATATGATCATGAAATATCAAGAGGGCAGTGGAATTATGTGCAATAAGCCACATGTGTTTCTAAATGAAAGATCTTGCCAAACAGTCTTGATTACATTTTATGATGGAGTTTTACTATTACTGGACAAAAGCAATGATGTAAAGGAAATATTCTGGGATTTTAGGGAAGCAAATGATAGGGTATCTCACACCAAAGAATAATAATCAAAACTGGCCTGGAAATGAACATTGTCCCATGGATTGAAAACTGGCTGGAAAGCTACAAACACAGAGCTATGAAGCATAACAAGACATTTAGTAGAGAAGCCTCATGACTGACCGGCCTTCAATTCATTTTGCAGAAAAGCAGGGTCTAACAGCCAGGATCAGTGGTAGCCAACCTGCAGGTCAGGGCAATGTACAGCCCAGAACAAAGTCTCTGGCCCACAGCCTGCTTTCTGTGTCCAGCTAGCCTCAAAGTCCTCCAGACACAGGCAGCATGTGAGCACCACTGAGAACGAATGACTAATGCTAGCAGTTATTCAGAAAGATGAACAAACAACAACGAGGGGTGGAACAAGGGAAAACAAATTGGTTTATGCCCGGGGAAATATTCCTTGCTGTAGGTAACTGTAGAAAACAAAGGGGGAGAAGTGATACTGTGGCAAGAAAATGTTAACTTTGAGATCAGGCAAACACCTGAGTTCTTGGAGGTTTTTGTCATCACCACCATCCTCATGCAGGGCAGCTAAGACACCAGTGACTTCATACCAGCCACAATTGTTCTACTGAGCTGCACTTCATTTGTCATTTTGTTGCTATCCTGTGAAATTTTCTACAGTATTGTGGGAGTATTCTGCTCCAGTAACTCTATGGTCCCACACATAAATGAACATTACAACTTTACTGGTGAGCATCATATGAAAATGCATATAATGCTCCAGTTTACAGGGACTGTGTAAAATTACAGTGCTTTATGCAGAGAGCTGAGAGGCTTGTGAGCCAAGAAAGCTCCTGGTTCAGATCAATTCCCACTTGAGAACACCAACAACTAGTAGACAAAATGATACTCACTCCACATTGATCAATATATAGGCCAGAAAGAAAATCAGTTTTATAATAGAAATCCTTCCATAATGTCATTTAGATATTAATTTAGCAGCAGGGTATTATTATTCCCTAACATGGTATTTATTTTACTGACAGACTTTACAGTATTCAAAGCCCTGAGTAAAAGAAGGAGCTCTCAGTGAGGATTGTTAGCTTTCTGGTGTGATTCTCTGGAAGAGCAAATAATTTGTTGTCCTCCTTGCCACGCTCATAGCTCATTACCTAATGCTCTTATGACAATTACACTTCAATCCATATATGCCCATAAGGCAATAAAGCAGCCAAAGCTACAGGCTGGCAAGTCAAGCTCACCTTATTTCCTGCAGTCTTTAAGACATGGAGCTTGAAGAAATAATTTTTTTGGGTTGGGGTAGGCAGCAGCTGGAGGCAGAGCTGAAAACACTCATCCTCTTTGCTGAGCGCCATTCGGTGTATAGCGAGAAACCCAGGCTGGCCATCCCAGAGGAGAGGGGATGGATGCAAGGATGGAGCATGCTGGTGTCGTGGAATGGCCAGGGCTGCCTGGTAGGGTGAAACACCACCAGCAGCTCTCTGTTTTCAGAGGGTTTGAAAGGGGGGCAGGCAGGCAGCTGCAATATTCTGGACTATCTCTGCCATTTAGCAGGTTAATGAGTCTGCAAACGACGTCAAACTGCTGGACAGTGTGAGGGGCTGTGGTTTAAGAGACTGGTTTTCATGTCACAACTTAAAGAGCTGACAGTAATCCTTCAGGTCCAGACTTAGGAGGCACAGGGGCAGCTCCTATGCCCTGTGTGCCACCACATCACTTCACAAAGCATGCACCACATTTCCCAGCAAAGTCCTGCAAGGCTGCAGCACAGCTCCGCATCTGTGCGCCGGCCTCCTCCCACTGGTGCAGCTCTGGGAAGGGGTCTTAAACGAAAGGCATCTTTCAGGTGGGGTAGGGAGCCTTTCACACTGCTGGAGGGGTCTGGAGGGGCTGGCAGCAGATGGGAAGCAGCAGGGCTGTGGTGCTTTGGGACCCATGTGGTGGAGCAGACAGGGCTCTGGGATTTGCAATGTAAACTATGCATGAGATGCGATGTGGGATTCCTATTATTCTGCTGATAGAAACTTCCGAACTAAAGAGAACGGGAGAGCTCTTGCACTGATAAAATTCCAAGAGTTTTCACTGATAACACTGATGATTTGCAACCATATATCAGCCTCCTTCCTGGGACCAGCTCCTTCTCAGACACGGTGCTACCCCAGAGGCTTCATTAGTATCAGATTATAAACCCCTGTTAAAGAAATATGATTTACGAGCACCTTGAGTGTGAATGCAGAGGTGGAGGTTTCCTGGACTGTTTTTAATGGGTTTGCATTCAGGTGCAGGAGAAGAAAAGGTAAACCAGGAAAGGCCTGGACTGCTGATGACTTTGTGGGTGAAACAATCTTCCTCTGGCAGCTTTTTACTTTTCCTCCTCAATCCAGTGAGGTAACTGTAAAATTAGGGCATCCAAAGAAAACTGCAAAGCATTAAATAAAGCACAAAGCCAGAATATATTATAGAATAAGTGGATCACGTGACACCAGTGTCAGCTCAGCCTTTTAAAACCAACAGAATTGTCCTGAGGACATAAAAATATGTGTCATTATGCCATACTGCAAAACACTGGAAATCCTGCAAAACCTAGACTGTGCATTTTTACACATTTTAATTACAGTTCAATGGAAATGGATTTTTTGCTGCCTTGGTTACCAAAATTGGCCTGGTAAGCACAAGACTCGGCCAAACCCCATAATTCACTCATTTTTCTTGACAGGCCTCTCAGGATCAACAGTTTCCACTGACCTGTAAGTCTTCAAGCCAAGAGCAAATCTCTTCAGTGCAGAAATTAATCTGTGAACCTTGAACGGCAGCAGAATCAAAATGATAGTCCTGTGATAACTGCTTCAGATTTCTTTCTAATAAATGCCAGTACTTTTCGTGACAATAATTTTAAGCTGGTTTTTTTTATTATTTTTTATTTTCATAAGTACACATCCCCACAGCCAAGTATGTTTTGACAACTGCAAATGCATAAGACATGAAGCTGGTAGGCTTGCCATGTTGCCCATGGTCCAGGAGCATCTAACAGAAATTATCTATGCTACATGCTTTATCTCTGCTCAGGAATGACATTAGCTTATATCCCAGTTACATTAAAATAATTATAAGGTGTTTCGGCATTGAAGTTGTGTGCAAAATGTTGTAATGTGTGGCACTGCTGTATTGCTGATGCTGCCCAACCCCATGTCAGAGAGTTTCCTTGAGAGAAAACCCCCAATCAGAACTAGATAATCTAAGTGCAACATTCAAAAGCATCTGGGAAGAAAAAGTCATGCTCCTTTAAGAAAAATCATGGCGTTCAGTGAAGTAATTCGAAAATGCCTCACATTAATTAGGGCTTTATTCCCTCACTCTACCCTTGTAAGTGTTACAATTAATGCATATGCAATATTTATGTTTCTATTTTTAGGCTGAGGGAATATCCAGTTATTCCTTTGCCAAGGTGATGCTGCTCCCTGCTCCCCAGGGTGGGGAGCCAGGCAAAGCAGCACTGAGGTGTCAAGTCCTCTCTGCTCAGGTGAGAGAGGCATTATTACAGGCAATAATTTCTGGGACAGCAACCCAGCAAAGCCTGAGCTGCTGCTGGGCAGACACCCAGGGCTGTGCCCGCGGCGCCCCTGACGCCTCCGTGTCCCCTCTTGCTACACGTGGCATTTCTTGACTCAGCAGCTCCGTGGTGCCAGCTCCAAGCCTCTTCTTCCTCCCCATCTCCTTCCACCCCTTCCAGTCCTCTCTGCTGTTACTCTGGCCCAAATCCTCTGCATTCATGGCAATGAACATTTTCACTCTTCCAGCCATCTGAAGGAATTTTTCTTCCAAAATGCATCAACCATTTTTTTGCATTTTTTCCTCCTACTTTGTGATCTTAAAAGTTTAATTTTTAACAAAGTTTATGAAATTTTTGTTTTGAAGGACCTGGGATTTATGGCGGAGACATTGAAACTGAAAGACCTTTAAGGTCTCTCCCATTCCAAACCATTCTATGGTTCTATGATTACAGTAACAACCCCTTTTTTTTTTCCTTAAGCTTGAATCCCAAAATAATTCAAGCCCACTATTGTCCTACATTTCAGCTTTCCACCCATATGTGTGCACTTCAGTAGCGATAACTGTTAATTTAAAGGCAATAACCATTTAGCTTTGCTTGATAACCAGGGCCCATATCCTAATGATTCAGGAGAAATGCTGGGTCACAGCTTTCATATTGAAAAATAAGGGTGATAGGAATATCTGCTGGAATCTCACCTAAACTTAAGCTATCCAAATATTTTAATACCTTCGTGTATATTTTCTGAGTTCAACAGTTATAATGTCACTTAGGAAATGTAAAACTAATATATTTTACTTTGTTAAATGGCTTTCCATATCATGGAGAGTAACAAATATTTTTGTAAAACATTAAGGATGTACTGCCAACCTGCCCATACCTCTCCCCACAGCTACACCTGTCTTCAGTTAATAAAAAAGCAGGGAAACATTTGGGTTGGAAGTGGGGTGTGAAAGGAAGTGAAACATGTGCACATCATCCTTACAAACAAAACATATCCTGCTTTGGAAATGATGATTTAGAAAGGAAATGTACCAAAATGGAAAGAATTTGGAAAACAAGACAGATCGGAGGACCAGGAATCATCGACTGCAAGGAAAGCTGAAGGATTCGGTATTGTTTAGTCTAGAAATAAGGGTTGTGGGGACATAGTGTCCAAATATGTAGAAGGTAGCTCTAATGAGGAAAGAATAAACTCTGTTCATATCCCCTGGGCTTAGGACAAGTTGTCATAGGCTTAACTGAGAAGGAGACGGTTTCAGTCAGCCATCAGGGAAAATAGTTCCCAGCTGAGGAGACAGTGAAGAGACAGGGTCACAAGGGAGGCCACACATCCCATCATCCCTCATTTCTAGAGAACAAGTAATTGAGGAAAGACCCAGGTAAAGCTGCCTGGTGATGAGGTTAGGTGGTCTTCTTCAGTGCTTCCTAAGTCTGCTTCTCACAATTACTGTGTTGGAGTCGGGAACAGCTTGGATGCACTCCGAAACCGTTTTTTTTTCCTTAAAACATTAGAATGTTCTAAGTAGCAGCTGTGAGGCAGAGTGACTGTGGTAGGAGCCTGGCAGAGACTTTGAGCACTCCTCTGCCTTGCTCCTGCTGGCCTCCCCTTTCTAGCAATTACAACCTCTTACACTGCAGTAAAACCCAAACTCCATTTGGAGGTCGACAGTCCTCACTGTCCATATCAGACAGAAGATCCAGGAATTCCAGCCCTCACTGTATTTGGTTTGTGTGGCAAGGTTTTGGTTGTGTGTGTGTGTGTGTGTGTGTAAGATACAGGGGAGGCTTCTGTGAGAAGCTGCCAGAAGCTTCCCCCATGTCCAACAGAGCCAATGCCAGCTGGCTCCAAGACAGATCCAACACTAGCCAAGGATGAGCCCTTCAGCGATGGAGAAGAGTAACGGAGTGGCTTTGGTGAACACTTGGCACCCAGCCAGGGTCAACCCACCACACCCTTGTAACAGACCATTTAATCTGTAAAATGCTAGGGGTGCTTTATGGCCAAGACAGGCAGGAGGACCAAGACCCGGCTCGATGGAATGCAGTGAAGTCTGGGCTCCCACCTTGGGTTACAGAGGCTGAAGATATGTACATCAGGTTATATGGAGTAATTCAACACTCTTTAAGAAAAACAGAGCTGTTTCCTTTTGGATCCCAAGTGAGTGGGAGGATGTCTAGTTCATTTTTTATTCATCTGAATCACTTTTGAAAGTCCTAGTCTTGCAGTGAAACATTTTGCAGCGTATTATGAAAGGACAACTAAAAATCTTGTCCATAATTTTTTTTAATGCCTGTCATTCACAGCTTGACAGTCCCACAAGCTATTAGGAAAAGGGAGTCCTCTATGGTGAACGGAAAATAGTAAATCCAGGGTGGGATCAGAAGTACAATACAATCCATCAGCATGCTAAAAACATGAACTGATGAAAAATATGGCCCTCAGAGTTCTTTAACACACTCACAGTAAAAACTGTCTGGGTTGTGAATTAGAGAGACAGAGAAAGTGATGCCTGAAATGGATACAGAGCAAGGAAGATAACGTGACAACTTTTATGGATGAGTGTACGTTACACTCGAAAGGGTCCCCTGTCCATGGGAGTTTCCTTCATGTTTCCTAAAGTGCCAATGTCAACAGTCCACTTTCTACTTGCAATAAATTTAAGTCCCATCAGCCATAAAACAAAGATGCTCTATTCTTAGCGCAACCTCAATAACTTCCCATTCTAGTCACTATAAATGTTTCTGTTATGAATGTATAATTCTCACCAGCCCCTTGTATGCCAACCTGTCTCATGTTACCTAATTTATCACTCTGTGCCTCAAACCACTGAAGTGGGGATTTGGCTGTCTATGTGGCCAGCGGTTTGTGGAGCTCCAGGGAGTCTGTTGGCAACACCTGTCTGTAACACAAAAACCAGTGCCGGTTATTTATGATCTGTATGCTGATAACCATGCTTCTCAAATGTAGTTTTGGGACAAGCATCTGAATGTGCCCTCCCCCACCAAAGTTTAGGTGATAGAATATCTTTTCTCAAGAATATGTTGGGTATGAATAGAAACAAACCCTGATGCTGAGTATCACTGTGGGTGCTGAGGACCGTGGGTATTCCAGGACTCAGACAGTGTGATGGGTACATTAAGATCCAATAAGGCTCAAGCTTATACTGAAGAGATGCGTGTTCTGCCCATATCTGAACACTTAGTAGATGTTTCCTAAGGTCAGTCTCCTTTCTCCTAATGGCACCTGCCTTTTGTACTCAGGATTAAGCTGCAGTTTCAGTTCTGTGTGCTCCAACCACTACCCACCTACCTGAGAGCAAAGTTAAACGGCTCCAGGCACAAGTGCTCAGATTGAGTTCAGAAATGTTGCACACAAAGGGAAGAGATTAGGCCGTATCTTAAATGAAACGCTAGCCTTTAATGTCTAATACTTAGCTCCTCCGTGAGGTCCTCCTGGATGAATATCCTGTTACTGACTTTCAACTTTGCCTCGCAATTTGCAATTGAAAGACTGAACGCTGGACAAGGACAGTAAGAAAATCTTCAGTGCAGAGAAGCCAAAAATAAACAACCTTATGAACGTATTAGTGTGAACAAAGAAATAAGGCATAAAAATGGACGTAAGATATAGGAAAAGCAGGGAAAATGGGCATGGTAGGAAGATTCCAATGTCACTTGCTTCTGGGAGGTGTTGATATTGGGCCATATACACATTGAGATACTTATGCCAGCCATATTTGCTCCCAAGCATCGTACTGGTTTAACTGCACTGATTATAAAATCAAACTTAATTAAATCAGAGCAATGTTTGCATGCAGGAAGCATGCAGCCCTTCAAAGGCAAACTTCCCTTTGATGTGCTGGACTGAATTTCACAGAGCATATGTAATAAGGCTGAAGGGGATATTAAGAATTGGTAGGATCATTGGTTGGTTCATCCATAAGGCTGGGACATAAAAATCTTCCCTCGTATCTGGGCAGCAGGTGTACCCACGAGAGGATGGCTCTAGAGGGCCATAGTGGAGCACCCAGTGCTCAGACTCTCCCTGTACTGCCCTATGCCTGTTTCTACACCTCTACACCAGAGTGGCCAGCTGGGCTCCCCATTCAGTGTGCACACTCATCCCTGCTGCTGGAAACACGCCACATGCTGCATACTTGGACTCCACACTCACATGAGACCACCTGTATTTCTGGAATAGAGAGAGAGGGTAGATCTCTGTTTATTTGACAAGCTTTGGCAGAATGGCCCAAGTGAGGTGTTTCCCAGCCTTTACGGAGCCTCTGAGGCAGAGCATCTGGCACAAAAGACCCTGCAAACTTTATTGCTTGGGAAGGGACAGAATGGGGTGCTTCCTGTTAACGTGATACTATCTGCACAAAACATTAATAACTGCTGTGGCCTGAATCCCAGGATGTTCATGAATTCCACTTAGCAGCTACTCACATAGCATTTAACAGTTTTATTAGCAGTTTGCTACCAAAACAGAAGGGCAGGACTTGGTACCTGGGCCACCTTCTACCCAAACCCTTTGAGACCACAGAGCACGGAGGATGCTCTCAGCTTACCACAACGTTTTGGGAAAGGAGCAGCAATAAACACTGTGAAGATGAGCAAAG
>VZRS01001673.1:322320-524197 GCA_013398055.1 Ifrita kowaldi
CGGGGAGTGCGACGGTGCCCAGTGTGGCTGGGAGGCTTCTGCCGGGTGGATAACCCGGAGACCTCAGGGGGGCTGCTGCACGCGTGTCCCGGGAGCACAGGGAGGCTGCTGCCTGGATGTCCGGGGTAGGTAAGGAGCGCCGCTGCACAGCTGTCCCGGGGAGCTCGGGGAGGGTTTTCTGGGTGCTGTTCGATGGAGTCAGAGGGCTTTGCTGCATGGATTTCCCGGTGGTCTGCTACATGGATGCTACATGGATGTGCTGGAGCGATAAGGGGGCTTGCTGCATGGGTTCCGTGGGGAAACCTAAAGGGCGTTTTGCTGGATGGATTTCTGAAGGATTTGCTGGGTGGGTATCAGAGAGAGCTGGGGAGAGGTTTGCAGAGTGATTATCCAGGGGATCGAAGAGGGATGTACTGCGAGGAAAAGAGCGAGGGAAGGGTTTGCTAGAGATGAGGGTGTTCGGTGGCTGCTTTTGCACGTGCTTTGTGCAAGAGAAATATAAGAAGCTTCCTGGAGAAGCGCCTTGTGCAAAGTGTGTGCAATCGATAGCAGAAGAGCCTCATCCCATCTTCAAAACCGGTTGTAAAATCTGTTTGATGTCTCAAATTGCTTTTCAGCATCTGACACAATCAAGTGCAAAATGCTCTCTCCTGCATACAGCCAAGCACTTGTTTCTGCCTTCTACTTAGCTGTAACAAGCCAGCTGTAATAGCCAGATTCTTCCTGCTGTATGAAACAGGAATTTTTTTCTCTTTGGTTTAGCAAGTGCTGTAGTGTTTTTCTATCCGAAGTAGAGCTGGTACCTTGCTGCCTTGCAGATTTTGCTTCACAATGACATTTAAATCTATTCACTGCTTTGTCTTTAGAGGTGCTCTTCAGACGACTTGCCAAATAGGCTGGCAGGATTAGAATGACTGGCCAGGTTACAGTGTCCTTTAGTAAATCTGCCCACCTGGTGACAATTTAGGATGGTAGTAAAGTCTGAGCTTGTGTCCGGTCCTGTGGCTAAGCAGCCACTGGGATTTTGCTGGCCATGGCACAGCAACACAGAGAGAAGTCCTGCTGATGTGTCGCTTTGGGCTGGGAAGTGATGCTGTGTGTGTTTCCATGGGCTATGTCCATGTGTGCTGTGTCCCACCAAGCCACATAGGGCTCCAGCCTGACTGCAGTCCTGGGGACCTCTTCTTATGACAGCTGCTGTCAGTGGTGGAATGGTTGCCTGGAGAGAGTTTGGCCAAGATTTCTACTACACTTTGCTGCAGTTATTACCTGATTGGTTTCTGGAGTGGGCATGTGATACACCTACACAAGGTGGTGGAGTACCTCCTGCTGCCCAGCTGGGCAAATTGATGGAGAAGATACTCACCCTCTCCGAGGACTGTGATCTAATTTGCGATGGCTAAATGCACAGCTTTGATTTTTATCAAACATTTATTTCATTTTTGCTGAAGACAGAATACTGTGTACCTTCCAACCTGGCAGAGCCCTGATGCTAGGCACCCACCTGAAATGAGAAGTTATGTTCAAGTACTGCGAAGATGAACGTTTTTGTCGGGCAAGTTCTGCTTCATTATTCAGCATTCTGAGGACAAATATTAATGGTAGCACTTGTGTTTCCTATTCCTGCTCCAAAGAGCCCACAGTCAAAGGCATGCAGACCTTGTTTTTGCCAACGCTGACAAGAGAGCAGAGATATTACTTTTTACGGATCTTGGCAGCGCTTTTGGAATTCCTCAGCGTGGAGGCACATGCAGCGGGGGTACAGATGGAGATCCTCCTGTGGAGAAGCAGCTTGAGACCCTGGCTGGGCCATGCAGCATATGGCAGCTTTGCACACCATGCACAGCCAGCACAGGCAGCCACCAACATCCAGCCATCAGCTCAGCTGCTTGTCCACGGTCGGGGTGCTTCCTTGAGACTTCTAGCATGCCACCTCTTTATACCTCTCTGGGGAGGAAGATTCTTGCCTTTATCTATGTATGGAAAAGGAGTTCCTAATTTTGCCTGAAGCTGGATCTCAGTGACAGTTCAAATATTTTTTTTGCTGTTTGGGTCCCTGTGGACTCTATATATACCTCTGTTTTGTCTTCCACTCAGTGCCAAAGCATAATTTTTTTCACAATGCAGAAAGTCTTTTTTAGTACCAGGGAGCTTACATTGTTTGTATTGGTTACATACAGTGAAATGGAAGAACATGTTGGCGAGAAATCTGTTTTGATACTGGTGACACAGCATGTCAAGTTAAACAGTTTTGTTGCAAATATGTATTTAACATCAACTGTTTTACTTTCTGGCAAAAACTACCCCTAAATATGTGATGCTAAGTGACCACTGAAGCTTTTTCCCTTTTTATTATCGTGACCATGTTTTCTCAAATTAGCTGAGATTTGCTGCATTGTTCTGTGGTTTTTTGAACTCCTACTTCATCTTCCGCCTGGCTGTCAAAACGAAGCTGAAGGATCACGTGCTTGATCACATCACAGAACCAGAACAGGGGCAGAAAATGTCTAGGGCTTTTTTCATGTATTTTGTGAGACCATTTAAACTAATATCCTGGAAACGTTTCTTTGCCTTTTCTTGGCATGCAAAATAATTCGCACTGCTAACCTGCCTCACAGTCTGTGGGAGGTTCTCTCTGTTAAATGCTTACAAGGCACTCAAGACACCCTGCTAAAAGGTGACATTGAAGTACAGTGTTTTAGTTAATGCTTTTGGAAAATTCTGGGCTAGTTTCCCTCCTTTACTGGACTTACTGGAGTCACTGGACTATGTGTGATTGACCTACAGAGAAGTTTTGTATTGACTGTTTAGCTTTGTAACCAGTTACCAGTAAATTGATGCAACTCTGAAGTGGATTGAAGTAGCATGAGTAAAAGTGATTATACTGATAGAGCTTATTTCTACAAATTTGTTAGAACAAACTATGCAGCAGAGATGTCTTTTGTGCCAATGTAACTGTCAGCAGTAGCAGCTGGGTCATTTAACCATATTTATGAGTTCCTGGTGTTTCACTTCTCTCTTCTTAGAGGAGCTAGATTCCAACCAACCCTGAATATTTTACACAAAACAATATCTGGTAGCACAAGGAGTCACTCCTAGGATTTTTGCTGCCTCCTTGAAGATTACAAGTAACTGCTTAAAATTTTTTGGAGGCTCAGCAATTTTTAATATTTACACCTAGAAAGTGTGCAAAAAATGAACCATTTTGCATACTAATCAAAGCAGTATTTATGGTTTGAGACTTGAAATACAGCAATTCCGTCACCATAAAAATGTGTTTCTTTGTGATTCTGGGCACAAATGCAGCAACAGTTTACTGGCAGGGAAAAGGGAGTTATAGTGTTCCCCAACAGTGTATTAAATGGATAAAATTCAAGAAAATTAATGGCACTGGAAGAGTAATCATACATAATCTTCATCCCTTGTCTTACTCTGAAAAGATGAATCAAGTATGTATTTGCCATTGTATTTGCTGATACCTTGATCTCATGCCCCATATATGTATGCTTTTTTAACATAAAGCTCCTTAAGCAGAGATTTCTTCTTCCTGCAAGACTCCATCCTGGTTACTATGGTCCTGGCTGAGGATCTGGTGGGTCATTTCTAAAATCACGCCTGGTAGTGGTGGAAATCTCAGACATCCAGGAACACTTGTGGCACTGTTTAGTGAAATGGTGAACAATTCCTACCATCCTGCAGACATATCCTGTAGCTATTTTGTCTCTGATGAGGACTGAAAAAGCCCCTATTTTAATGAAATCAACCACAAAGTGGGTTCTTAGGTTAAAATCACCTTGGTAGGCTGTGCTGGCTTACGGTAACTGACTGTTGTGATGTGCCTCCTGATGCTGCTTTAATTACGAACTAGTGCTAGCAATCCTTCCTCTGTCTGTCCATGAGACAAACTGAAAATTATGCAGAAAACAATGTGTTCTAGTTCTTGAGTTTCCTAGTCCTGGGATTTTTGTTTGCCCCTCCTAGTGGCAATAGGAAACAAAGGGGCTTGATAGATCATGTGGGATCTAATACCCAAGAACTGCAGATATCAGATTCTTGTCTGTTTACTTAATGTTGCTTGGAGTATCGATGTGGAATGGGGGGAATCTCCTCTTTCTGTCATCTGTAAACTGCTCCTGAGAAAGTCTTTATGTACAGAAATTGGGCCAGAATTATATCCATGTGTTAACCTTCCTGCTTTCTGGCAGGCTTGGAAGGAAACTCTGGGCTTCAACAAGACCACCACAAACAGTCACTGATCTGAGCAGTGCCCTGACTCACCAGAGGGTCCTCAAGCAAATACTCAGTGCTCCCCTACTCTGTGATGTTTTTACTAATCTTTCACATCTTCATCTTGTGATGTAGATGGGTGGGATCTTTTGAAGACATCTACATCAGTGCTTCCAAAGATTGGTATCCTTCGGGAAGTAGTTGATAAAACATGTTTTGCTCTTGGTTTGTTTTATCCATTTTTCTTTCTGCTCTGAGATGGCCTTTAGTTTTTGCTGTGCTCTGTAGCAGCTGCTTATTCCATGATGATGTGCTTTTGGTTCCACTGTGTTGATAGCTCTTTTCTCTTGTGCCCCTGCAATTGTTTTCTCCACAATTAGCCATCCAAAAATGGCTTTCTTTCTAGGAAAGTCCTTGTAAGTAAAAGTATTCTGCCAGCATAAACAAAAGCACATAGTTTTGTCACCTGCTGTGCCTTAATGGTAAATGGTCTCTCTGTGGGACCTGCATCTCTGCTGCTTGAGCCAGCAGTTCAAATGCAGTCATCTTCTCGTCCTGTTTGTGAGGGTTCGAGAATGTTATAAGTCAGCATAGGTCCATTTCTTTAACAAAGTATAAGAGATTCTTGTTATTTTTGGTACTTTTTGGCAACCCTAGTCTGTAAGTCTAACAGATGCTGGATTATAGTATATAGGAAAAATAATCTATTGCTTCTTGTAAGTGGCCCAGTTATACAGGGGTAAGAGTGATGCCCAGTTGTCCTGGAAAACTAGCTGCTATCTGCTGAGGGTTGTTGTGATTTTTTGATTTTCAGGCAGTTAGCTGAGCTTTGCCTCACAGTTTTTGGTAAGGATTTGTTGTCTGTGCTTTGGTTCATATCTAGCCAAACCAGGCATGCGTGCCACAGATATGTTTTGTTGCTCAGACAACAAGAGCAGAGTTTGCATGGGTGAAATCCCTTGCAGTTATTAACTTAAATACATTCAAAGAGTAAGATTTGTTAAAATCAGTCCTCCTTTCATTAGAAAAATAAAGCAGTGAAAGGGAAAGCTTAGCCACTTGAGTGCAATCCTCGGCTCAAGGCATTGGCACATCTGAGGGTTATTCCTGTCACCCAGTTGAATGACCCAGGCAGATGTCCCAGCCTTGACCCATTTCTGGAGTGAGCCTGTAAATCAGGAGCCTGAAATCCTTCAGTGTCTGAGGAGGCTTTAACAAGGTTATCTGCACATTGCTGAGGAGGCATTTCCACTGTGTTTACCTGTCACTCGGGAACTAAATAAATTTTTCAACTACTTTGTATGAGTCTCTTAAACAGCCATCAAGTAACATTGTTTTCTCATCCTAAGCTCAAACCACTGCAAGAAGACAGTTTTTCCCTGTGTTACTGAACACACCTATTTTTCTGTTCCCTGTCCTTTGCTCAGATAGCAAGAACAGGATTGATGATGATTAACTCTGTTTTCTTGGTCACCTTGGTTTTCTTTTACAGTCAGTGGAGGAAAACTTCTTCAGACAAGATGAACTGTGCCCTAAATTGTCCTTTTCTCTCTGATGCCTATGAAAGGAGCACAGGGCAAACAGCACAGGTGTGTGAGTCAGAGGCTGGGGGAGAGGAGTCTTCCTGCATGTGTCTGACCATTGCATGGGTCAGGCAGCACAAACTGGCAACATGGGCAGCGTGCTGCCGGGGAATCACCACACACAGTCCCTGTCTGAGTCCACCTACTGTGACCTCCTGTGCATTTTCAGTAGCTGCAGCAGGGTATCCACTTACTGCATAGATATTAACTTCTCTAGATACTTGTAAATATTATAAATACTCTGTATGCATTACTTAAGTTACTTGTCATCACAAAATAGATAATAAGTACCATTAATTTTTTTCTTACATTCTTTATTTGATTCATACACTGCCATTCTCTTTGTAAGTGTGATATAGGAAAGTGATATGCATAAAGTGCAGGAACAGTTCCAGTTTTTTTAATCTCATCATGTGTTACCTTTTCCACAGTGGAAATCAATGTTGTAACTTGGCAATATATTAATTTATATAAATTTCATATCGTACCATCATCCACTTCAACTGCGAGGCAAAACTAGTTGAATACTGGCAGCCAGGAATAGCTTTTTCCTCCAGCTGGTGACTTGTGAGATACTTGTGCAAGGTTTACTGTAATCCATAGGGGTTCTGATTCCTGAGGAGAGACAGCATATTTTCGGTGATGGTTTGCAAGCTTTCTGTCCTTGGCATGGTGGGCTGATCTGCTCATAAACCGCCTACCATCACAGTTTACAAAACAGCGTGTCAGATTGTAGGTCTGATCGATATCTGGTGTAAATTCATTCTTTTCCAATCTACAGGCCTATGACTTTTTATACCAGATGAGAAACTGGCCAAATACTACCACCAGTCCAACAACTGAAAATGCAAAACCTTATGTTTCTGTTAAAAAGCAGTCAAGACAATCATGACCAGAAATGCAGAAAGTATGAAGTAAAACCTGAATTGGTGGGAAGGGGGCAGGAACTCAGACTTTTGAATGTGAGGAAGACAGAAAGAACTCTAGTTTGTCCTGACTGACACAAGATTATCATCTTTGCATCTGGCACACTGTAAACATTCATTATAGATACTGATTTTATGATACATTTCACATGGGTGTGACTCAGCCAGCAAGTATGAGGATTTCTCTCTGTATTGACCTTTCTAATATTTACATGAAGAAATGGGAGGTAATGATGTGGGACACATGTTGAGAAATGCTTCTCTGTGTCCCATGCTTAGATAATTGATCCGTGCATCTCCTTTTCTTCCCAAACATCTGCTCTCCCTACAGCTGTTTAGGATGTATCTCCTCTTCTCCACATTGCCATCCTTGCACATAAAAAGGCAATAAAAATGAGGATAGCAGGCAGCTGGATCCAACAACCAAAAGTGAATTTATCCTCTCCCTTCTCAAAGTAAATCAATTCAAGTTGTCATGATGGTCACTTATTTTCTCTTCCCAACCTCTGCATGTAGTGAAATGAAAATAAAACACCCCTTTCTGTCTGTAGTCAATGTCTATGTGTAATGTGTTTATTTGCATACAGCTGACCTGACTCACTTCAGTATTGCTGTGAAAATTTTCCTTTTCTCATCAGTGATCTTTTTATGTTTTGAGGCTATTTTTTTTCCTGTTAAGATTTACTTAGTAGCTAAGAGTTTGCCCAGAGAGGCTGTGGAATCTCATCCTTGGAGGTAACACAGACCTGGACGGGAGGTGGCCCAGAGCAGCCCGCTTGAATGGGTCTTGCTCTCAACAGGTTCAGAGAGGCTGGATCACAGACCTGCTGGGATCCCCTCTGACCAGGATTATCCCTACCAGTTATTTGAGCTCTTACTACATTTGCTGTAGTCTAGACTTTGGTCTTCAGACATTTAAGTCAAGACTCGAATCTCACTGGCACAGGCACAATTCAGCATTGCTAACCCAAGCATGAAAAAAAATGCTGTAATTGCCATAGATTTTTAAAATGCTGCATTTTTTTCCAGTGGCTTTCTTTTCAGACTTGAAGATTGCTTTGAAAATGTAATCAAACTTCCACTGCATTTCCAGGAGCTGAGATGCTCTAGTTTTTACCCCCCCGCAAAGCCACCTGCACAGTAATGAGTAAATTGCAGTAAATTTCCCACTGGGAGTTGATGCTTTATGTAAACTCCTGAAATCTGCCTGTTGTGTGACGTGTGGCCGGTGTTCTGTAGCAATGTTACAATGAGTTGTTACACAGATCTCTTTCTGTCTTTGTATTTGCAGGTATGCTACTTTTAAAACCTCTAACAGCTTTTCAGATTTGCTAGGAGTAAGACAAACAGATTTCATTCACTAGCACAATTTATTGTATTTATTTATTTATTTATTTATTTAAAAACTATTAAAAATGGGCATCTCTTTTATTAGTAATCTGTTATTATCCAGTTATAGTCCAATTGGAGACAGCTAAATGTTCCCAGACTTAATTTATCAATCTTGCGAAGGTCATTTTTTGATAAAATAGGGAGGAGGGGATAATTTTTGAAGGTGAATTGAAATTACACAGTTGAATTTATAACAATTGCTGCACAATAGCTGTAACTGACTATCTGACAAAACCAACTAGCATGCTCTACATCAATAAAGAGAGAACCAAAAAAATGACGCAGTAACAGATGGACTGCAGTGAATAGAAGAAATACACTTGTCAAAAGCGAGTAAAATATGTACAGTTCAGTTTCTCTGAGGGGAGCACACTGTGCACCTGCTCAAACAAAATGTGTGCCACATCCAGCACATACATTGGCAGAAAAATCAGTTAATCTTACTGTCTCAACATATTTATCTTGGTAGTCAGTGGTTATTTTTAGTATGAAGGAAGAGAGTCATGCTTTGTGGTTAGCTGAGAACAGAGACTTTATGACTGTCAAAGGTTCACCTGTTTGTGGGCTCTCAGTGGTGGCCAGGGCGGTGTACGGTACCACTGCAGCATTGGATATCGTCCTGTCAGGGTGTCAGGAGGAGTTTGACCCCGGTTCTTTTGTTCACCGGTTTGTTCTGAAAAGTATTTGAGCTAAATAAGGTAACAGTCACCCTTGTGGTGGAGGGTCAGTGAGAGGAGAGGTCAGGCACCTTTGGCAGCAGGCTGCACAGCCGGTTCAAGACAGCCCTCCAGGGTTAGGGCCAGGACTACTCAGTCCTGCTTCTGGCTGCAGCAGGGAGAGTGAATACATCGTGATGAATACATTTGCGTTCAGGGAAATGTGTGTTTTTGTCTCTTGTGGGTGCTTTTGAAAATTTCTACCTCTAGGGAAAACGGTGGTATTTATTTGCTCAGTATTTTTATTGTAGTGTTCAACTTCACTGAATGGAAATCCATGTTCCCTTGTTAGCTACTGACATTTTCATCTCTTCCTTGTGCTTTGTCTTTTTTCTTCCCTGCGGTGTTCTCTGTCTTTGAGTGTCTCCTTTTTCTCATGTTCTTCCTAGTTCTGTGCTAACAACAGTCCTGCCTCTCAGTATCTTCTTTTTCTCAGACATAATCAGGAATGAAAAAAATGCCATTATTGACTACGGAGGGGCAAGATATAATGCTCCAGATAGATCAGTAGGGAAGGAAAATGCTGTCATCTCTAAAGATTTGTTAAAAAAGGGTAGCCCAATGTAGCATGTAAGGTCAGGTGGGTAGAATCCAAACCTTAATTTACAGTGAATGTCAGATCTTACACAGAAATGTATGAAGTGCTCGAAATTTAAACCACTGCCTGGATACTTGATAAATTATAGTACAATAAATTACTAAGGGACAAAAAGTGGTTGAGGACCAGCTCTAGGTGTTTTTTTCATCTGTGCAGTGTGCCTCAAGTATCTGTGTATAGACACTAATTTTCAGCTTTTCCTTATATGGGCTTTCTGGTCATGCTCCTGATTTTCTTACCATGTGATATTTTCCTCCTCTAGGGTTGCTGAGGGCAATAACTTCTCCTTTTTCCCATGGTCTGAAATTGGAGTTTGGCTGTGACCAGTCTGTATGCATGCAGTTACTGTTCCAAATCTCACCCGTGATTTCATTTTGTTTCTCTTTCCAATCAGAAAATGAAGAGTTTGGCCCAAAGACGCCAGTCTGCACCATCTTTGATCTTTGTCAAAGCACTCAGCAGGTCTAGATCGGCCTCAAGGTGAGTCAGTAGTTTTGCTGGTTGTACTGTTTTGCAGTTTCTCAGCCCAAAACTTGAAACATTTTTGAACTATTGTCCACACCAGGTTGTTGAACACAATTCAGGCTCCTCGGTAGCTGCACAGCTATAAAGCCTGCTGAAAGATGTGACAGAACCAGCCTGGGCACCGGCTGATCTCCTAGAGGGGGTTTCCTCAGTGCTGCCACACTGAGCTGTTCATACCTGACTGGGTGGGCAGGGCTGCTCTGCAATTTGCAACCGGGCGTGCGACATTTGGGCTGCTCAGTTGTGAACAGTGTGTGACTGGCTGGGATTGCCTGTTGTGGAGATGGAATGGGCAGAAGAAGATGGATGAGTGCTTGTTGCCTTGGACACTTACACAGTGTCTGGCATAACTCAGGATTGTTCACTGTAGAATTGCACTGTTTAATTTGAGCTAAGTTTTTTCTGTCATTTTTTCTGTCAGCTGCCTGGTACAGGCTCTCCAGGGCTCTGGAAGCACCTGCTGGTTCAGGACAGTGCTGTGGGCCAGGATCTGGTGATCAGCCTTCCCCTGTCCAGTATTAGCACTTGTGGGGCTGAATATATGGGTGTTAAGCATTCAGCCTTTTTTGTCCTTGTCTTCTGCCAGAATCAGCCATCCTTCCTCCCTCCCTCCCTCCTCCAATGTAAAGCTTCCATAGAAATGGAAGTTTCTGTGGAGCTAGTCTCCTGTCCAGCCCCAGCCCTGACCTGCCATTTGAACTGCTCGGCATACATAACTTTTTTCTCCCTGCACTACAGTTCATTAGACTTTAAACTTACAAAACGTGTTCATCGAGAAGTGAACCATCTGGTAGGCTGTTAATGCTTCCAGCTGTGTATTGCTCTTTACGAAGAAATGTTATTGAGGGAAATAAAAGTATGGCTTTGTAAGGAATATTTTTTCCTACTCTGTGGTGTGTTAAGTAATCAGTATATGAGCTTTGGAAAGTTTTTTGTCTTTGATCTAATTAATACCTTGTTTGACATCATGCAGAATTTCACAGTATTTCAGAAACCTGTGAAAGTATTCTGTGAAAAAATCAGTTGCAAAATAGGAAAGTCAAAATTCATTTACCTGCTGGATATTCAGACCTTAATATTTTTCTTCAATTCTACTTAAAAAATTTATTTTACTGCCTGCTCTGTAAGTATCAGAAATGGCTGTAGAGACACCGAGTGCAATACACACTACATTTTCACCTAAGAATTTTATGCCTTCTTAAGTGTCTTGCTTGTATAGCCCATATGAGAATTATTTCTAAATCTAGTGTGTGAAAGGATTCTTTTGTAAGGCCAGTTGGCAGAAACTGTGTGGTGGAGAGGGCCAAAGAGGGGAATGCATTGCCTTGTTCCGCAGTAAGGCAATGCCTATCCTACGTGACAAACGATGCTGTTTTCACAACTGATGGATGCTGCCTCAGTCATGTCTGTACTCTGCCTGTGGCATGCAACAATTGAGCTGCTTCTGTTGTTTTGAGCTGAAGTCTGTGGCCTTTGTGAGAGATATTGGGTGAAGTCTGAGGACCCTGAAGTCAGAACAGGTGATTCTGTAGCTTCAGAGTCTTTCAGTTTAGAGGGTGACACTTTGAACGGTGTTTATTATTGTTCACAGGAGCAGCAATTCTCACCTGTGCCTGACTTCCTTGTTTGGCTGTGCAAAGCACATTCCTCTTCATCACCAAGCTGATGGATGAGTTTGATCTTTCCACTCGTTTTGTTGTGTAAATGCTTAACTCTGGTGAAGTGCTTTCTCTGAAGGAGAGCTGAAGAGCAACAAAATGACTTCTCATGTCTTCTAATCTCCTCCAAATGTTTTACCTCAGACCTGTCTCTGCTCCTAGTTCTTATAGACACAGCCAGTCTGCAAAATCTATTATTCTTCTCCAGCAGTGAACCTTAATACTGGGACTCCATAACACTTACTTGTTAATGGTTGATTAATGACTTGTAGATAATAAAGCTCCTATCTGAAGTTAACAAACATCTGTGAGGGATTTATTTGAATACTCTCACCTCAGCAGCTGGCTCACCTCAATATTTGTTGAAATTAATGAACAAGTGCAAAGTTTAAAAGGGCAGGAAATACTTAGAAGCCAAGTCAGTTTGTGTTTTTATACCACTTTATATGTCAGGTGTCCCTGGTTTATATACAGGGCACTTTCATAAAACGTAGTGGCACTTTGGACAGACTTACTCTGGGGCATTTTAAAGTTTATTAATGCTATTTATTCAAAGAAACCATTGTGACATCTGGAGATGGCTATTTAGGCATTCAGAGGACTAAGGCTTTTTGATGGTAGTGTTATCGTAGCTGTGATGACACAAGGATGTGAGCAAGGCAAGATGATCTAGCTGGAAAAACCAGATGCTTGTTTGTGCCCTTGTCCTCTTACCCAGTCCTGAAAGAGATGCAAGTCTGAAAGTCTTGTGTGCTTAAAAGCACGTCGTCTTTTTCTCCAGCTTTATAATTTGGTTCAATCAACATTCAGCTTTCCTTACAAATCTTGCCTTGCCTTGTCAATCATACAGAAGGGGTTACATGATACTTGGCCTATAGAGAAATTTGGGGATATCTGCATGGTGGTGCACAAAGGGGGAACGGTGCTGCAATCCATGCCTCACTTGACTTGTACCTGCAGGCAGAAGAGAAACATAGTAAAGAGTATAGATATTATAGTGGAATTTGGGCCCTCACATCCATGAGAAGAAAAGATGCAGACCACCATTGCCACGTGTTCTTGTTTCTACTTCCTATTTTTCTGTACAGCTTCTTTTCCATCACAGAATTGTGATGAATAGCTACGTAAAGACTCTTCCACATTATCAGATGTACTCTTCAGAAGCATTTTGAGCAAGGTTATGGTAGAAATACATTGGAAAAGTAAGCTTTTGGTATTTTTCTTGGCTCGTATTCAGGTGCAGAAAAAATAGGTTCGATTGTTAACTCCATTAATGTGTATGAAATCAGCGAAGGATTTGGGTTAGTTATATTTGTCCCCAGACTTGTTCCACAGTTGTAATCTTCCTCTTACTTTTTCTTGGTGTCTTTTAGTGAATCCTGCACAACTTAATGATATAGTTCAGTGCAATACAAATTACATGCTTGAAACAGAAATGTCTGAGGCCTGGATTTAAAGCATCAGGTATCGTCATCTCAAATAATTGATACAGAATAATAAAGACTTGTTGCAAGTTAAATTTTCAGTTTTTGTTCTGCTGTCCCTCAAATCCATTTTCACATGTGACAAAATCAAAGTTTTTGCTCTGCATTGGTGGTCTTCTGCTTGCATCTCTGATATTTCACAGGGACAGCCGAGCTCTGTGCTGCAGTTGCCAGCAGCATCCCCTTTTCTATTGCACGCCTCAACAGATCTTTGAAAGTGATATTTTTACATGCTGAAACTAAGTAATATAATTTCACAATTTCTGAGTCTAGAAGACCATTTATAGATCTGTGTCTCTACACATTAAAGGTGTTAAAATGCTGAAAATGTAACAACTCTTTTTTACAGTATGAAGTGTGTTTATGATGTTATTTTGGTGAAAGCTGGAAGCACAGGCTGTTTTAAAAAAAACCCAAAGGATATTTTTTAGAAAGTTTATTAATAAATCCCTAAAGAACCTGAAAAGGAAGTTCCTAAAGTGTTACCTCTACCCAATTTTGTTATGTGGCTTTTATGGTTGAAGAAGTGGAAGGTAAAAACTGAAGATTGCACAAGTTTCCAAGGTGTTTTCTCCCCTTGTTTACATAGAAGTAATGTTATGCCATTCACAGAGAGGTTGTTCTTCCTTCTTCCAGTGCACAGTAAGTGATTCTGGCATGTCATCTTCTAGGGGTCCTGTGCCAAAGGATAAATATCCCAGATAACGAAGATCATATGTGTAATCTAGTAATACATTCCACTTGGCGTGAATCAAATACAGAGTGTTCCCAGAGTCTTGGACATTGTGTTTTCAGGGTTTTAGTCAGAAGATATGTGGCTAGAAGAAGACAAAAATAGAGACTTTTAATAAATGTAAATTGCCAGAAGGCCTTAGCTGTCTCTTTTTCACAGGGAAGATGAGTAGTTGGTGTTTCAGGCAAAACTGACGGCAGGGAGGAAGGGGACAGAAGTTCATTGCAAGTAAGCAGCTTGTTAGGTGGATATTTCAGTTATGATAATTTTGCTCATTCTTCAGTCATTTCCATGCTAGTGAATAAGTTTTTCTCACAGTATAATCTCTGTGAGGTGTGTTTGGCTGGTGAGGCAATGGAGACGGAGCAGAGGCCCCTCGGCCGCGTGCCACGGCCGTTTTTACCTGCTGCTGCGGGACCAGGCCCTCATGCAGAGGCTCCCCTTCCAGCTCTCCTGTCTGCCCATGCCGAGGTGGGTGTTGCTCTTGCACAGCTCCCAGGCTCCATGGCGGCATTTGCTGGAGTGTGGGCTGTAGATGGCACCTCCCTGGCAGAGGCCGCCCATGCCAGGCACAGGAGTGGCACCCTGGGCCAGGGCCGCCATGGCCTGGCCGGCCGATGGTGCCACTGCTGGCGGCTCGTGAGGCACGGCTTAGGGTCACCCTGCCGTGGGGCACAGCCCTGGGGTGCCGTGGGACAGGTTGTGCCCTGCCCAGGAGTTTGCAGGGCTGTGAGGGGCAAAGGCCGTGCTGTGTGCGTGTGCTGGTTTCCACGTGTGCCTTCCACGTGTGGTCAGTGGGAGTTCTCGTCCGGAGCAGCTGCACGCTGCCAGCGGGATGAGGCGGGCTCGCAACCAGAGCAGGAGTTGGCATGGACAGGTACCATCCCAGCTGGCTCCAGCTAGTCATCAAAAAGGAGGGAAAATCCTATTCCTAGAGACTCAGTCACCAAAGCAAATGAAAGTTTCTTCGCTTCAGGGTCTAATTCTTAGATTTAATTCAGTCTCGAAACAGTTGATCAGGATTTTTTGTGAGATTTTTTTATTTCATGAAAAGTTTTGATGTTTTAACATTTTATGCTTAATCAGAATGAGCAGAAATCTCTGTATGAGAACTTCCCTGAATTGCTCCCCTCGATATGTCATGTTTCCCTATGTAAGGTAAGCATGTATGAATTTGTAGAAAAATAGTAATTTTTTTTAATCGCTATTTTGTGTTTAATGCTCTTCCTTTTTAATGGAACTGCACATAATTAAAACGACTTGTGATGATATTCTACAAGTTGTCAGTTTCTAGTATATCTAATTTGTGCTTGATTAAAGCTAATTATAACAGTGGAGTATTGCTTCCTTAAACCATGCGTTTGAACAAAATAGTGACTTTTACATAATAATAGCTGAGGATAAAATTTTATTAACTGTTAACAAGGTGAACTTTCTGAGGCCTCAGATGGCCTTTTAACTCGGAGATTGGCAATCCTGCCCCTCTGCTGTGTTTTTTCTGTTTTGTTTTGTGTGAGTGTATGTGTGCGTATGTTTGTTTTTGATAAAACCCCTCAGTTCTTCATTTACGACCTACAAACTGGCTTATAGCGATGTTTGTACATCTGGAGATCGAAATGAACTGTGGCTTTCGGAGATATGCTGCTTTTTTATTAAAAGGAAAGGACTAGAGGTAGCAAGAAGGAAGGCTTGGAAGCAGGGTTTTGGAGGGATTGGAGTTTAAATAAGGGATTAATTTTACAATAAAGGACTAATATTTTAACACCAGTGCCTTAAGCCGATTCCCTTTTGGAGAGAGTCGTGGCAGTTTTAACATGAAGACAGTGAGGGGCAGTGCTCATCAGGATGAGTGCAGGGCTCTACTTGTCCAGATGTCTCAGTGTCCACATGTGCTTTTGGCTGCAGCCCATTTAAAGGACTTTTTGGATTAGGCCTTGAGGTCTGGCAGAATGCAGCTGTTGTCCAGCCATTGTGTATTGCTGATTTTAGACAATAAAATCTCTGCCAAGTGACAGTCTGGCCAAGCAGTTTGGGCAGCGGCATACCTGAGGAAATCACAGACCAACTCGCTCAGGCTGCTTTGTGCTCATTTATCTTGTGTAAACAAGCAGAAAGGCTCTAATGATGTGCAGGCTGATGTGCAGCCTCTGGTGCCCTCAGCTCTGACAAGGGCCAGCGTTAAACACCCGCTGAACTCTCCTTCGGCCTGATACGGCGTTACTTCTGCTGGTCCAGCTGTGTCCTCGTGGTGCACAAAGCTGCTGGTGAGGGGTTTTAATCACATCATGGGAGTAACAGTCTGTATTTAGGTATCTTCTGTGCCCATTCTTAAGTGTTTGAGTGCTGGGGGCTAGATCCAATAAAGGGTAATAAGCCTCAAGAGCAAGACTCTAAACCCATGACAGAAAGACATCATCCCAGAGGCTTCCTGACCTCTCAAGTACCTCTGTTCTTTAGACACTGTTGTGCTGCCCAGAGAGCTTGCCGAACTCCTGGAGTTTTGCGTTTGCACATCCCAGTACAGCATAACTGTTGGCAGCACTGCACAGGTAGTTATCATCATAAGGTGCAGAGATGTGGGCGATCCTCTAACAGCTTTTTTCCTCAGCTCAGATCACTGGCAGAGCAGGAGCTTCTGACTAACCTGACCGAGTAGCTATGTGAAAAACTTGTTGAATGAATAGGTGGGCAGTTAGTTATGGAAGAGCAAACAGGTGCATGTGGCTCCATGCATGATCATAAGGAATCTGGGTCACTACGCTTGCAATAGCTGGCAGCAGCAGGCATGTCGAGTAATCTCTTCAGTGTAATAGGATAATTCCTGTGCTGTAGTGCTAGTATCAAAATACAATTTAAAGCCCTGGAGGCAAAGCAAAGCCAGATTTTTTTCTTATTACAGCTGGACAGGTGAAGTGACAGTCCTGTGTTCCATGTTGGCACCCATATTGTTCATCCCTCTTAGAGAAGTGGTCCTTACAAACTGAAGCCCATATCGGGACTGAGCAGATCCTCACTTCCTGTCTGTGGTGGGGCTTTGTGTGGAGTTCACCCCGCTGTGTCCCACAGTTCATAGAATCACAGGATGGCTTGTGTTGGAAGGGACCTTGAAGATCATCTAGTTCTGAGCTCCCTGCCATGAGCAGGGACACCTTCCACTAGACCGGGTTGCTCAGGGCCCCATCCAGCCTAGACTTGAACACTTCCAGGGATGGGGCATCTGCAACTTCTCTGGACAACCTGTGCCAGTGCCTAACCACCATCACAGTATAGAATAATAGCTGGAGATGTTAAGGTTGGCAGAAACATGTAGGCTCACTGACAGCCATTCATGGTGGTCCAGAAGGGATTTCTAAATATGTCCACACCAGTCTTTTTACCTCATGTGCACATCAGCTTTAAATTACCTGTTTCTGTAGGGATCTGCAGAAAGTCCTAGCTATTTTTGGTAACCCAGAATTCCTGGCTGTTACATGGCCTGTGCTGAACTCTTGTAATACACTTTACAAGAAGATATATGAAAACCCCTTTTGAATAAAAGGGTAGTTTCATCCATGAGGTAAGTCAAAGTCAATGGAGCTGAGCCAGGCTTTTAAATGTTACAGTTGTGATTAAGTGGGATTAATTCTCCTAATTGCAATTACTGCTTCTCAAAAAAGTTAAGGTAGGACAAAAACCTTATCCCTTCAGTCTACTAAAATAATACTGGATCTCATAGTGGGGCATGGGTGAGCCTGAGATCCTGGAATGCTCCTCTGTATGCCTTCTCAGAACGGATAGGAAGAAGCTTGGTTGGTAGTAGCAAAGGTAGCCTGTGCACCGAAGCTTCTTGTAGGCCATGAGAAGCTCCAAAAAGCCCAGACGATGGTGCAGAACTGTAGAGCTGGGGTGTTAAGTTTTGGCCTTTTCTTTCCCCTTTGTTCATCCTACTTTTTTTTCGTATTTTTTTCTTTATTATCTTTCTCTTTTTTCCCCCAAAGGTCACTTTTTTTGGTGACTTTTTGTCTTTTTTGGTCTGAACAATGAAATCTCTTTGGGTAGACAGTGCCTGGAATGGCATTTCCCTGATGCAACTGGGATGAGAGAGTAACTCAAGGTGGTGCTGCTATGTCAGTCAGTAAAAATGAGTGGGAACTGCAGTGGTGAACAGAGGATTGATTCTTCCAAAGGCCAGAAAGCTTTTATTGACTTCTGCATGTGAATGTGTCCTCTCCCAAACCTCTCCCTTGCTCAGGGGGCCTTAGAGCAAAACCCCTTGAACTTGTTGGCTGCTGGCAGAGCTGTATAGCAGGACTGGAGAACACCCGCACTGCAAGAGCTTTTCAATAGGATTTAAATAACTTGCCCTAAATTATTTTCTGGTGGAAATAGGCAAAATATGACCAAAATGTGTGGTGCTGATTTATACCAATAGAGAATTTTGCCCTTGTGTTAAATTTTCAGAGTAAACACCTTGCAGCTGTTTGTTAAAGTAAAACAAAAAGCCTTGGAAACAAACCAGACCACAAGTGTGTTTCCTGTCTCCAGCCTCCATGCTGTAGTGCATGCTTGCTCTGCAGAGAATATTGTCCTTTTGGCTATGTAAAAATTACTTAAGTGCAGCTTTGTTTTCAGTTAGGCTGCCAAGCTTCCATCCTGAAATGTGTGAGGATTTTGTTTTAATGATGCCTTTTACCCTACAGCTATGTGATATTTTACTGCCAGACTACAGAAAAGTAATACAGTTACGTGCCTCAGCACCTGAAACATTTAGTGCAAACCACGTTATTCATCATCATAATTTTTATTATGGTTCATAAGGTTTTGATGTCGCGCAGAGATGATACAAAACAATTTTTAGAATCCTATTATAATTTAAATTGGAATATTTTTCTCAATCTATATTGCATTAAAATGTGCACACTAGGTTTTAAAAACAGAGGAGTGATATCCAATTTCATAAATATAAGTTTTAGCTCTGATTTCTGCCGTAAAATGTAAATTTGTCTATTTATCTGTCGTATTTATCTTGCTCCTAATCTCAATTAATATACATCTTCCTTCCATTGTCCAGGCTTCTGCTTGCCCTGCCAGTGCTGGAGAGTGGGTTGCAGCACATTTTGGTCTGAAGCCTCTGTTACCCTATTGGGACTCACTGCTTGATCTTGGGCATAATTTTCTGGGGTCCAGCTGCTTGTCTGGGTAGAGTGAGGACAGCCCTGTGCTGGAGGCTGTGAACTGAGGCTGATACGTGCTCCAGGTCAGAGGACTCGCTTTGAGATCCCAGGCACAGTCCATTAGGGAAAATGCAGGGGTGAGGGGTGACTGCCCCATATTTGTTCAAGTACATGACTTGTGAGAAAGAAGCTGCAACCAGAGAGAACACTTGTAAAGTAGAATGAGGCATTGTAAAACTTAGTAACTAAAGCTCTTTGAAAAACCAATCAGAACTCACTTGTTTCATGGTACAAAAACTGCTGTACCTGCAACGGTGATGGCCTGGGGGACTTTAAAGGAGTGCTGCAGAAAATAGACTTGCTATTTCTGGAATGCTGCACTGTTTTCACAAAGTGCTGCTTCAACTGCATAAGATTTACCAAAGATAACAGCATGCAAACATGCCCAGCATCCTCAGAACGAAGCTCCCTTGGCATAGCTGGGATCAATTGACAGCAGATTTTCAGAAATGGGTTGGCAGCCCATGTGATTAAGAGAGTTTTATGCTTGTTTATTAAAGTCCCTTCTATAAATAGTCAGTGTAAGTTTACAACTGCATACTAACTTTGTGCTGGCCCACATCTTACCTACCACCTTCCTGGAAAACACTCCTACCCTCCAAGCTCATACTTCTTGTGCTTTCTTTCACCCTCCAAGTATAATTATTACTTATTAGAATAAAGTGCTGTATAAACGTAGGTGAAGTGCATATTTGGGATCACGAGGATTTGAAGTGGGCACATCCTGAGCATGTGGGTGACTTGCCGAGGGCACTGGTTGTGGTTTGGCGGCAGTGACAGAAAGGAGCAGTTAGCACCTTTAAAAATGCAGAGGATTTTATATCTCTGTCTCTATATATATCTGTAGCTATATATGTCTGCCTGTCTAAGTAGGGCTCTGAGCTGCAGATTGCTCCTTGTGGGTGAGCCTTGCCTGTGTGTTGCCTTGTTCATGGCAACGGGAGCTGTGAATGCTCGTCCCTGAGGCCAGCAGGGCTTTGCATGGTTGTGCTGAACAGGCAGTAGGGATGGGGCAGGCTGGACTGAGCAAGTCATGGGAAATGGGCACAGCTGCTGGCATCCCTGTTTTCAGCTCCTTACTCCTTCTATGGACAGTTAGTAAGTTTGTGTCAAGCCAGAAGCCATCACAAGGACATTTCCAGATAGAGTGTTATTGTGCAGTACCGTGTTGTATCTCCCTGTTTCTTCCCTTTTGCATCTACAGCTGGTTTGAGGAAATGATCAAGCACCTGCACAGGGCTTTGCTTGTTCCTCAGCTGTTTTTCAAAGACAAAGCCCCTTGCTGACAAATTTTGGAGGTAGGTCTGCAAATGGGTGTAGAGCAGTTGTAGCCTCCTTTCTCTTCATGGCTGTTCTAGCCTGAGGAGTGACTCTTCAAGCCATATGCTTTAATAAGCTGTCAGCATGATAGCAAATAAATTAATCAGGAGCATGAACAGGACTGTCTCCATTTTCCTGGGTTCAGGCCCAAGCACGAGCAGTTGTTTTCAGCATACAAGAAAAGCTCTTTCTTTTAGTTTTTCACTCTTCACTTCTAGTGTACAGAATGCATTGATCTGTTTTGTGTGATTATTTTGACAAAGTCTGGGATGATTGTGTCAAGTTGTCTAGAATACAGTTCAAGTCACATCCAGATTACCATTTATGATGAAATTCAATGTGTGTTGAAGTCCTGAAATCTTAACATTGCCCTTTGGTGCACTATAAGGAGCACTGCAAGGTGAGTCAGTACTCACTGCTGAGTTACAGATTTGGTTGGGTTTTTTGTTCCACCTTATCTCACCTTACTTGGCAACCTCTTGCACGCCAAATTGGAGCTCTTTGCGTTTGGTTAGTTAAAGAATTGTTCTCACTACCTTATTAAGTTAAGTATCTTGAATGCAAAACACCCTCTAGCCACACAATATGGGTAATATGTCTGATGTGTTAAAGGATTTCCAGCAGTAAACCATCTTGGCTTCCAAGCTCCAGTTAGCAGGTCCTGCCTCATTAGCAAAAATACAAAGAAAGCATCTATTAAGCTGCTATTGAAGTTCCTTCTCACAGGACTTTTTAGGAGCTTAAAGGGTCTGAGTAGGAGGCCCAGAAAAAAAGTGCAAGCATTGTTACCTGATTTCCAGTATAAGCTCTATTAAGAAAGTGGAGGAACATACCTTCTAGATCAGGCTTGCTTTTGGGGGTATCTCTGCTGGTCACAAATGACATGTTTTCCCTGACTGATAATCCATTTTGGCAAAAATCTGTAATGTGGGCTGAACTGTAGACATTTCTTACGGTGCAGATAGCTGCTGTTTTCACTAGCCTTGAAAAGATGTGAGCAGCTCCTGCTTCTCTCAGTGGGCTGCTCTAGCCCAAAGCTGTGACTCAGTGATGTAAATGCTTTACTGAGAGGCACTGAAGTTGAAAGTTCATTGGCTTTATTATTCCTAAAAGATAAATTGTTTATTCTTTAGAGCCATCCAAAACTGGCCTTTGAGATATACAAAATAAGTCTGTTGTCTCTGAACACTGTGAGGAAGGCTAGCAGGTGCTCTGCTTGGTGGCCTCTCTAGCCTGTAGCCAAAACAAGGTTAGATTTATGCTGCAGGCTGCAAGCTCTGCACGTGTAGGCAGATCCTCTTCAATGTCTTCATAAATGACTTGGACACAGGACTTGAAGGTACACTTACATCAGTTTGCCAATGACACCAAATTGGGAGGAGCTGTTGACTCCCTGGAAGGCTGAGGCCCTGCAGAGAGACGTAGGCAAATTAGAGACATGGTCAATCACCAACTGTATGAAGTTTAATAACAAGGGAAAGTGCTGGATTCTGCACCTGGGATGGGGCAGCCCTGGATGTATGGACTGACTGGGGAGTGAGAGGCTGGAAAGCAGCCCAGGGGAAGTGGATCTGGGGGTCCTGATGAATGACAAGTTGAATATGAGTCAGCAGTGCCCTGGCAGCCAGGAGGGCCAGCCATGTCCTGGGGTGCATCAAAAGCAGCGTGGTCGAGGAAGGGGATTCTCTCCCTCTACTCCATTCTGTTGAGACCCCACCTGGAGTTCTGTGTCCAGTTCTGGGGTCTCCAGCACAGAAAGGACATGAACCTATTGGAGCAGGGAGAGGAAAGATTACCAGAAGGATGGAACACCTCTCCGAAGAAGAAGGGCTGAGAGAATTGGAACTGTTCAGCCTGGAGAAGAGCTATGGGGAGACCTTAGAACAGCCTTCCAGTACCTAAAGATGGGCTCTAAGAAAGGTTTCCTTGAGAGGTGTTAAGATACCCCATGCCTGGAAAGATTCAAGGTCAGATTGGTCAGGGCTCTGAGCAGCCTGATGTAGTGGAAGGTGTCCCTGCTCATTGCAGGGGTGTTGGACTACATGAGCTTTAGAGGTCCCTTCCAACTCAAGCTATTCTGCGACTCTATGATTGAATGATTCTTGTGGGTCCCTTCCACCTCAGAATATTTTATGTTTCTATGCTTGATTGTATGAAAACTGGAAAGAGCCTCTGGTCCTTACCTGAGCTTCAGCATCAGTGGAGGCATGCAGGATTTATACCTAAAGCACATATTTGTAAAATGAGTGTAGGCCAGGTTGTTCGCTGTAAGAGGAATTTGGAGAGGAATTATGTATTTGTTTGACAGACCAAGTGCAGCCTCACACGTGACTAGGCTGGTTCAGGTTTCAGCCTTTTGAATAGCTGTCATTTCACTGCTCTGCTAATGAAAAGGTGAATTGCTCACCTACCTCTTTAGAAGGACTTCAGAGGTTAAAAAGAGAAATGGCATTTTATTTCAATAGGTATCAGTTGTGCGGCGAGCACTGGTGCTGCATCATAAGAGGAAGTCAACTTGTGTGGCTGCAGAGAGAGTGTCAGTGGAGAGAAGTTCTGGCAGAGAACAATAACCAAAACAATGGAGTGAGGTTTAGGATGGAGCATGAGCAGTCTGTGAGAGGGATGTCATGTAGCTGAGACACCTGCAGCAGCTCATTCCAGCTTAGCTACCTAGGAACAGGTTGTTCCCCTGAGGCATCTTAGAGCTTAATCTAAATCAATGAAAGGCTGAAGTCATCATCAACTGAAATCAGGGGAAAGCTTCCTGTTGGCATAAATGACATCTGGATCATGGATTTAGTAACTACTTAACATGGACTGATAAGCTCTCCTTCAAAAAGTATAATTTCTTTCATTGTTTTCACTACAAACGGAGAATAAAGCTGACATCTCCATTAACACCAAGAATAAACATTTAGTGGGTGATGCCATTCAGGTATCAGTTTTATTGGAAACCCCAAGGAAGCTTTTCAGGGGGAAGAAGTATTTTTGTGTTTCTGTGGTTTCTGGTAAATACAGGATCAATTAAGTGAGCTCTGACGTTTGCTTTCACGCTGAATGCAGCTGAGATATGTTTTTCAGTATTTGGCTGACTACTGTAGATTTTGTCCTCATATGTTTCACCTACAAAATTGAAGTGGTCTTTTAAATCATAGTGTCTTTTGAATAGGCACAAAATGCCTATTTTGATTAATTTGAAAAATAAGAGGTATAAAAATTTGTGTTCTGGAAACGCCCAGAGAAAAGTCTTCAATTATCTTTCTAATAATTTCATCCAGCTCAGTGATTTTAGTCTTTTCCTGAATAGCTGGAGAATATCTCTGTAGATACCCTCAAATTACAAGATGTTCCCCTTAGTTAAAATCCCACATGAAAATTTCTGACCCCCAAAATAGTACTTTTAGAAAAAAATTTCCACTTAACACTAGAGTTTTATGATGGCAATGCCATCAAAACGTCATTGTCAGCCTTGCTTCCTCACAAAGTGGAACATGACTGATTGTTGGCTTTACAGGATCCCCATCTAACGCCATCTTTCAGGAATCAGTTCACAGTTCCTTCTTAACAAACCTTGATGATGGCTTTTTTTCTGCCAAAATGGAAAGATGTTATTGTGTGGGATTTTTACGTGTGTTAATCATAAAGTGATGTTTAGGGAAACACAGAGAAAGCAGAGAGAGCCCTACATCACTGACTTTGATTTTTTATTTATATCAGAAATCATGTTGACCTGAGTTTTGCCTAATTTTATTGAGAGGAATTTTCAAAGAATCAGTACTTATGTACTTAGCACTTTTTCAAAATTAGACCCGTCTAATGGCCAGAAAAATCATTGAGCCATTAAAAACTGAACTGCAAAAATACCTCTCTCATGTAAATCCCTGTGCCTGAGGATATTGCTGATCTGCATTTTCTTCAATGTAACAGCACTTGGGTTTCATTCATGTCTTGTAACAATGGAACATTAATTGAGAGGATCAAATGCCTGCTTTCCAAAAGACGTTTTTGTCACTGCTGACATGAATTTCCTCCATGTTCCTTGTTCCTGGGGCATTAGAAGATTCTGGCTGAATTAATGGCTTTGATTTTTTTTCCACTTTGAAGAAAATACTGGCTTTTTTTTTTTTTAATAAGGCTTATCAGGTAAGGTGTAATATTAGCTGATGTAAGGGTGCATAAGATGACAGATATGCTTGAAAGGCACTGGCTCAAAAGGCAGTTCAATTTGCTTGACCCTGCCGGCCTTTAGTAGTAAACCTACTACACTTTCATTTGTGTGCCAACATGACAAAGATTTTGCTTAGTTTAATTTGAGAGGCTCCTGGGCTTATGAATCATGATGCAGAAAATGTACAAATAGGAATAATCAAACAGAATTGCCTATATAGAGACATAAAAGCCAGACTGTGTAATTGTAAGAATACTTCTGCCAATTTGGTTACAGCAGTGTAATGTGAAAAGGGATTTTCTTCACAACTGTTGTTGGTGGGTTCAAATACAGGTGACCATATCCCTGATTTAGTCTTTGAGGTAAAGACCATGCATGGCTTTCACACAGGTGGACTCATCAGCATTCCTGAATTCTGCTTAAGTTTCTGTGCCAAGTGCTGCAAGGGAGTTAATGAAATCGAGTCCCAGTTACCTAACACTTGTTAATAAACTGGTGAGGTGGCAATTTCTAGTCCCATGGGAGTGGCAGGGTAGGAGAGGTGCTTGTTGTTCCCCTGGCTCCTGTTGCTGGCCACACAGTGTGTATCCCTGTTATGCTGGACCAGACTCCTCCCTCTGCTTTAATTTCCACACCTTCTGGACCCCCCTTCCACTTCAGAATGATCAAATAACTTAGGTTTGCATTATTCATTCTCTAAGTAATTCCTCTTCTTTCTCTCTTACCTGAAGGGGAAGGTAATGAAAGACAAGATTAAGACACAGTTTAAGACAAAATAAGTTGAGGAATTCTTTTAAAAACTCGAGACTCTCAGCCAGAAAGGGGAATCCAAGGCCAAACAAGGCTCTCCCCAGCAGGAAGAGATCCTCGCCAGCTCCTTATACATCAGTGAAAGTGTGTCCTGCTGTGTAGGCCAATCTTAGAGCTTATCCTTTCTCTCCCAGCTGTCAGGATTTCCTAAATGATTTCCTGCATAATCCAGCCACAAGTATCAAGGAGAGGAGGGTCATGAGTCATCCAGGCTCTAAGAGAGGTACAAGAAGGTGGATGACCTTTGAAGGTTTCCTCCGCTTGCTCTTGTTTTCTTTCATTTCCCTCCCATTTGTTTTGTGACTTTCACCGTACAAGCTCCATTTCTTCTCTCAAAAAAGTCATTAGGTGTTTGTCATCCATTCCAGTGGGACCAGGAATAAACTGGAATTGCAAAGCTGTTCACTTCAGCCTGCCCTTGCCAAGCTGATCCTGCCAAGTGCTAGCTTAATTTTTTTTTAACAAGAAAAAAAAATAAGTAAATACATTTGAATAAAAATTGAACTAATTCGTTTGGCCAGAGGGAAATGATTCGTTTGGAGGCATCTCTTGGGAAGCCGATAATTGAAAAGTTGAATTTTAAAATCATGAGTAAAGATACTGATGGTTCCTGGATTTAATCCAGAAATTCATTATTTAAGGTACACCAGGGTATAGGAGATCTAGGTTCAGTTCTCTCAGCTTTGTGTGAGAACTTGAGGCCATGCCTCTAGCTTTCCAAGGAAGAGCCTGACCTGCTACAAGCTTCTAGGAAACCCTAAAGAAGGAGTGTCCTCCTCTCAGACCCTCACATTCTTTTGGTTTGGCTTCATGTAAATGGTCATTTGTTAGAGCAAGGCTCAGAAAGTAGGGATATCCTGTCTGGGTGAGTAAGCTGACCATCATACTAGAGAAAATCTATTTCTGCTTCAATAACTATTCAGCCACTTTATGTAGAACAGTTAGATCAGGAGAGTTTGAGAGAACCGTGTCTCCACCTTGGACTGCAACTTATTCAATACCTCCTTAGAAAAGATGAGTGTCTTCTAGGAGAGAGCCTGATATTTCCCCCATAGAGTTGGGTTTGGGTTACCCAGCAGCGTCAGATGAGCGTAGTTGTGCTCCAGCCACACAACCAAACCCTGCAGCAGGAGCTTGCTTCAATGCTTGTGGGTTGTGTACTGGGAGAGAGAAAGGCTGGGCAGCTTTCTAAAGTTGTATCTAGTACATGGTGTGTCTCTAGCAAGGTTCAGTTACACCTTATATTTGTCTTGGTTCTGAATAATGGCTTTTAACCCTGAGTATGAGTCCTATTCTGGTCAAGGTGGGTCTGCAGTTATCTATTCATCATGCATATGTGTCCTCTCTCTTTTTGGAGAGCCTACAGGAGATGAAATATTTTCTCTGAGACTGCAGTACAAAGGGAAGCAAATAAAAGTAGCTGAAATGGGGAGGACTGTGTCTAAATTACTGTCCTTTGCTAAATGTAACCCATGCCAAATGCTACAGCTTGGGCTGTAAAAGATTCAGTGAGGATAGTCCCTAACAGATTTTGTGTCAGAATCTGACTGCTGAATTATCCTGTAAGTCCCTCTCACCTTTCACTGAAATGTGGTCAAATAAATTACTTTTTGGCAGCGGGTATGGGAAGTCATTGCCTGGTTCTCACTCACAGGCGAGTAGCTGATTTGCTTTCCTTTATCTGTTTATTTTATGTCCTTCTGCAGGGAAGGCTGCTTGTCCCCCATCAGCCCAGAGGCATGGCCCCTTGTGCAGTCATTCATATGCCACAACCGAACGTTCATCCTGGATGGCCACGTGCAGCTGAAGACGAGCCTGCAAACGCAGGAGCGACACCTTTTCCTCTTCACAGACCTTCTGGTTGTTGCCAAGTCCAAGTGAGTATGGCCCCTCAGGCACTGCTCCTGCAGAGCAGACCTTTTCTTCAGAGGAGCATAGCATGGATTTTCAGAATGCTTTTTTAGTAGCAAATCTTCCCTATATCATAAGGAAATGTTTTATTTTTCAAAGATGCCTCTCCAGGTATCTTTGAAAACCTCATAGCCATAGAGGAATTTCTGGACACAGCATTTTATGGAAATGTCAGATATTCTTTGATATATTTCATGTTTTGTGTCATCTTCTCTGCTTTGGGAGTGCAGTGTCACAAAAGACTCATTGGCTCTCAGCTGTGTCCAGTGTGCTACCTTCAACTTCTTGTTTTAGACAGGTCCTCTTCAGTCCCATGGGGTTTGGATAACACCAGTGCTTGTGTTGTAGAGGGGTTAGAGGTCTTAATGCTTACCTGGAAGCTGCTTTGATACACACCAGGGATGAGCAGCTGTATAAAAATAGAGATTGCAGGCGGCACTGCGGTGTCTGTCTCTGTAGGTTGTCCTGTGCCAGAAGGAGCACGGGGAAGGGGAAGCGATGCTGAGCAGTCTGGGTAGTGTTCATGTGTAATCAGGCTTGCTGTTGAGCTCTGATTATTCACTCTACCATTCACAATTAAATCACATTTACAAGCTGTGTGTAGCATGCCAGCTTCATGCGGCATTTGTGGTTTAAGGCAATTTTAGAGGGTGCTTTCACTTGTTGTTATGGGTTGTGGAGAAATAATAATAAAAAATCCTGATGTAGCTTCACTCTCTGTTAGGCACTGTGTTGCGGTTTCACAGGGTGGGCAATCTCAACGTGAATCCTGGGCTTTTGCAATGTGTCGTTTTGCTTAAGCAATTGTTTCAGGGGCTTCTGGGAAAAGCCAGAAGAAATCTGTATTTTCTGTAGAAATCTGAGCTGTGTCTGTTTGAATCACACCTAGTAAACATAACCCCCCCAGCTGAACTCCCTCACTTGATGTGGTGTGACAACACAGAGGATATTTTGCACAAAACATGTTCCGCTATGGGTGGGTGGTGAACATAAGGATATTTAGGAGAAATCTTGGTATTCTACCAGCAGCAGCAGTAACAGCATTGTTACTCTGTTGATTTTTGTTTGTTGCTTGTTTAGGGTGGAATTCACCTCACCGAATTTCAGCTGTAAAGTGAAATACTTGCAACTTACCTAGGTTTCTAGATTGCTCTTACAGTCAGTGAGGCAAAACCAGCTCCTTACTGTGGCAAGCTCACCTGTGCTGAAAGAGCATTGATAGTGGGTGAGGGGAGTCATGCTCTTGGGGGTCTCTCACTCTGTCCACTGGCTTTCCAGAGTACATTTGTAGAAGAGTACAGTCAGGAGGGATAAAGCCTCCTGTCCCTGGTCAGCCTGCTGAGCAGAAGCTGTGTTACAGACCCAGGCCGAGCTGCACATTATTGCAGGTTTGGCTGGCTCCCAGTGGGACTATTTGCATAGGAAAGCACTAGTTGGTGTAACCGCACAAAAATCTGGTCCCCAGGGAGTAATAACAGTTCTTACAGCATGTGATTTAATGTGGGGAAGAGATACAATGTTTAAAAAAGATGGAAGAGAACAATTTGTGCTTTTGCATGTTAAAAAAGGGGGGGGGGCAAGTCCTTGCTAGAAATGGTAAAAATAGTATTTTGAGTGATTTTACTTCATGTATTTTGAAGAACTAATTGGGATGTTCTCTCTACAGCTGCCCTGTCAGCAATTAAAGCATCAGAGCTGTCACTAATGAATACTACTTAAAAATCAGCATTTTTAAAGCTGTCTCACACTAAAATGCCAACGCCAATTCCTAGAAGGAAAACCCAAGTATGTGTATTGCTATGGGGCCGTGACTGTTGATTGCTATTGACTTTTTAATAGCTGGTACAGAGTCAAAGCGATAAGACTAGGACAGAATTAATGATACAGTTGAATCTGACTTAACTTCAGAATTATTCCTTGTGAATAATTCTGTCTTAAGTAGTATTTTTGTTTTGGGCATGTGAAGCCCTAAGGTATCTTCGGTACAGCTGGGCCCCGTGCGGGTGTGAGCTCAGCTGCAGGTGACCGGTCACTGTACAAATGGAGCTCATGTACAATCAGGCTTTGTATGATCAGCAAATGAGTACAAGTTTTTGCTAAAGAGAACAAGTGTCTTGTGTCCTCTGAGCTTGCTGAGTAAACTGCTTGTACAGCTCCGAGCTCCTGCTTGAAGGCAAAAAAATTGGCATTGCTCCCATTGAAATCTGTGAGGGTAAGTTGTCTCCACAACTGGTCCATCTATGACTTTGGACAAGGGGCCTGTAGGTTCATTTTTTTGCTACTTTGTAATAATTTCTGAAATATAAACTCTTATGGTTTCCTATGATGCATTATACCAGTTTATAAAAAATAAGAATGATACTCATATGCTGTGCCCCTCCGCTACCCTGTCCTTCACTACCTTTCTGTGAGGATTAAGTCAAAAATGTATTGATTGAAAGAGTTTTTCTCACTAAACCAAAGCTAAGTATGTAAAATGTTTATATATTGATTTTATATATTTATTTTATATATGTTTATACATGATTTTATCTTTTTTATCTATTGATTAGATTTCTTACAGAGAGTGTATGTTTTTATTTGGCAGAGTAAATATTTCAAGGATCTGTCAGTTTAATGATGAAGGTGTCTCTCGTAAGTTTTTGTGTGGGGGACACAGAGAAATGGTTTCCTTTTTCTCCTTTGTGATGTGCACCTGTGTACATACACGAGCCTTTTAAGGGTATTTTCCCAAAGCAGCTGGACATAGAAATTAAGGGCTGAGTGCATACATGGAATTACGGTAGCAGTCTCACAGTAGATCCATAAATGCTTTTGTCAGAGGGTTCCGTTAAGGAGATTAGCAAATCTAGAGAGAAATTAATCTTCCGTTTATTATTGCCTGCAAGGTACCCAATTGTAAGCAAAAGGAACTGTGTATACTCTGGAGTGCTGGCATGACTTGGGGTGTGTCAATATCTACAGCACAGGTGTTCATGATTTTTCTGTTCATTTCAGTGGATTTAGGATCTGCCTGGTATTTACAGTAACATTTGCTAGGGCACTTCCTTAAAAATATATATAATAGTCACTAGATTGTTACTGTACCCTTTTTTAAAATGTTCTGTCATGCTTATTCCTTAGTCAGCAATGATATATTCATTTCTAAAGGTAATGCTTTGGCACTTAGATAGAAGACCCACGTTTCACAAATGCTGAGAATACATGAATTGCATGAAGGACATGGCAGATAGGGATAAAATTATACTTCAGGCTCTCTAGATGTTAATGGAGGCTACTGTTTCAGCGCCTCTGGAAACCAGGCCATTTGAATACTGATAATAGCTGAAAGCTGTGACCAGGCATGGCAAACAGGGTAAGAATATACATCAAGCATGATTGGAGAACATCCTCGTGTTTCTGCCAACACCCTGCTGACACCCGCTACTGGCACTGTAGGGGTCTGGCTTTATGGACTGTAAATGTTTAAAAAATGAAACAGCATGTGGAGTGTTCACTGTACTGGGTAATGGCAAAAAGAAGTTGAGGAGAAAGGGAGGGTCAGCAGATTGATTGCATGGAGTCAGACCAGACATCCACTTACTAACATCTACATAGTATTCACAGCTGTATTTTTTTGTAAATCTACATTTTCACAATTCATTCCATGGTCAGTCAGAATACAGTTATTTTTGTATTCTTGACAGACTTTACTTGTTGCATCATAAACTGGTTTGCTAACAAGCATGTTGAAATGTGCTCCTGCACTTTAAGTTTCTCTTTGACTGGGTAGCAGAACGTAATAAAGAGAGGTGAAATGTTCAGCTGATCAGGAGACACTGTAGTCTTAGGTTTGATTTGCACTGATGGTTCTTTCTTGACCTTCCTCTGAATTTGCTGCACTATCCCACCACACCTGTTAGCACAATGTCTGCTGGAAACCTCAGACCAGCCAGGTTCATTTATGTCCTCTTTAAAGCCACAAGGTTCAAGTGCTTTCATGTTTCAGACTGTGTTAGTTCAGTCTGTCCTAAATCAAATATCTTTTAAATTAGACTAATCTCAGAGAAGGTAGTCCATGTGTACCAAAGCTCTAAGAAACAGCTTACCTGGCATGTCTATTCATAGAGCACTAATCACCATGGTGCCCAGCTCTGTCCCCATCCACATTTGCAACACACTGGTGAGCTGACATGCTCTTGGTTTCAGGGAGGGAATGCTTTTCCTCCAGCCTTTACCTTCTGGTCCAGGAGAACCATGTCTCAGGTAATTCGGTTTGCAAGGCTTGAAGAAAGTGGCTTTCGCATTGCTACAGACCTGGATTGACTTCGGGAGTTTTTACTTGTTTCTCATGTAGCACTAGCACTCACTAATCCTGCAAAGGAAGGAGACTTATGAAGAGAAATCTATTGGAAGAAAAGAGTTGAAGTTAAAATGTGAAATTCTGTACATTTGAGCTTTACTCAATTGTTTAGTAGCATAAAACATAGGAAGGGCCAAATTTTTAAAAACTGGGAAAATGATGTATCTTCCTTGTAGATGAGTAAATATTTTGAGAATGCACAAGTTCCTGGCTCATTCTGCAAGTGATGTGGTCCTAAAGCTACCATGTTGAAAGTTTGTGAAGGCTGTGTGGTAACCTGTGCAGTAGTTAACACAAATGGCAATTTTCTGCTTGTTCTTTGTTCAGGTTTGCTTCATTTGCCCTGTCCCAGTTGTCACTACTTAAACTCATCATAATTTTTGACCCTGGGGCTAAGCAATAGAACTGTGTTGTAAACTCCTCAATGGCATTAAACTCACCAAAAGGAGAGTCAAATACAAGTGGCAATCTTTGCCTCATGGTGAGATTTGGAGGGGAACTCTAGACATGGACAGACTCCCCCTAGAAGGGAGATGTCCAGGGATGCCACAAGTAATCTGTTCATCCTACAAATAAGAGATTTGTTGATCTCATTTAAATGAAAAAGTGGTATGTTTTTACGTGCAACCCGATAAAACTTTTTTTTTAGAACTGAAGCAGAAGTGCTTCTTCTATCAGCTCCCGTGCAAGCCTCACATGTGCCTGAAGGAAAAAAACCTCTAGTTGCTTAATCTGCCGTCTGTGTTTTCATGTGTGTGACACACCTGTGAATTTCTGCCTGCAGGTCACACTCTCATTTCAAACTTAAGTGCCAAGCACGTCTCTGTGAGATGTGGACAGCATTTTGTACAGAAGAAGTCTGTGAAGGCAGCACAGACCCAGACCGGTCCTTTGTTTTGGGCTGGCCCACTACAAACTGTGTGGCAAATTTCAGGTAAGAATTGAGATATATTTTATTTAACAAGTTACATAAATGTTTTTAGGCTGACAGGTAATGAGACTATCACAGATTCATTTCAGCACCAGTGAATGTGGGGAGCAGGAACTTGCTGATTCTCTAATCAATTCCTTCTACTGCTTCGAGCAAGTTGCCCTCCATACCTCATCTTCCGTCTTGCTTATCATTTTAGAAATTGAGAAAATATGTGATTTGGCAAAGCACTTACTGTGCTGCCAACTTGCTCAGTGGAAATTGCCTTTTTTTGTATAACTTGACAAATACCTTGGCTAATTAATAAGATGAACTATACAAATATTAAACAGGCAAGCTAATGAAAGGATCAAAATCTCATAAGACAGCTTTAAACAGAAGACCATGTATTAGAAGTAGCAGGAAACAAACAGTGAAATACTGACCTTGTCCTATTTCTCATTTCGATTTAATTGTGCCAGAGAAAATGTCAAAATTCCTCTTAAAGCAGAATCTCTACATTTTAATAGAGAGAAAAATTTTTGGTCTGTCTTTGCAGCATTGAGTGTAAGACACATAAGGGCTGTAGAGGTAATTTCAGTGATTAGGATAATTTTAGTCTCAGCAGGAGGGCTCTTTCGTCTCTTTGGATGAGGGAGGGCACCATCCCCCTGAAATCCCAGCTGCTTAGCCACAGTAATTTGCCTGGGTCTTGGAAAATGCATTTTCTTCTTTATCAACAGAGAGCAAAAGCTGAAGTATCCGGCTTAATTTCTCTGTCACATTGTCCATACTTAAGGACAATGTTGTCTACAAACTGCACTCTCTTGAGCTGGTTGTGCTGTTTATGTTTTTACACTTTATTGTCCTGAAACAAAGATGGAATTTTCTATTGATTTTCAGTTGAAATCTTGGCAATAAATGGGAGCTTTGATCTAAAGACAGTATGTGATCCTTTATAGATATGTGAAAGTAGTTGAATAGGAAGGCAATAGTTCAGTCAAAAAAAGAGTAAGAGATTTTACAGAAGTGAAATTATTTTATGTCTGGAGGTACACAAAAAAATCTGAAGTGCCATGTGTGAGTCCATAGATGACTGTCCAGCAGAACTGAAACAACCAAATCAGAATCATATTTGTTACATTTATAAAGTGCATTTCCCTCGCAGTGTCATTGAGTAGGTTTGTAGTTCCCTATATGCCTGCTCTGGAAATTTGAAGAACGTGATTTGCAAAAGCAGCAGTGGGAAGAAATAGCTGTTACATCTGGGACAGGATTTAAATCAAGAAAGTTGAAGCAAAATTAGGTTAGATTCCTTGAACTGTCGTATCATTAGCTACATTTAACTGGACAGCTTTATATCCTTCAAAGTATACACATGAGATAAAGATAAATGAGATAAGCCTTAAAATGTCCAAAGTTAAAACCTATTAAGTACAATGGGCTAATATGTACTTTGTGATGTGCTGATAAAACAAGTAAAAAATAAGATAATTAGAATAGTGAAAGTGGAAAGAAGTCTGTGTACCCGAGGAAATACCTTTAAAATGTTGAATTAAGCTCTTTTTTTAAAATGCCCTCCTCTTCTATTTGGACATTAGTTTAAGAACTCAACACATTTCCTACTGAATTAACTGCTAAAGCTTTTCAGTCTGTGGCAAAAACTGGTAACTGGGGTATTTGATCTCCATGGCAGGCTTTTCAGTTGACTTTACAGGGAAGCAGACTTTTCATTCAAATCTGGATAAACATTTTAGTTTTTGAGATATTTAGGAAATTGCAACCAAGAAACAGTCCATTCCATTGTGGTTTGTGGTTTGTACAAGGACTGTTTTGGTATTAGAAAGATGGCTGATTTGTCCTGGTTTTCTTTAATTCTTTCAGGTCTGCAGAACAAAAGGAAACATGGCTGTCTTTTTTGCAAAGGTACGTTATTATATGGTCTTTAAAGACACTGCAAAGAGTCCCGGTCTAGACGAGTGATTCCCAAGCTGTGGTGCCTGTGCCATTAGGACAGATAAGCTCCTTCAAAGTGATATTAAGAAAACAAAATCTCATGTCTTCTCCCTCAGAAGATGTTGAGTGCTTTCATGCAACAATCACTCTGCAAGGAGGGAATTGCTTCCCCGTGCTCAGCAGAAAGCTGGAGCAATTCCTATCACACATTGTTCCTTCCCAACACAGCAGCAGGAGCTCTGCCACCATGGCTCTAGTTGAGCCTGGAGCTCTTTCCATGCTGATGGCATTTAAGCAAGCCCAGCTCAGGAGCCTCTCCTCTAACCTGTCTGCTGCGCAAGGCTGGCTGTATTTAGTTCTTAAAAAACATGCCCCAGGCTGGAGGGTAAGGTGGGAGGTTTTGCATAAATGGAGCTGTCTTATTTCATTCAGTGTTTGGGCAGAAAACTACTAGTGATGGTTCTGTTTTCTGGTCACCCAGGTCTTCTGGTTGAGGCTTGTGTCTTTACCTGATTCTTCAGAGTACCTGGATTGTTTAAATCATCCTTACTGGGATGATTTCCAGTTCACTGTTCTCCTGTTCGATCCTTTGAATGAGTCTGTACTGATGTAACTGATTCCTGTAGGAGTCTTTAGTGCAGACTGAGGTGTCACAATGATGGGTAGTTTTAGCTTGATTTTTTCTTTTCACTGTCTCTGCTTTCTACAATAAACTTCAGTACAACAGGGCATTACTTGGAGCCACAGTCAGCATCCCTTCCAGATACTGCTGGATGCTTTCTTGTCCTCAGAGAGCTTTCTACTGCAGTACATCTGCAAACAATCTCCTTCTTACCAAGTTACTGCTTGATTGCTGTATAAATCTATGTCTTGCTATTTATGTTTGCAATATTAAAAATTTACTTGTTTTGTACTTGTTTTTTCAGTCGAATAAGAGAAGAGAAGGAAAAAGACAATCCTAAAAGCATTCCTCTGACGATAATTGCAAAGGACGTGGGAACTTGTGCATATGTAAGTGTTCTTCAGCTAAACAGGGGTCTAAATCCACATCACCTATCAGTGCTATTCACCTGTTGTCCTTTGGATATTGAGAGGGTTCCTTTGGTTTGCAATCTCCTTTAAGGATTCAGCCCCTTGAAAAGGCTTGGTATGGACAGCCCTGAAATGTTTTTTCCCTGTGTTTAGTATATGATTTCCATTTTAAAGACAGTGTGCTTGGTAAGAAACACTGGTTCTGGCACATGAACTAAGTGAAGTCCCAAGAAACACCTCTAGCAGAATTTATGCATAAGCATCTCCAGAAATGTCAGTACAATGTTTCTTTTTTTTTTTTTTGCTTGTAAAATTTATTCAAATTCACAGTTGCCTTCATTAAAATCTACAAAATTGTGGTTGTTTTATTGTTTGTAATGATCTTAAGTCAGTAAAGCCGTGTATAAGAACACCCTGAAATTGCCTTAAGCATGTTATTCATCAAATAATTGATGTTGGTAAATTTATAGCCAAAGAGTAGATGATGAAGGAAGGTCATCCATAGGGTGATTTGTACCTTTCTGACTATATAATTTTTAACCAATTTAAGCTGAATTCTTGTATATAGCCAGTTCCATAGAGATACCCTAGCATTCAGTGATAATCCATCCATTCTTCCTCTGCTTTTTGTCTTTTCTTTCTAACTGTGCTTGTGACATCTGTATTTCAAGCTCAGAATCCTAAGGAGCATGGGCAAGGGCATAAGAAATTTTCACAGAAGTTAGATTTCACTGTAAGTCTTTGCCCAACAATGAATTTCCACTTAGAATTCAGTGTTTGCATAAATGTAAGCATAAAGGAGTCTGCCTTTTTCTTTTTTTTTTCCCCAGAAAATCATTATTAAAGTAAACAGTGATAGAATTGCCAGGTTGCTAATACAAAAGTTAATAAACAATACTGATAATTGTGATGGTTCAAATGCAGGACTGCAGATCAAGGTCTGCTCAGATGTAAAAGTCTATAAATCATCCATGCACTCAGGTGTTGCAGTCTTGTACCAGGGTTTGTTGGGGTTTTTTTCAATGTCTTTTCTCCTTAGCTGTAATTAACTCTTGTGCCATCTATGGTCTCTTGATACTGACAGTCCTAGGAACGACACACTGTAGTCTACATATCATCAGCAATAAAACAGAGGAGGAACAGATGGAAATTTTGTGATGCAAATAGTTCTTATGGTGCTGTGGTTCCTGTGCTACAGCAGCTGGAGATGCCCAAGAATTATTTCATTTTTGGACAGTAGGGAAGGCTGAACACAAGGCACAAACTATATTCTAGCCAAGAGCAAAACTTATGCAAATGTGCTGACCTACTCCTGAGAGCCAGATGTCATTGCTTCAGGCAAATGTTAAATTTTTTATGGTATGAGCGTTCAGATCTGTCCTGAAGCAAGATATACAGTATTCTCCACTACTTTCCTTTCATTACCATGACAGCTTGTTACTGTCAGGGACTTACACAAATGTATAGCTCAGATCTTTTTTAAATGCAAGATGTCAGGGGTTTGTTTTACCTGAACATCTTATGGCCAGCATAAAATTGATGTGCTACACAAGGTGTCAGGGTTTTGCAAACTGTCTTGAGACTGGCAGTAAACATTTACATCCCAGCTCTGCTACCTTCCCTTCTTTGGGCCATCAGGTATGCCTGGGTGGTTTGTGGCAGTGGGCTTGCCTTTGTTCTGCCAAGGCTTTAGTCTGGCCATGAACCAGCTGCAATCCAAAGCTGTGTAGTCCTGTTGGCAGAGCCAAGCCAGCCTCTAACGAGGGCTTAGTGACTTGTGCTTGGTGTGTGGGGTTGGCTGGGAAGTGAGGCCAGCGTGGGTGTGATGCTGCAAGCATTGCAGCAGCCCATGGAGCTGAGGTACGGAGCACTGCCCAGCAGTACAGGAGCAGCACTGGTGCCAGGCAGCTGTTGCTGAAACCTCACTCTGGAAAGACTGCCTGTGGAAAGTGGCACTTTGGCTGACACAAAGCTTGGCACTTCATGCTGGTCGCCATAGCTGCTTAAGAAGTGGTGTCTCTGCTGCTCCATGCTTTTCCAAACTGCCTAGCAGTAGATTCTGGAGGATGCTGGAGAGGTGCTGTTTTAACTCGATGGAACATTACCAAGAGGAAGTGCTTCTGGTACTAAGCCAAATCTAGCTTTGAGAAATCCATATAGAATGTGGGAAAGGTTATAAGGATAGCCAGCCTGTGTACAGTACTTTCTTACCACAGAGATCTTGAGTTGAAAAGGACAGAAATTAACAATGGATACTTCACTGAAAAAAACTCCCTGAAAGGTTTCATTTTTTCAAAGGAAACTTGCATGCTTTTAAATTAATCAAACCATTATGTTTCCCTTATGCAATGTTTAGAAGTGCAGTTAGTGGTTCTGACTTTTTTTGCGTATTTTAATGTGGAAGTCATGTCCCCAGTAATTGTAACACACTCTCTTTTGACTGAGCTGTTGGGGAAGCAGAAGCAAATACAGAAAGTATGTGACAAAGCAGAGGAATCAAATATTGGTCTCAGACAGCTGGACTTTTATCTATGTAGTATAAGTTATTTATCAAGTAAAATTTTAACAGGATATTCTCATTTTTTCTAACAATGAATTATGCAGAGCTACTGCACTTCAGATACTCTTTGCAAAGCCAAACTTTTAATGCCACTTTCCCCTTCTCCTTTTTTCTGTTCACAGTCAAAAACCCTAAATGTAACCAATGTTGATACAGCAAATGATGTTATTCTGATGGCCCTGCAGCAGCTGGGAATTAATGTAAGTCCTTGCACCAGTTTTAATGAGTCTTTTTTTGTAGTTACTTTTAACAGTCAGATCTTCCCTTGCACTTTTTCCAAGTCTTAGGATATGAACATTAATTAAATCCTTTAACACAGCAGTTCAGGGTTGTTGAAATGCAGCAGAAGCGCCTTGTTAACGTATAGACCTCTGGAGATTATCAAGTGCCTTAAAAGTTTTGAGTAAGCCACTCATCCCTGTAAGGGATCAGTCATGTTTCAAGTTGCTTTTAAATCTCTTTTGCTGATGCCTAAAAGGAGATATCTTGACACAAGAAGTGAGGGTTTGATAGAGCTCCTTTTGTATGCTTCAGTGTGAACAAGAAGCCTACTGCTCTGCCTGTTAGTTGGTTTCAAAATGGGCAAATATGCACGATCAGCTGTGTCCCCAGATTGCACTGCTCTCAAGTGTCCCAGTCAGGCACTCTAAATATCCATGGACCTTTGGAGTTATGTGAGATGCCAATGTAACTAAGTGATTGCATGGAATCTGAATGCACCCAATTTAAACATTGTCCTGAAACTGTTTTGGAAAAAGGCTTTTACAGAACTTACAATAATGTGGGGTAGTGTACCAGATAGATGCAGTGATCCCTACTAGATCAAGTACTGCCTCAACTGGCTTCCTTTGCTCCAAACCAGGCAAGGTAGTGCCTCAGGTGTAGTAGAGAATCAGTGCCAGGGACGAGAATTCTGTCTCTCTCACTGTGTTTCACAATGTGGCTCCAGCCAACACTGATGATCATATAAAAGCTCCTGGATGACAGCTTTTTAACTGGTCTATCAGCCTGCTGTTTGGGTAACAGGATTTTTTGAAATGTTTTACTCTTGATACATGTGTTGATCTCATTGCATGGAGTCTGACAAGTCTTGCCTTACCACAGGCCTGAGTGTGAAGAGTCAAATACGATGAGCAAAATGCCGCTGTTATGCTTCCCTTGGGCTTCTGGAGACTCACAGCAAAAGCTGGAGTAACCTCAGAGTTTGCCTTTCCCAGCATCCATTATCCCTATTTTATACAGATTTTTAATGCAGGGGTCTGTTCTGCTAGCTTGGCATTTCCCAGCCACAGCAATTTATGTCTACCCATCTTGTTATGGCTCAGACATCCCATTTACTCCAGGGCTGGGGCTCTGGCTCAGAATCCAGTAGTCCATTTAATTAAGGAATCTCTGGAGTTGATAGAGGGATTGCAAGGTGAAAAGGATAAAAAGTGAATTAAAATTAGGATTTTAATTGCAGATTCTCTCCCCTGGTCTGGACCAAAAATCAGGAGACTGAATGCTATTACAACTGCAAGTCTTCAGTGTGATGTGCTTCATTTTTACCCACTTGATGGGTGTCATTTGCACTTCCTCACTTTGTGTACAGAAAAAACCAGGAAAATGGTAGTGTTAAAAGAGAATATTTTGTTAGCAGGAGGAGGAACTGGTTGGGTTTCAGCATTGTGTTCTTTCATGTGTATCACAATCAACCTTTTCCTCCTCTTTACATTTTTATTTCAAGTGGAAAAAGAATGAACGCCATCTGAAAGATGTAAAATCTTGCCTGCAGAATTATTTGCCCAAGTAATATACTACATTTTTTCACTGCTTCTTTATAGCAGAAAGCCTTTTTTTCATTAGAGGCGTATCATAAGATTAGCAATAAAATCAAACAAGCTAAATAAATTAAGCTGTAGCCTGCATATCAATCAAACACCCAACCCCCAGTAGGATTGTTCTGACTGTAAGGAGGCTCTGCCTTACGTGCTCTATCAAGGTCTTTTATTTCTGTCCACAGAGAACCACTTGAAAGGAGCTCCGTGACTTTTCAATGGCAATTATAAAAACTACATTTCACATATTGTGTGATTAATGGAGCTATTACTTTGGCTGAGTTCACTCTGGTTTAACACATTAGGGTTTTTTCCTTTGTGGTTTTTCTGGTAAAATGACAGCTAGCTCATGCAAAATGGCATTGATCATCTGTTCCAAATTATCAAGTGGGGCAGAGGGAAAGGCCTTGGGTTTCCCAGCTTTGTAAGTACACTTGCTGACTTTTCTGGGACAGTCACATTTATCCTGACAAATGGCCTCATAAAGCCATAAAGGACAGCATTTGCAGTTGCAGATGAACAGTCTGCCTCCTGGAACCATGCTTACTGGCTCTTCCCTTCCCCTGCTTCCCCTTCACAGCAACGAACCTTTTCATATATGTATGTGAAAGGAAAAGCAAATACCCTTTCTTGTGCTCTTCAGCTGTATTTATTTGCTCCTGGCTGCTTGCCCTGAGGCATCAGAGATGTCTCTAAAGCCTATTTATTTTCCTTCTGCCCCCTGCTAGCTGACTTAACAGCAATGCTAATATGGGGCAGAAAGTTCTGTCAGTCAGAGAGCAAAACTGCAAAGGCTTCATTGGGTGTATCAGCATTACATCAGGTGCCTGCAGCAAGTAGGAAGAGTCTCAAAAGCCTTAGGAACACTGGGTGAAGGTCCAGATAATGCAGGATGGTTGGCAGGTCTGTTTAAAAGGAGGTAGGATTTAACTTTTGATCTAAATAAATGCTGTCATGTGGTATTTATCACTTTTTGTAGCCAGAAAACTTCTAGATTTTAATTATCCTGATTTAGTAGTGTCACTGAAAAGGGACTTAAGGTAAAATAGATCACTTTTAATGCAGTGTATTTATCCACTTTCTATTTTCCTTTGTCCTGAGAGTGGTTTATATTAAATGTCATTCTTTTTATTTCTGTTGTCTCACCATCATATCTGAAATAAGTACTACTCTCTTTCTTCAATTAAACTACAACATTGTACATTTCTGCTAAAGGCAATATTTAGAATTTGCTTTAATTTGATTTAAATCAGAGGTTTTCACAGCTTTTCCCAAAAATGATCACATTCCCCAGTCTTTTGAAAATTGTCTCCTTTGATGTAAATTTATCCTCTCTGCTGCACATATTAAAGGGGGCTCAGTAGTCTTAAAACACCATCCATCAGTTCCAAACCCTGCCACACATAAGGACTGCACAAAAAGGCTGACAGCAGTCCTACAGCGAGGTGTTGGGGCAGGATTGAGTGCCAGGAGCCTGAGGCTGCCTTCCTTGCCTTGGCATCATTAAAGGATGGGCTCAGGTCTCAGGTGAAGGTGCTCCTGCCCTGCACTCCAGTGTCAGTCACAGGATGCTGTTGGCTCACGAGCCTGAGCTCCTCCTGCTTACTGGAGATGTAAAAAAGCTGGGGAGAGGGTGGAGCAGAGCTCTCAGATGTGAGGCCTGGGGTATCTGTGTGCCAGAGCACATCCCAGGGTTTGTGATTACCCTGGCACTCAGGAGGGAGCTGAAGGGTCACCTTAGCTCACACATCCTGCCCGCTGTCTGCCACAGGCTCTGCAGCAGGTTCTTCTCCTTGTGCTGCTCAGCTGTCCTCCCTCTGGGGGATCAGACCTGCCTCCCCTCTGTGCTGCATGCTGCTCAGTGCTGCTGGGGTGAGGTGGGCTCTGGCATCCATCCCTCTGCTGCCAGGAGGCATTCCAGTCTGAGGGAAAGAACTGGGGCAAATCTTTCCCTTTTCCTTCAGGAATGATGGGCTCCAGCACCTGTCACTGCTCAGAGCTGAACCCAGGTCACATAAAGCACATTGCACATGACAGAGACACTGCAGGAATTTTGCTGGTGGCAGACTTGGGCACTGCAAAAGTAAAGGGGATTCCTTTGACCCTGCTGGCAAGGTGCAGATTATCCTTATATTGTGAGAAACCTTATGTGAACCTGTCTGTAATGGCTGACAAACTTATTCTTGATTTTGGTTTTAAAGGGCTCTGAAAAAGACTACAAGCTGTGGGTGATTTCAGGAAGAGAACATGCTCCTTACCCTCTTATTGGTAAGTTGTTGACATTGTTCTGTTTTTCAATATTCACTCAGTTACTACTGCTGTAGGAAGCAAGAAATAAAGAGAAGACTGAAATTCAGTTTCCTCTTTTTTTTTGTTTTTCCTGTTTTTTCTCTTACTTCCCTGTCACGCAAGTTTGCCTTTTTGGGGAGCCAGTGAAATGCTGATCCTTTGTTTTGAAAAGCAATTGTCTGCTTGTGTCACTGAGAGCTTGAAGAAGTTCATTTATTTCTGCCCCAGTTTTGCTGCTTGAGCCCCAGTCTTTCTACAGAGTTGGCCTCTCCAGTCAACCTCCTCTTCTGGAGATTGTCCAGCTTTACCATATTTCTTCCTACACCTCCATAGCATTGTTTACTCCCCTCCTCAGCAAAACTCAGCACAGTTTTGAGAAATGTTCTTTCCTTCCACAACTCAAATTAACTGATTCAAGAGGTCCTTTCCAATCCTGTATTTCTCATTCTGGCTGACAGCTCCCCTCTGATTAGGAGCAAATTAGTGCTTATTCACTTTCTAAAATGATTTTCAAAACATTTCAGGACCAGGAATCAACACAAATCTCAGAAGTGATTGGTCGGAGTGATTTGATTTTGGCCCATGATTCGCTATGAACAAATCCTTTCCCATTAGTAAGAACTTTTCCCTGTAGAAGCCCAGCATTACTTGTGCTATACAAGTTTGCAGATAATTAGAACAAGAAAAACTTGTGGATTTTCTGTTTTTTTCTCCTGCAAATCTAATTCCAGTAAATCTTAACTATTCCTTCTCAAAGCAGCCTTAGCTACAAATGCTTCACTGGAGTCAGACAACATTAATATGTATAAAATGTCTAACTTGTGCACCTTATAGAGAGTACAAACTGTTTTGCCATTGAAACATACCAGACTTTGGGTTTCTGACCATTCTTGTGTGTCTTCTTCAGATCAAATCACATCCATGGTTTTAAATATAGAACCAGACAATTCAGAAATGGGAAAGGCCTTTCTAATTGACTGACTCTCCCTGCAAATTCAAGTTGCAATCCTTGGAAAAGAAGAATCTGGCATGAAAGTGATGCTGTTCTTGATACTTATGCAAAGGTTTATTAGTTAAAGCCAAGTTTTATCATAGGTGCACATCAGAAGCAGAGTTTGACTGTGCCATAGCTTCATACTACCTATAATCTCAAATAACATCTCTTCCACTCTCTTAGTGTTCAAGTCTAACTGCAAGCTAACTAAAACATCTTAGCATTGCATCCACATTTAATATATTTGATCCGCCAGGTCTTTAGACAAGTCTGAAAAGCATCTTTCCGGTGGCATTTCTGAAAGTTCCTCCAGAAATGAATTGCCTCAGTGTAGTCCCCAAAGATGCTGGTTAAAGCCAAGCATAGCTCATTTGCATCAGCCCTGTGATTAACGTTTCCTTCCTGTTTCAGCCTCAGACAGGAACCATAATTGTGTCGCATTTGACTGAATTGATGGCTCTTGCACTTAACATGTTAAGGGAGGGAAGATCCCTTCCACAGTGAACGTTTTTGTTTTTGCATGCTCAGCAAAAATTTGACGTGACTGATCCCAAAATCTCATTTCTCTCCAGAATGATATGAGCAATCAGTACCTAAACTTTCAGTGCCACAATAAAAGCAGTAGAAAGAGTAAAGGCTGAATTCAGAAATAGTCACTTGTATTTTTATCTGGCAGGCTTTTATGTGATACAGCTGTAATAGATCTGATTTTACTTTTACATCTGTTTAACTACACCAAACACAGTAACTCCCTATCTGCCAGTGTATGATTTATGCCCGTGCAAATATGGAGAAAAGCAACAATTCTTAGATTGCTGAGAAAGTGCTGCGGGCCAGCAAGCAAAATCTGCTTTTCCTCCAGGGCAGATGGAGTTTTGCGAGTCTCCAGTCAATCCAACAGAGATTATTATGATTTCTCTTTGAACAGGACATGAATATCCCTTTGGAATTAAAATGAGCCACATCCGTGACGCTATGCCCCACGGATCAAAGCCCTGTGCCTGCCCCAGGCAGCTTCAGGGCCCTTTCTTGACGGAGCAGCTGCCCCAGGAGCTGCAGTGCCAGTTTGTGCTGAAGCCCAGCCAGGTGGCCGCGTGCCAGCAGCTGAACGGTACGTTGTCCTCCCACCCCGGCATCTCTCCCCACAGCCGGGCCAGCTCCCTGGCTCTGCTGCAGAAGGCAAATCTGCCAGGCTGGGGGTGCAGTGGGAAGCACAGAGGAGAGTGCAGGTGTATCTTCCAGCTGCTCGAGGGAGTTTGCAGTGTAGCTCGCCCTGATCGGAGCGTGCTGTTGTATATGTGTCATCTTCGTAAGTTACATTTTGACAAGCTGCCTATCAAGTGATTGTTCTAAAATCAGCGAAAGAAAGACAAAATCTCTCCCCTGCAATTTTTGTGAGTCTGTTAGCTGAGCTTCTCTCTGCAGCCCTTGCTGTGCTCTGTAACAAGGCAGGGTGGTTTTACAGTTCGACAGTCAAGGCTTGACTTTGGCACAGAATTCCCATGCAACATTTGGCAGCATCCTTTATCTCAGTAAGGTACTTAGAACTACACACCTACCTCACTGGGACCCTCAAGTGGCAAACTCTAGGCAGGTACTTGAGTACCTAGATGAGGTGAGCAGATAGAACTTTATTGCAGTACTCTTTGAGTAAAATAAAGAAAGGAATATTTTCTTCTGCCTTCGGCCTTGATGCTGCAAAAATACGAGCACCTGCTCTCTGTTTTTCACTCTGTTGTCAATGACACAATGACTGTGCTCTGCTCATGATAAAACAAATAAGGAGATCGTAACAGGATTGGGGCATTAGACTTAGGGCAAGGACACATCCCATGGTGTGTTTTTGTTGTTCTTAACATGCTAGCATACTCAGCTCAATTAGGAACCCTGCCTTACTTCAACATTAATGACCATATCATAAAAAAAATAACATCCACGCTGTTGTCTTGGGCACTCCCCAACACCTAAGATCTCCCACAATATATGAGTATGAATAGGATCCATTTGTAATGTTTTCAGAAATTAAGTACAGTGAAGCTATACCAGAGTCCATTACAAATTATTCTGGAAATTGATTACATTTTATATAAATTAATTTCCTTTCCACATGCATTCATCCACCCCCTCCCCAGTAATTTGTATCTTATATTACTTCATGGCATATTTTAAGAATGAGGCAATCTAGCAAAGGGGTGTAATTAGGTTTACAGGCCCCGCTTTGGCAGCTGATGTTGACTGGCAAAAGAAAATAGAAATGCAAATCAGGCCTGTAGAGTTCTAATGCAGATATGTTATCATCGGTGCTGTGCAAGCTGCAGGAGTGGAGGGAGACTGGCTTGGGGCAGCAGAAGCCTGGGGCAGCCTGCAGGTCATGCACAGGGACTGCACTAAATGGGAGAAAGAGGCTTTTAGTCCATTCACCTTTCCTTCTTTCATCAGACAAAACCTGTTAAAGTGATGTATAGGTGTGACTGCTTGCAAAGCAGGTTATCTCACATACAGCACTGTTAGTTGTGCTTTTCCTTACTGTTCTGGGTTTGGAAAATGGCAAAAATTACCTGCATGCAAACCAAGGCTGTGATCTGGCTTTGGGCTCATCTTCAGGTCAGCAAGCCAAAATCTGTGTTGCTGTTATTGGGTACCCACTGGGCACACTGCCACATACAGGGTGAATTTACAGAGAGCAGTATCTGTAACCCCACACTTCACTGCCACATGCTGTGCTGTCCTCGCTCCCATCACTTCCCTGCATCAGGGATCCCTCTGTGCTGGACATGCTGTCCCTTCTGGAGGCAGCAAGGAGCAGCTGCCCAGCTCTACCAGGGTGCACCGTGGTTAGACAGTGTAGGTGTTGACAGGCAGGCAGGACTGACAGCTGGCCCTCATGTCGAGTAAGTAGCTGTGTGGACACCAAATGTGGTGGTGTAATTGCATCAACTCTGCTGGCAGGATGGTTAAAAAAAAGTACAGGAGAGTTTTCTATGTGGAAGAAGTGGAGTGTTTCTGTTGCCTCTGCTGTAGCCTTCCAGCATGTAACAGGAATGGCCACCTACCAGTTAAACATAGCCATTAAATGATGCTCCTGAGCACATTGTTAAATAGAGCTGAAGATTTATTGAGAAGTTTCTGAATAGTTTCAAGGAGAGGAAATGCCATTTCCATGGCTAGGACACTAACTATGGATAGACATTCACTTCATGTAAAATATGAGCAGAAGAGGTGGCTGCTGTGAGCTCTGACCAAAATTTTCCAACAAACTGGTATTACTTTTTTCTGATTCTGGCTTAGAATAATCCACCAGAGCAAGGCCATGAGGTTTTTGTGTGGAAGTACTTCTGCAGAGCAATAACTGGCATCTGTCTTGGCTGAGAGGAGCCTGGGCTTCTCCTAGTATTGTAAGTTCACACAGATTCAAGGAAAGAAAGTGTCCATCTATCTCTTCTCATCTCCTCTTCAGTTTAAGACTTCTCAACCCCCTTAAAAAGGGGGTGTGAAAAGGATGAGTTTTCCTGTGTTTCAGTGAATGTTAGTTTTTAAGTGACAGGGTATTTTGTTGCCCTACATCAGTTGTTGGTTTGTGCCCTGGTCTGCGGAAGAACACTGGCTAAGATTTCTTTCCCATCCCAGGAGAGAGCTGCTGTTAGTTACAGTGACCTTTTGCTCTCATTCTCCATTTGAGACATGGTTGTTAAGAGGGGAACAATCAGTAAGAGACTAAGAAGAGTTCCTAATTTTAAGACCTTTTTTTTTATTCACTTCTGCTATTCCTTGTTCTCCAAACTGGCATCCTAATTTTTGCTTCCACTGAGATCTACAGGGTTTACAGAAAAAAACACCAGTATGTATTTGCCATTGTGTCACTAGAACAGTGGCAAACCTTAGTTTGTGAAGCAAACCTTATTCAGGTGCTAATATCCAGCTCATCTAAAGGAAAAAAAAGTCATTTTGAAAGTTACAGGTCAGTTATGTTCTCCCAAAACATGATGTGCCGGGTAAAGCCTTAGACACCCAGTAAAGCCAGACTTAAATTTCTTGAACTTTTGGACTGCTTAAAATGCATATCCTCATTATTTTTTATGAAAAGAATTTTTCTTCAGGCTTTACATTCATATGTTCACATTTTGAGTTAAACTGTAACTTTTCATCCTGTAAGCATCTAATGAAAAGACTTCCACCCATTCCCAAAGGGAGCATGATCTGCAATGGAATGATGTATAATGAAAATCACTCTTTGAGCTAAAAACTCAATTCTAATAAAGTATAGGAAAGAATAAAGTGTTGGAGAGAAAAATTTGGTATTGTACCACAATCCTTAATTCTGCAAGCCTTGCTTCTGGCCTCCACAACACCAGAAAGTAAAATGTTTGAAAGAACCAGCTAATTAGAATGTATATGGGGTAGGCAAGCAACTAAACCAATGCTGATTGGCTTTGAAAACACCTCGAAAAGAAAAAATATCTCAGAATAAGTTTTTCCCAGTTAGCACTTTTGTCACAAACAGTCCGCACTCCTTTTCCCCTTAGCAGCAGCCCATGCTGTTATGACCTCACACTGGCTGATGTTGAGAAAGGTCATATAAAAAAACCCCTTTTTATGTACCAATACCAGTATTTCCTTCTCTATACACTGCAAACAGGAGCTTCAGTTAGTACAGCTCCATCGGTATCTCATGAAATATGTTAAAATGAAGACAAACTGAGCCCAGCATGCTGAAATGCCATCTGGAAGGCATTGATTAAAGGGCAGGCACCATCCCTGGGCCATGGTCAGCAAATGCTTGGAGTGATGATACCTTGCATTGAGGAGAAGAGAGCAAAGGCAGTGGCTTTTCCTGGTCAGAAAATGCCTCACCCCATTAGTTGATTCTCTGGTGTTAACTGTGGGGAGAGTCTCCCACATTGCCAGGAGAACCAGGAAGCCTCTGGACAGCATGCCAAGGTGAGGGCAGTGGTTTTGCACCTGTGGGTGGAAAATGAGTTATTTAGCAGAGTCCAGCTCTGTGTGAAGTCAGCAGGCTGAGGTTTGCTATCCTGCACTTGGTGGTGAGTGCTGACACTGAGCTCCAGCAGTGCAGTGCAGAGCAGATCCTGGTGATCCTCTTCAGGGCATGAGTAAGGCAACACATTCTACACACACACACACACAGTGCATGGTGGATTAGGCTTAGCTGGATGCAAGGAGTTGGTTGAGTTCATGACAGTTTTTCTTTTGAAACCATAGCAACCACCAAAACCCAAATACCGGAACTAGAATTGAAATGCATTTCTCGTATTAAACACCTTTCTCTTTTCCCAGACTTAAGCCAAAAGTCATTTAAAAGGAAAAGATCTATCATAAATTGGGCTTTTTGGCGTGGCCCAGGCACTCACTTGGACAATGCACCCCTCTGCTCAACATCTGCTGCTCCTGGGAAGCTCTTTGGCCTCTTACTAACAACCATCTGTGAGGATGACAACCTGCCCAAACCCCTCTTGGTGAGTCCCAGGCTCAGGGTTGGGTCTTACAGCGGTGGAATTTCTCTGTGTAGTAAATGAAGATATGTTTGTAAATGAGGCATTGAAATTATCCAAGTAAAGAAACCAGAAAGTTTCCAAAGGGAAACCTCATTTGTGGTTCTCAGCAAGAACTTTGGTTTTTGACATATGCTGTGGTCAGGCCCAGTTAATAACAGCTTGAGAAATGTATGTGATCAGTCTGTTGCTCTGGGCTATTTCTCCTTTATAGCCCATGCTATAAGGCTGGTTTCCTAATCCTCACTTACACAGTGTAAATAAATGCCACATTCACACATACTTTTTAAACCACTCCCAAGATCTCTGTAAAATCCCCACATCCATAAATGTCTCATCTACTGTCCCATATAGGCAGCCCACGCATGCATAAAAATGCCACCTGCCCTTAACTAGGCAATTTCAAAGCCTTTCTTGAAGTCATTCCAGGGCAGGCAAGCACTCTGAGTCCTCATTTTTGGTCTGACAGCACCACTGCAAAAAATAGGTGGGAACGTGGAGGCTACAGTAGCATATTTTCATCCTCTCTTGAGGGAGCTCTGGTGCTGTGGATGGTCTCAAAACCGGCCTAGGAACATGAAAAAGGTTGTCCTAGAGCCCATTCCTAGGCATAATTAAGGCATACATGTGGCATTTTCGGTCATTGGAGGGCTGCCCTGTTGTCAGTGCAGCAGATGAAGTATTTACAGAGTGGGAATGAGCCCTGCAGGATTGGGCCCTTCATCCTAACAGCCGGACTTCTGGCTGGAAGAAGTTGCTAGAACCCCACTGAAATCAGTGGGGTCACACCAGTTTATAGGAAGAGATGTTTTGTCTCCTAAGCTGGTGCTTGATGTGCAGCTTTATCACTGCCTGAATAGTGAATCATACCAGGACTTTTCAGGTCTTTTAATAGTGAGGGGTTGTTATTTTCTTTTGAAGAAGTGTGTGTTTTCATCATTTAGGTTATTTAAATAAGCCCTCCAGAGATGGACTCTGTATGGCTATGATCAGCTGATCCCTCAGTCTATCTGTTTGAGATGAGCCAATGCTGCATTTCAGAAATTTCTCCAAAACATAAATATTAGTAAATTTTTATCTTTAAAAATCCCCAGAGTTACTAAGCATAGAATCACAGCTTGATAGAGTTCATGCTTTGAATTTTAAACATTGTGTTTATGCCACAAAATATAACTTACTTCTGAATTCATGCAGCATCTCTGGAGAACAGAATACTGGGGGATTGAATGGGATTTACCTGCAAGAGAAAGAAAGTATTGGGGATGAATGCTGCAGGCCTGGCTGGGTAACTGCTTCAGAACTTCCAGCTTGCTTTCACAGCTGAAGGGCTCTCTTTTGGCCATTGCCACACTGAATTGTATTGCACCATAGCTTCATTCATGTAATTTTGTCTGGGTTGTTAGTTTAATAGGGGCTTCCCATTTTTATCTTGTGAATATTTTGTTCAAAATATATTTTCAAAGCATTTGTGCTTTGTGCTAACATCCTGTGCTGGGGCACTCAGCCTGTTTTGATGGCAGAGCTCTAAATTTCTGCAGAGAACACGAAAATGCTGACATGAGTCCTGCTGCCATGAAGGTGCTCCTCCAAAGCATCTGCACTTACATGAATTCTTGATCTTGGACTTCTGAAAGAGTGAGAAAGAAACATTAAAGAATAAAAGTAAAAGTAATAACTTCCATTAGACTTATATGCACTGCTGTGTGGCAGGAAGACCTACCTTACAGCCCAGACTAGGAAAGTCCCCAAACTCCATTCCTTAGCCATTACTGTTCACTAATTCAGTTTAATGATGATGGACCAGTGTCCCAGGAACCCCCCCAGTGTCCCTTTTCCTGCCATCATTTTTGATAACTTGGTTGTCAGGCCACTGTGTGCATAGACATAATCCCAGAGACTGTCTGCACGTGTTTCCCCTTTCGAAGAGATAAGCATGACAAATTCTACATTGCTTGGAGTGGGCCTTGTCATGGTTTAGCATAGTTTGGGTTTCTAGTTAAGGAGGGGCTCCATCAGCCACAGAAGTGATTCTTTTACAAAGGTAAAAGGTGACCTTTACAAAGGCAAGAGGTGACCTGCATGTCTGAGAGATGGCCCACAGGACACCGCAGAGACCTAAGCATCTGGCAAATATCATGAGCATTTTATCTCAGGTGAAGTTTCAGCATTTCCTTTTCTGCTTGTTTTGCTCTCTTACTTAACAGAAGAAATCAGTCCCTCCTGTTACTGTAAAAGCTGGAAGGAATCTGCCTCTTTTCCCTTCTCTGTAATAAGCTGCCTACTTGTTTAATCCTGTGCAGCCTCATTGGCTTCAGGGGAGCCATAAGCTGAGCTTTATCGCCCTTGGAGTGACCTCCCAAGCGGGAGCACCTTGCCCCTGAGTTGCTCCTGCTGACAGTCCTGAGCTGCTTGCAGAGTCTGATACCACTCACAAGCAGTAAACGGGGTGAAAACCTGACTCTGATCTGCTGTAGAAGTGCAGATAAATATGAACAAACAAAGCACTTTCTAGCTCAGATAAAAATCTCATTTTTTTCAGGCATCAGCAACGGAACAGAAGTCTGTCTCTGGTTGGTGATAACATTGACCACAATGATGAGCAGCAAGGGTCTCATATCTTCCTGCAAAGTAGTGTCTGGCTGAGGCCACTGTCAAATGCAAAGCTTTGAATTAGATAGACCATTCTCCTTTTCCCATACCACGGTGTTTACGTATTTAAATGACTTGGCTGAAACTTGCACAGGTCCTGGAAGGTCATGCAGAAAGTTAGTGCTTAGCAGTGGCAGCATAGTATTTCTGAGGGGATGTTTTCCAAAAGGAGAGCCACAGATCACAGTTTTGCTGTGCAGTTTGGCGTGATTTGGGGGGTGAGCTTTGACTTGTGTTTGATTTCTGTTATTTTTTAGGACTAAAAGGTTTTGAGCTGTGGCAAAAATGGCAAAACTACATTTTAGTGGCACTGGACAATAAAATATATTGATGTGAAATCCTCTTTGCCTTTTTAATTTTTTTAGGACATGCTTTCCCTCCTTTATCAAGAGGGGCCTTCCACCAAGGGTATTTTCAGACGCTCTGGAAGTGCAAAAACGTTCAAAGAGCTAAAGGAGAAGCTTGATTCAGGTGCTGAAGTGGACCTGGCCCGTGAATCCATATTTGTGACAGCATCTTTGTTTAAGGTATGTGAAGAATGTTCCTGTCTCCCGTTTTGGGTGAGAGCAGCACAGATCCTGTGCACAACCAGGGAGGGGCCCAAAGAGGAATTGGTGGACTGAATTAACAAGAATGGGCTGGCACATTAATCTTGTGAGGATCTCCAAAGGAGGCTACCACTGAATTAGGATGAGGAAGAGGAGTAGCCAGCTTGTTTTGCTGGCAGCTTTCCTGAGGTCTCTGCTACCGCCTGGTCTTGTTACTCTCATTATCTCTGCATATGCAACACTAAAAGGCATGTTTGCAGACCTATCTCCTTACACATCAGTATTACCCTACCCTGCACAACCTCATGAGTTTATAGTGTTGCCATCAATATTTGGATTTTTTTTTCATGCATTATCTTTTGTTACAGTCTTGCATGTCAAAAACAATGTTCCTTGTGCAAAAAAAGCATCGTAGCTTCCCTCATCCTAGGTTTTTTGGGAAGCTAGGATTTGGTCTTCTTCCTAAACTGCAACAGTTTCCCTGCCAGTGGTTGAGGTGTTAGGAAAGAGGAATAGCAAGACAATCAGTGACTAGTTTATGTACTCTGTTGATTAGGGGAAGGAAGGTAGGGATGCCTTAGAGTGCTTATGGTCTGGAGGTATTTGAGCTTGTCAGCTAAGGAGAAGAAACAGGGACTGCAGATGAAGTTAAGTGATGAGTAAAGACAGACATTATGCAACATCAAATAACTGGTCTCAGTGCAGATTTTTTAGTTCAGCAATATCAGATGAAGCATAGAAATACCTCTCTTTTGTCAAAAAAGGGTATGGAAAGGCAGGAAAATATTCACTTTAAGCATAATCTAAGGTGCCTCTATCTCAGATGATATTCTTCTGGTTTTGGTTGCTGCGTGGAATGATGTGGTTGCCAGCGAGTGCCATCCCATGGACACATCCTCTTGTATCTGTGTATCTTATTCCTGCTCCCTCACATGCCCCAGAACAGCTGCTCACGTGTTTTGTTCTTCTTTTCTCTTGATAAGGATTTTCTTCGCAACATCCCAGGCAGTATTTTATCATCCCAGCTGTGTGATAAGTGGGTCTCTGTGCTGGATCAAGGAAATAATGAAGAGAAGATAAAAAGCATCCAGAGGTAATTACTTGTATTCTCTACATTCTTTTCCTATAAATGTATATCCCAGAATGCAGAATCATAAATATTCAACTTACAATTAATTTTTTTAAATAGGTGCTAAAAATATCTTTGTATATGACAGAATATTGAAGCTTACATATGTACTTAAGTGATTGTCTGTATGAGACAATTTTCTGACTCTCTTTTGTCCTGCTTTTCTGCCTTTTGCGGACACCAGTAAATACATTAAATATCCTTTCATGAAAAGAACAAAAGCAACTTGTATTATTTGTAAATATGATGTCCAAAACCTGAATTTCTGTCTGATACAAAATCCAAAACCACCTGTGGGGAACTTTGGAGTCCTGGGTGAAAGGGAAGCTGAAATCAGTTCTTCATGTCTTTCCCCTCATTCATCTCAAATTTTAGTGACCCATTTTGAAGCCAAGATGGAACTGTGAATGAAATGCTGGAGCATAGTGACAAGGGAAGCCTCCAACCTTGCAGGTGATACAAAACAGAAAGTAGGCAAAGTTTGTGTCACAGGAAACGGAGCTTTGTGCGGTAGCTGACCCCAGGAGTATTTACACACGTACTTAAGGCAGCCAGATGGCATGGACAGACTACTGAACTGTTTGGGGACCTGAGTGGTGAATTATCAGGCAACTTAGCTGACGTACAGTTTCACGTCGTACATTGTACTTGGCAGAGCTTAATTTTGTGTTACAGTGTTTTCTGCTGCTCCAGAACACTGTTTAGAGACACAGTGAGGGAAACAGCTGAACAAGAACACCTCTTTGACACCCTCCCTGGTGTAATTAGTGGACCATGTTACCCTGTTTCTGCATTTCCACTATCTTGACTTGTGTGTATCTATGGAAAGCGGTCACTAATGTGAAGAATTCTGGTTTTATATATTTTCAGGTTATTAGAGCATCTCCCCAGAGCTAATGTTTTTCTCTTACGTTACATCTTTGGAGTACTGCACGGGATAGAAATGCGATCTGAAGAGAACCAGATGAATGCCTTTAACCTGGCTGTGTGCATTGCACCTAGCCTGCTCTGGCCTCCTGTATCCTCCACTCCTAATATAGAAAGTGAATTTATTAAAAAGGTAAGAAACACTTTGGTGTAGTAGAAAACCAAAACAACTTTCATCCCATTTAACCAGGCTGTTGGTTACAAACATGAGAACAGTCAGTACCTCTTCAGATCAGGACTTGTCTTCTTATCAGGGCTCCAGCAACATTCGTCAATCCATTCTCATAATCTGGAAGAAGGGGAGAGAGGTCATAAAGCAAGGCCCAGTGTATCAGCAAAGTGCTTCTCTCATCAAGCAGATCTTTGGTTGTGGTGACCTCGGAACAGGACAGAGTAGAATGGAAAAGATACATACAAGGATGTATACCAGGACAGTTTATCTGGGCCCAGGAGACTGAGAGAGAAGTTCCTGGCTGCCTTCGTGGGTGACAGTGTGCTCCTGTTCCTCCTCTGTATGGTGAGCTTGCCCTGAGCTGAATAATAAGAGATCTGACATCTCTCTCCCATTGCTTTGTTGCAGATTTCTAGTCTGGTACAGTTCCTCATTGAGAATTGCTGCAGGATTTTTGGAGATGAAATTACCTCCCTCTTCGGAGAAATACTGATGACATGCAAGAGAGAGAACAGTTCAGGTAATACAGATTGATGTTTTGGTCCCTTTAAGACAGCTAAACTCAGGCAGGCAAAGATTGGTATATTCCATGGAAGAATGCTGTTCCTTCTTCATGCGGTGTTCCCAGATACTGCTGTTCTCTTTCCTCTGCCCAAAGAATTGCTCATAATCACTGATTCAGCTTACCATAGACCTGGATCATATCACAAAATGCTTTCACAAGTCATCTGAACCACTGTGGTTAAAAAAGGAGGGAGGAGAAACAAAGAAAATTTAAAAAGAAAAAATCTAGAAAAGGTTTCCTCTCGAATCTAGAATTCTTGCATTAGCCTGTGTTTTCCCAAAATATCAGGAAGTCAGTGATCAACAATGGTCATAATACAGCTGTCATACCATTATATTTGGGTTGAAAGTGTCTATTCTTCACTACTGAAAGAGAGAGATCTCCAGAGTTTCAATGGGACATCCAGATCTTGCTGCTAGCACAGAAAAATCATGGAACTGGTGACTGAAAGTGTTTGGCAGACTAGTTGACGGAGCTTTCCAGATTATCATTAATGCTTTTTTTCTCTCCGACCCTCTGATTTTGACATCATAAGGAGTTTTGTGTCTCTCCTTAAAGCATTTCTAAAGCAGAATTTTTGTAAAATAAATTTTGTCACAGGTGGCCTGTACTGAAAGGGGCAGTGGCACTTGTGTCAGCATGTCTGACTGACTCAGTGTGGCTGTTTCAAGCTCCTCGTGCTCTGCCTCCAGTGAGACTGGGTGAAATCCAGTGAAATTTGGCCTGCCCCTCCTCAGGAGTCAAGCACATGATATCTGCTGTGCTGGGATGTGCTGGCAGAGAGAGCTCAGACCCACGACAGGTTACAGCAGCTGAATGAGTTTTCAGGCAGGCACTGAGCCGTGGTGGCTGCCCGTGCATGAACTGTGTCTGCTGCAAATGTGAGATAAGGCAGCTTAGCCTAAGCCAGAGCAAAAGAGATTTAATGTAATTCCAATTAATGCAGATACAGGATAGGGCCCAGGTGTACACTGCTCAGTGCAAATGAGGTGTCTGTTTAAACTGAGACTAAAACTTCACAGTGTTGCTCTTAAAAATATTGTATTTTCTGGAAGAAGTAGAGATAACAAGTATGCCCTGTTTTCTTCATTTGTCTAAAAGAAGGAAAGAAAGGTTAAATGTTGCTTTCAATATCCAATAATGAAAAGAAAAATTAAATAAATTACCAATTCAATATATGTATGTATGTAAATTATTAGTTACAGCTGGATTATCTACTATCCACTTAAAAAAACCAAACCAAACCAAAAACACAACAAAAACCCCCTAACCCTTATTTGTGCCGTTATCCTGTATTTCGTGACTGAGCTGTAGCTTAGTACTCACTTCAGCTTCTCCAATTCAAAATTAAGACAGTAATTTTCTGTGAAATTACTAGTACTTCTGCTTGAAGAATCTTTAAAGGGCAAATGCTCCTGAAAGTAAAGGATACTTCCCAGAAAAAAAAAAAAGCAGCTTTTCAGAGTGTGGTTCAGTCACTGATGTGTTAACACTTGGTTTGTCCTTGCAGATGTTGCTTCTCTCCATCAGAATGACTCTTCCTACGACAGCCTGGAAAATGAGGCGAATGATGAAGCTGACTCTTCCTCCAGTGACTGGATTAAAACCCGTGATCAGGATAACAGGAGCAGGGAGTCTGTCTTCACGCTGAGCGATGGCGATTCGGAGCAGACAGAGGTGGATGAAATCCAAAGCCGAACCAAACTGAAGCAGTTGGCAATTTCTGCTGACATGCATCTGAAGTTTTCCTCGCAAGAAAACTCAAACGAGTCTCCCTACTCCAGTGGTTTCCCCTCAGCAGCTACCTCGGATGCTCCCAAGACTGTGAGGAGGCACCGGCGCTCCTCCGAGCCTGCAGTTGGCCTCCAGAGCTCCAGTTCCGCACGCGCCGATGCTGGGCGTGAGAAGGCAGCGCGCAAAGCCAGCTGTGACTTTGTCCTGTCTCATGAAGATGAAGAGTGTCTCTGCCAGCACCGGTCATTGCAGGTGGAAAGGCAAAAGCTCAGCAATCAGAGCTTGGTTATAGGGATTAATGTTGGTAAAAGTGACAACACAAACCAAAATGCTGAAAGGAAAGACCTGTCCCATTGTCTTCTGCCTCCAACGCCAGAGGGATTAAATATTTGCTCAGGATTTAGCTCTTTCAGTCAGTCTTCTTCTGGGACATCTCCATCTGTGTCGTCGATTTGCTCCCTGGACAGTGCTTTCTCCCAGTTTTCAGACCAGGCTCTGTTTACCCTAAGTGAAACCTCCTGCCCTTTCGATAGCACTTTTCAGTTGCTAAAGAAACACGAGGACGCTGCTGCTCCTGTGGCTGATGACTGTTTGCTTACAGCCACCAAGGTGCCACCATCTCCACAGCCTACTGACACTGAGGCTGAGGGGGGCTTGGTGGGGCCCAGCACCAGGTCAGCACCCCTGAAACCTACTGATGGAGTCCATGGCTGTTTCATTAAGCCTGACCTTCAGCCATTGCCTCTGAAAGTCACTGGAAGAGACAGACTTCATGATCAAAGAGGAGGTCTAGAAAAGCATTACAACAATCCAAAGTTTGAAGAGACCGACCAAAGCTTTTTGCAGAGGAATCTTAATGCTTAAAATAAACACCATAAAGAAAATGCCTTTGGTGTTGATGTGTGTTCATTTTAAGTTTAACATCCAGGTTGTTCAAATTTAATTGAGCAGTCCCTGGACTCACAGGTTTTCTTTTTTTTAGGAAACTGTCTGAGTAATGTTCCAATATAAAGCTTTGCAAGAATATTGTAAGAATAATAAAAATTGCTGAAAAGCAAGCAAATAGAAATCTCCTGAAAATCTGGAAGGGACCAGGAGGTAGCTAAGGCCAGTGTCCTGTTCCCTGACCCTGCCAGGGCAGCGGGCTGCCTGCTGGGCCTCTCTCCTTGACCGCTCGATTGTTGAGCCTTGCAGATGTGAGTCCCAGTCCTTTGTGCTTTTGATGTAGCGTGCAAAGTCAGCATAGCTTCCATAACTGTGGTATTATACTACTGTTCTGAAACTGATAAATATTACCTTCATTGTCCTCCGAGGAGTAAGTGTGTTGTTTTCTGTATGTTTATACAGTATGTTCAATAGGTGTAGTTATTTCTTTCACACTGCAAAAGAAAGGAAAAGTAAGCCCCAAAATATGTAAAGGGAAATGCTGAATCTTGTGACTAACACCTTGCAACTCTGTGTTTCATTTATTGTGCTTTGTTGGCTGTTCTGTTCATGTTTAAGTTGTGAATAGTTTCTTAACATTGCTGTAAATGGCATTATGTATTATTGCAAGCAGAACACAAGTAATTTTATTATGCAACATCTAAAACATAGAATCACGGAATGGATTGGGTTGGAAAGGACCTTAAAGATCATCCAGTTCCAACCCCCCTACCAAGGCAGGGATACCTTCCACTAGACCAGGTTGCTCAGAGGCCCATCCAACATGGCCTTGAATGCTTCCAGGGATGGGGCATCCATAACTTCTTGGGGCAACCTGTTTTAGTGCTTCATCACTCTCTGAGTAAAGAATTTCTTCCTAATATCTAGTCTAATCTGCTCTCTGTTAGTTTAAAACCTTGCCCCTTGTCCTGCCGCTATCTGCCCATATAAAAAGTCATCTCCCTTATTTTTATAAGCCCCCTTAAGGTACTGGAAGGCCAAAGTGAGGTCCTCCTGAAGCCTCTTCTTCTCCAGGCTTAATAATCCCAACTCTCTCAGCATTCCCTCACAGAAGAGTTTTTCCATTCCTCTAATGTTCTTTATGGTCCTTCTCTGTACTCACTCCAACAGCTCCATGTCTTCCCTGTGCTGGGACCCCAGAGCTGGATGCAGCCCTGCAGGTGGGGTCTCAGCAGAGCAGAGCAGAGGGGCAGAATCCCCTCCCTGGCCCTGCTGCCCACGCTGCTTTGGATGCAGCCCAGGGGACATTTGGCTTTCTGGGCTGTGAGTGCCCATGGCTGGGTCATGTCCAGCCTCCCATCCACCAGCACCCCCAAGTCCTTCTCAGCAGGGCTGCTCTCAAAGAGTTCTTCTCCCAGTCTGTACCTGTGTCTGGGATTGTCCCAGCCCAGGGCAAGGTGCAGCACCTTGCACTTAGACTTGTTGACCCTCATGAGGTTCTCATGGGCCCACTTCTCAAGTTTGTCCAGGTCCCTCTGGGTGGCATCCCGTCCTTCTGTTGTGTCAACTGCACATCTCAGCATCCTGTCATCTACAAACCTGCTGAGGGTGTACTCGGTCTCGCTGTCTGTGTCATACATCATATAATATATTAGAGTAATGCATTATCTAAATGCTTTGAGTTTGTATAATATATCCTGTTAAATTTTGCTATTATATATGTTCTGAAAAAAATGTGTATTTTTGTATTTGCAAAAAAACTGCTGCTAATTTTACAAGTTTTGTTTTGTTGTTACGGCACTGGTATTGATGTGTATGCATTCAATGCTATATATTAAATATTATTTGTTATGTCATAAATTCAGTTTATATTCTGTGTAATTTTTTATGTGTCAGTTCTACAAGCTATTGCTGAAGCAAAAGTCCCAATGATGCCACTGCAAATTCTGTGTAAGAAAGAATGGAAGCATTTTTCCTCCACTCTGGGTGGCATCATTCCTACTGCATGCCATCATGCTGTTGACTTTTGTAAATTCTCGTAATTCTCAAGCAAGAATTCGAACCCTTTTTCTCTTCATCCAGTGGTATGAGGATGTTTTCAGCTAATGGGATTCAGTCAACAATATGGAGGTGAAGAGAGACCTTGTGGGGTAATACATATTAGGGCTGGGAGCAAGGAAAGGAGGGGAGTAAACCAATGAATGAGAGCAAGATGTATTCTTTATTATTAGCCGGGTTATAGAGAAGGCAAGAACGACACGGCTACACTAAACATCTGAGTGTGTGTGTGTGCACGCATGCAATGCTTCTGAAACGTCAGTGATCCATTCCTTATCTTACTGTTTCCAAGAGCCCTGCCCCACTGCAGTTAATAGTGGCCAGTTCTGGAGTTTCAGGTCCTGTTCTGCTTAATTCTGCTCTCCTAAAGGTGCTGCTGCTCCTAAGCCACTCTCATTTCTGAAGCACCTAAACGGTGTCCAGTGCACTGGGCTGTTTCCAAGGGTTATCAGCACAACAGGCTGAAACAGAATATCCATTCTGTTTCATAAAGCAGATTTGGAGGAGAGGGGAAAGTCTGTTAACAAAGTTATAAATAACCTTGCTTGAAAATACAGAATCAGAGAGTTACTATTTGGGGCTCTAATCCTGCAGATGTATCTAAGCAGAGCTGCGTTTGTGGAGACCCATGTAATGCAGTAAACCATCATGCACTTGGAACAATACTCGAATGTATAATGTGTGCAGGCTCTGATTTGACTGCAATTTGTTCTTCCTTTTTGTAGTCAGCTATTTTAATGAAAACAGTGGTATGCAGAATCTGATCTGTAACAGTCACCTTCCAAAGGTAAAATACTTTGTGTGCGTTTTGAGACCTGTCATCTAACAGCCCTACATATACACCTCCTTCAAAACAAACAGAAAAAAGACTGATTGACATGATGCTATTTTGAAATAAAACAGCTACTCTGCATTTCCATTTCTTTTCAAAATGGTAAAAAGCATATTGCCATGCTGCCAAGATTACATTGAGCAGCAAATACTGATTTATTGCATCAATAATAAAGCTTTAGAAAATCTCTAGTCTCTGCAATATAAATTTTCTGTCCTGCAAATGGTATCTTCCAAGAAGTCATTTATCTCTGCTGTCTGAAGAAAGAGTATCAAAGTGTGCTTCGATGTGAAGTGAGTTATGTGTCTGCTTTTGAGCTGTGGCTAATGCTAGAGTGCTTTCAGCTTTAAATGTGTGGTGAACAAGCTGGATGTAGACCCAGCACAATTTGAAATGCACTTCTGTCTTACAAGATATACACCTTGCTGCTGCATGAGGCACGGTCTGTGACAATCACAAAAAAGAGCGCTAATGGGGAAGATCACTGCAACGCCTCAGTGAAGGAATTAAACGCTGGTAAGATCCAAAGTGGATTGTACTGCGCATTTTCAGGGTGTCAGATGCAACCCTGAGCACCACAGTTAAGCATCCCCCTGCTCTGGCATGGGCTCCTCCATGGACTCCAGGTGGATCTCCACTCCCCCATGGACCTCCATGGGCTGCAGGGGCACAGCTGCCTCACCATGGGCTGCACCAGGGGCTGTAGGGGAATCTCAGCTCCGGTGCCTGGAGCACCTCCTGCCCCTCCTTTGCACCCACCTGGGTGTCTGCAGGGCTGTTCCTCTCACATATTCTCACTCCTCTCTCCAACTGCCCTTGTGCATTCTTTCACCCTTCTTAACTCCGTTATCCCAGCTGCTGGGCACAGCTGTGACCAGCACTGGGACCATCTTGGAGCGGGCTGGCATTGGCTCTGTAGGACACAGAGAAGCTTCTGGCAGCTTCTCACACACCCCCACCTACACACACACTCTTCTGTAGCCCCCTGCTACCAAAACCCTGTCACGCAAACCCAATACATTCTGTGAGAAGGTGGTGGAGTAGGAGTGGCCCTAAGTGCTGAGCCCCCTCTTCTGCCCTGGCTCCAGCTGAATGTCCCCCACACGTCCCGCTCACTGTGGGTCACCAGCTCCCTGTCTCCGTAAACTAGGGTGGCTGCTTTGGAGGAGCTGCTCAAGTTTTTGTGGCAAATGGTAGGTGAGATGTTTCCTAAATGCCTACTTCTTTCGTGAAACACCAAAACCTCCCAGAAAAATCATAAAATAAAAGGATGACTGAGTTAGGGAAGAAACAGTGGCTGTGACTTCTCCTCCACTGCTGCCAAGGGACACAAAATGAAGCAAACTGACAAATTACCTCACTACTCGGACTTTCTGTCCCACAGGGGTTCATGTTCTCGTTCTTAATGAGCATCGTGCCTCTGTTTCACAAGTGCTAGCCATCATTCCTTCCAGATAATTTCAGAGATTAATATAATGTAAATTTAGAGCAATTTGTTCTCAGCTTGCATTGAAATATTTCGTGGTTTTCGAGCCCTAGTAAAGGACCCCTGTGCCTGAAATGTCATTATTTGTTCTTTTGAGTTTGTTGGATTGTTTTGGTTTGGGGGGTTTTTTTGGCTTTTCCATTCTTTTCCATCAATCTCATAAATGCTATTGCTTCATCCTTGCAAGTTTTATCTTTCCAGCACAGCCCAATTCAGGAAGCGGGAAGACACGTACCATCTAATCCTTGTGTAAACAAGTTTGTAGAGTTCAAGCAAAATAGATTAAAGGTCCAGGAAATTAAGCATGACCTTTAAGCTGAAGGTGTCTCTCTATCCAAAACTCCAAGTCACTGGATTTCTGTTAATAGCTGCTGTTTCACATCCTTTTTTGTTCTGGGACATATGTGGTCCCAGGACGTGGTGGTTGACGTCTCATTTCCAGCTCTGCTCCTGATCTGCTCTATGACATTTGGCAAATTTATTTGCCTCCTCTGCTGCCTGTTTTGCACCATTTGTTTTTTCTCTAAGTATCCTGGTTTGCTGGGTCAGGGTGGTGGCTGGTGTTTCCTCCCATCCTAAACATAGTTGTCCACCCACGCACAGCCAGACTTGGGGGACTGGAGGTGGCTGCTGCTTTTGGGGCCCACATGCAGAAGTGCAATCGCACATGTACACACGGTGAGGCTGCCATAACCCATGCAAACAGACTTGCTTCACGTCTCGCAGATCAGCCTGTGCATCTACAAAACATCCAAAACAGTCTCACTGAGTTGGGCCTATCAACTGCCTCTCATTTTTGTCCATAAAAACACAGGGGAATGGGGTAATTCAGGCTGGAAGGGGCCTCAGGAGTTCTCTGGTTCAACCTCTTGCCATGGGCTTGCACATCCATGTAGAATCATAGAATCATAGAATTGTTTAGGTTGGAAAAGACCTCTAAGATCATGAAATCCACCACTAAACCAAGCACCACATCTACACATCTTTTATGTACTTCCAGGGATGGTGACTCCAACGCTTCCCTGGACAGCCTGTTTCAGTGCTTGACAACCCTATATGTTTTCCTAACATCCAGTCTAAAACTCCCCTGGTGCAACTTGATGCCGTTTTCTCTTGTCCTATTTTTATTCAAGGGAAGAGGCCAACCCCCACCTGGCTACACCCTCCTTTCAGGCAGCTGTAGAGAGGGATGAGGTCCCCCTTGAGCCTCCTTTTCTCCAGGCTAAACACCCCCAGCTCCCTCAGCTGCTCCTCACAGGACTTGTGCTCCAGACCCTTCCCCAGCTCCGTTGCCCTTCTCTGGACACGCTCCAGCCCCTCAGTGTCTTTCTTGCAGTGAGGGGCCCAGAAGTGNAATCATTGATAAAGGTGTTAAACAGAGCTGTCTGTAAAACTGATCCCTTGGGAACACCACTTGTGAATGGCCACCACCTGGATTTATCTCTATTCCCCTCCACTCTCTGGGCCCACACATGCAGCCAGTTTTTCACTCAGCAAAGGGTTCACCTGTCCAAGCCATAAGCAGATTGTTTGCTCCAGGAGAATGCTTCAGGAGACAGCGTTGAAGGCTTGTATCAAAGACATGCAGCTCATGTCCAGATGAGGGACAGCAATGTTCATCACAGCTGGAGGTATTTAGTTAAGAGCAGCTGACTCAGACAAACAAATAAATACAATGTTTTGGAACAGATTATGATCACAGAATATACTGAGTTGGAAGGGACCCATGAGAATCAAGAGTCCAACTCTTGGCCCTGCACAGCACCATCCCCAAAAGTCACACCATGTGCCCAAGAGTATTAATGATGATTTCTTAAATAACCCAGAAAATGTCTAAGAAACCAGCAAAAGCTGTAGTCTTACACCCAATCTTCACGTTATCCCAATAAACTTATATATTAGGAGCAGAGACTATAATAATATAATACAATATAGTCCCCATATCCTGTGTTTGGAATACCTGAACATGCCTAAGGAGATAGCCTCAGTGTCACCACTGGACATCCTCCAGCGCTCACACCTGGAGGGAGACCCAAGGCACCAGCTGCACTGGGGGCTTTTCCCTCTCCAGGGTCTGATGTGGGAAGCAGCTGAGCAAGGGGCTGCGGCTGCATCGAGCCTCATCTTTGGCATTTGTGCAAGGCCACTTCCCCGTGGAAGAGTCCTTTGCTCCTGCCAAGTGTAAGAGGCGCTGGAGCATGATGTCTGCTGGCTGAGCATAGCCCCACATCAGCATCAGGGGAAGGGAGCCAGCTCTCTCTTTCACAGACGTGCTTGCATGATTTCACTTGCTCCCAAGATTAGTTACCGACGTCTCTGTATTGAGGCCACTGTCAAGCTAAACTAATTGACCCACTGGTGTCCAAAGGGGAAGATTCTTTGGTTAAAGGTGTTGAATATTTCTGTTAGGGCATGGTTGCCACACAAGACCTAAAGGTTTTGGACATCATTTGTGTTTTATAAATATGTACAATGCAGTCTGTAAGGATTTTTCCTTGATAGTAGGTTTGCCCCAGGCCCTATTTTGTCAGTTTCACTGCGGCTTCACTGCAAATGTCAGCAGTTCCTCGAGGACAAGTACCCGGTAGCTGCTGCCAGTTGCATTAAGTTAAATATTTCAGAATTTAGCCATTCTGTGACCCTGCATGGGAGAGGTGTTTTCAGAACAGAAATTATTTCTCTGCACTTGATTCTCATGTCACAAACTATTTCCATCAACGTGCTACAAATCTGCTCTCAGACTCAGCAGTAGTTCTGATATGACCATTGAAGGCAAGGCTCTCCTCCTCCTCCTTCTCCTCCTCCTGGCTTGGAAGAGTTTCCACAGGGTTCCCTGCTGCCCTGGAGGCTGGGACAGGTGAGGGGGCTGGGTGGTCTGCCAGCCAGGGAGGGAAGGGACAGGAATGTGCTGCCAGTGTGCACAGCTGAGACTACACCATCCCAGATGAGAGTTTAGACACGAGCCCTGACAGTAAGGGCTGATGAAGACAGAGTGACCTGTGGAGAGTGACCCACTGGTGACTGAAGCCTGGACTCAGGAGGATCCCAATAGAAATCAAAGGACAATGCTGGTTGTAGGATCCCAATCACCTCCACTCGCATCAAGGGAGCCCCATCCCATTCTCTTGGACTGTCAGAGGAGAGTGGTCAGCTCAGGGTTCCTGGGTGAACCCCACCAAGGCATCAGTGGGACCCTGCAGGAACAGGAGACTCGTGGAGGGTTGTGGGTGAAAAGTGTCTGAGGACGTTGGATGGACAACCTCTTAGGAGGTGTTCCAAGGGCTACGGTACTGTGCAAGGCTTGTCATGGGATGTTTAGGGCAAGGATCAAAGGCAGGGACAGGGAGGGATTAAGATGGACTGGGGAGGAACCAACACGAGAAAACAGAGGGAAAAGGGGATTAAAGGGGCTGGTGTGGGTGACAGCTGGCTGGTCAGAACACAACCCTCTGACCGAGCCCTGTACCTCATCGCCACAGCCTGTCCTAGTCTTACTAAATATTCAGATATAATGATGTAATTAATTATATATTACTACTTGCAATAATTCTTTCATTCTCTCAGTTGACTTTTTGTGTGGATACACCCTCTACTCTGAGTCCATGTGAGAGACCAGCACCAACCTTCAAGTCATATGAGTGGGCAGCTGCAACTGAGCTGAGTGCCAGCAGCTGGAATGGGACCACAAACCTCAGAGACTGGAGGGTGCCAGTGCCAGCACCTGGGGCAACTGGGGCCAGCTCTGGGGCACACTGAGTAGCCAGTGCCAGACACTGGAGAGACCCCTTTTCCATGTGTGTGTGCATATTTCCCAAGTGGCCGCCAATGCTGATGAGCTGGAGGAGCAGTACCTGTCCTGCGTGCTGTTCACGTGTGTGCCAGCACTGTGTGCCTCACAACAGAGACGGCAGTTTAGAACAAGAAGGGGGATTTTAAGCGTCAAGTGCCTCATGGACAGCTTGCACTGAAGATGTAGGGTAAAATGCTTTGAAAGGACTTAGTGCAGGAGAGGGATGATCTCCCCAGATCCAGTCAAAGCCACCAAGGGGTCAGTCCCATTTGCTACAGGGAGCAGCTCTCATGTGGAGCCTGACCTTGCAGCAGGCAACAGCAACTTTGTCAATGCCATCACCTAAGTGTTTTACCTGAAGAAATGGGTTTTACCTGAAACACCATTGAAAGCACCATTGGAAGTTCCCCTAGCAGAGCTGGGGGCCTGACTGGGTGGAGGTGGCAGGAAGGAGGCAGGGCTGAGCTGAAGTGTTTTATTGGCACAACTACTTGGGATAGAGACACGTGACACCAAGTCCACAGGTGTCCATGACTTGAGGAACCTGAGGTGACCAGGCAGACAAGGAAGTTCATGCCCCAAAGTCATCTCTCCAAGCAGGACTTGGTCTTCACAGATGGATGTCATTGAAAGATGCTCTTCTCTGCTCAGGCCCATCTGAATACTTCTATGGCATTGCTGTCCCTCTCCTGATTATCCAGATACTTGCAGAAATGTGCAGCATCTAAATGATGTTGCGCTTTTCACGCAGAGATAGATGAGGAGTCTGGAAGGTCACCTTCAGCAGAGCTCCCAGGCTTGGGCTTAGCTTCAGTGTGTAAATAGTCCCAGAGAAGTACAATAAGATTGCTTATGCACTTAAATTCCTTACTGGGCTGGAGCTGTGCCTATGTTCTAAATAAAGTAGAAACCATACCAGATGTTCCTGCTTTATTGAAAAAAAATGATTCCTATGAAGCTTCCATTTACAATTTTGATTTATATTACAGAGGTCTATCTATTATTTGATAAAGTAGAGACTTCCAAAATACTCTTTTATTGCATAAGAAATAATAAAAAGTATTCAATGTTTATGCATCCTGTCTAGATATAATTAAAAAGAAAAAAACAGAGAGAGAAAGAAGGATTTGTCCAATAAAATGTTTGGCAAAGCCAAAGTCTGAATTTTTTCCATTTTTTTTACCTTAGGATATGAATTTACAGTCGACTTGTCTGAAGAGCGTAAATTCAACAACATGGTAATTGGTTTACTACACAGAAACTGGAGGCTCTGACTTTGCCAAGAATTTTTACTGTGTAAATTCTTCGCTTTTCTCACATTCAAAAAGGCCATAAAGACCATAATTCTGAAAGCAGGTCTCAGTGAACAAAATCTCAGCCCTGCCTCAGGGTGAGGTGACCTGCACGATGTGTGTGCAGAGCAGGTCCCACTGTAAAATGAGTTGTTAGTCCAGGCTCATCACTCCAAGGTATTTATGGCCTTAACACAGTCCCCATAGCTCGCTTTCTGTTAGGAATGCTTAGACTCCCACCTCATAAAAGGATGAGTGCTCTCAAATCTGATTTTCTTCTGTCGCAGAATCAGGCCCTGAAACCTACTTATTTTATAATAGATTTATTTTACTGGGGTTTATTGCAATGAATGGGAGAAGATGGGATCGGCTGCCAAACTTCCAAATGCAGGGTACAACACCTCATGCTCTTCAGGTCTGTATCACCAGCTGGGCTATGAGATACCTTCTGAGGAAGGACAGGGAAAGGGCAGTCCTCCAGAGCAGGACAGGGACAGAGGTGCCCAGGAGCACTTAGAATCTGGGTTCAGGTCCAGAACAAACATTGATCTGCTTCTCTGTCCTTGAAGCATCCCAGGAGACCTTTTGCTGCTTGTTTGCAAACATCTTCTGGATTGTTTTCTGAAAAAAACAACCAAAAAAAGGTGTATTGGGTTTGCACGGCCAGGCCTGTTTCCTGTTTTCCTGCACTTTAGGTGTACGGTCCATGCAGGACATAAGAGGGAACTATCTACTCTACCCCACACTGGTAAAGTGAGAACAGTGGACAAGGAGAAGGCTGAGGTACTCAACAACTTTTTTGCCTCATTCTTGAATGGCAGCCTCTCTTCCCACACCTCTCACATGGGTGGGCTGTGTGATGGGGGCCAGAGGAGCAAAGAGATTCCCGCTGTAAGAGAAGATCAGGTTCATGACCACCTGAGGAACCTGAATGTACATAACTCTATGGAACCTTATGAGGTGCATCCCTGAGGGAATAGGCTGATGTAGTTGCCAAGCCACTCTCCATGATATTCAAAAAGTCACAGCAGTCAGGTGAAGTCCCAGGTGACTGGAGAAAGGAAAATATTGTACCCATCTTTAAAAATGGTAGAAAGGAGGACTCTGGGAGCTGTCAACTTGTGGGAGAGACCAGATCCCATCCTTGAAGTGAAAACCTGTCTCTTGACATGTGGATCATTTAGCTCAGAGGAGACAGAGTCCATCGCACCAGCAGCCATCAATTAATAGCAGTGTAAACCATCAGTCCCTGGTGTGTCTTGTATGTCCAGCGACAAAGAGGCTCCAAAAACACACTGGTCACCTCCACTGGAAGAGCTCACCATCCTTTTGCTGCTGCAAGCCCAGTGCTCCTTTGTTTCTGCCAGTCTCTGGTCCTTTGAGCTCCTATCCAGGTGAAACTGGAGTAACTGAACTCCCCAACATGGAACGTGTCAGACCCAGCAGGTCAGGGTTCAGTTCCAGCAGGTGAGTCCGTGGGGAGGAGGGCAGCTATTTTACCATGAATTTCCATACATCTGGAAGTCACAATAAAAACGAAAATGTCTCACATCCTACAGGGATCTACTGTAAAGGGAATTCAGGAATGGAGCACATTTGGGAAGCCCATTCGGGAAGCCCATTTTCAGCTAGCTGAATCCTTGCTCTTGTAATCCCTTGAGCATCACATCCCCACTGAGCCCAGCCCAGGTGTCTGAGCACTTTCCTTGCTCAGTGCTTGGAGGGCCTTTGGGCGACCACCCAACAAACCCAAGATAACCCATCAGGTTTGAGGCAGGAGGCTGGATTACTTTCATTTATTTTCCTCTCAGTAAACGTGATAACAAAATGTCAGCCCAACAGTTATGGGTTCAGCCTGTTCCCTTGCTGATTTCAGCTTTTTTCCCATGGGTGTTAGTGATTACAAGGAGCTGACAAAAGCCTGTGCCTAAGATTTCTTTTTTTTTTGTCAGCTTAGCTACTTCCAAAGGGAAAAAAAATTGCATAGTATGATCTTTTTAAAGAAAAACCCAAACAGTTCTTACAAAGGTGAGCTTATTTTTAGAAAGAAATATACAAAGCAACAAAAACCAGCAAGCAGATGTTCTATGTTATAAGCTTGGAAATGATAATTTTCAGTCACACATTCATTTACCACAAGACTTAACCTGGAGATTTAGTGACACTTTGCCATATGCCCAGTGTTTGAGCTGTTGATTGGGGAACATCCATGTCCAGCCCAGCTCCTAACAGCCACCACAGGGAGCCGTCCTGGAGACACTCCCCAGTGGCCACCAGATCTGGGTGGTTCATTGCTCAAGAGCACACAGACACACATCATATCCTAAAGTAACCAGTGCTCTTGACAAAATTTCCCAGAGCAGCAACTCTTTCTGGAGGTGGGAAGATGAGGACAGGGCTGCCCCATGCATCTGCCCCATGATGGCATATCCATGTGGGAAGAGCCTCCCTGCAACACTGGGGCTGGAGCCAGCACTGGCTCTGTCCCCCTTCTTCCTCCCTGGGGGCACACAGCGAGGACATGGGAGAGGAGGACCAGCTGTGGTGGTGGCCTTTGCATCCTTGCACAGGTGATGCCTGCATGTTTCCATGCAGGGGAATTTTGCAAAAAGTTTTCGGGTCCATATCCGCTTTTGGCATCTCAAACTTGCTGGTAGCAGCGAGTTCAAGGCTGAGCTCTGCCCACATGTGAAAGGCTTTGTTTCAAACCTGCTGCCTGCAACAAAGTGTTAATGAAGGGTTGGCTAAAACCACAACCAAAGTTCCAAACCTGCCCCCTCCCCAGGCCTAGGGCATCCAAAAGGCCCTGGGATCCAGATGTGGACAGGCTTGAACCTGTGTCCTGCCGGACCTTGCAGGACCTCAGGCAGTCAGGTCACATGCAGCCTGTTCCTTTCCAGGAGCAGTGGAGTTCACACTCTCTTTGAGTAATCACATCTCACCAGTTTTAAATACATCGCTTTTTACTGGTTGAGGGTGTGGGGGAGAGGTTTTTATTTGTCTGAGTATCAGGGAGTGGATGTGTTCTGTATGTAACATCGAGCGTTATACCAAAAATCAGTCCAGAAGGATGTCGTCTGCATCCCTTATTTGCGGATTTACCATACGCAATTGGTCTTAATTGGAGTCTGGGCACTCTGTGAGTGCCAGCGAGTGCATGTGAAAAGCTCCATATACATATGCATGCGTGTGTATTCATCTGTGCGGGCAGAGGAGGAACATGCTCAGCATCGCTTATTGCTTCCTTCCCCATTCAGAGGCTGGCTCCGACCAGGAGCAGGACCTGGATTCTGCCGCCTCGTCCCACGGCCGCCCCGACACGTGCGCACGCCCTCCCACAATTAGCAAGCGGCACAATGAGCTGTGCACTGCAGGGTGGTTGCCCAAATGGTTGCAAAGACACTGCTGGCTGTGGAAAAAGGGCATCAAAGGAAGCGGGCTGGGCTCACAGGCAGCGAAAAACAGGACTGTATTCTTCAGATAATTTATTTGTAATGAATAATTCAGCTAGCTTTTGCTGGGAAGCTGGATTAAATACAGAGCATTAGGCACACTGGGAGCCCCCAATAAAGGGTGCTATTCACTCCTAGCACAAAGGAATATTATTTACTATCATTAATTAACTTCCACACAAAGCCACAGCCATTTCTTTAGGTTCTGAGAAAGAACAAGAGGAGAATGTGAGCACAGAGCTGCTGTAATTTCCCTTTGGTTTCCTCTCTCTCTCTGCAGACACACACTGGCTGCAGGCTGAGCTTTGCTCCCGACAACATTTTTGGCGATGCCGTCCCTGTGCTGAAGCAGAGGCAGGTCGCTCGCTGCAGCGGGAATGGATGGATGGATGGATGGATGGATGGATGGATGGATGGATGGGTGGGTGAGCTGCACCCGCCGCCCCCGGCCCTGATGCCGGGCTGTGATGGGGTCCTGCCCCCAGCCCCGGCTGGTGGCCGTGGGGCAGCGCCCAGGCTGCCCAGCGCGGAGGCAGAAGCCTGGTGGATGATATAAACTGGCATTGTCCACGCTCCTGCGGCTTAAGGGATTCAGGCTGCTCCGAGTAAAGCCTAAGGAGGCAGAGCGGCGTTTGCCATTGGGAAATGGGTTGAGGGTCTGGATGCTCCATCTACCTAGCGTTTTTTAGATTTAATGAACCTCTCTGCTAATTAGTTCTCTGAAGTGTCTGCTTTGAAATACCAAGCTTTAGGATAAGCAGAAATGCAAATTCTTGGCAATTATTATTACTGCTGCAGTACTGACTAGAGAGCAGCTCTTTGCAAGCAAAAAGGGAGATAGGGGGCTTGTGCCGGGTGGTTACAAAGCTTGTTTTCATCTGTTACATTGTGCTCCTGGCAGGTGGTGTTGTAGATCACACAAAAGGCTGGGTGGAGATTCTTGGTCAAAATATTTTTCTCCTGGAAGACAAGGGTTTAAGTTATATTGGAATATTTCATAAATACACATAAATTTTTAAATTTTTTTCTGTTTAAATAGTGCTGAAGCCCTGTTCTCTTTATCTATGAAAGTCCACATTTTCTTCTGACATTTCAGATGAAAAAGGCAAAATGAAATTCTACATCAGATCTTCCTTCAATGAATGACATACTTTTAGAAACATCAAGAAAAGAAGTCAGAAAATTAATGTCTCAAGTGGAATTAGAGATTCCATTTGATTCCATGTGATTTCCCTCCACTTTTTTGTTTGCTGAGAAACCTCTAGGTCTTTGCAGCCCAAGCGATCTGTTGAGAGAAGGATGTGGGTTGGCTGAGGGAGGAACAGAGCTGTCAGCAATCCCACAGAGCTGCACCAACCAGCTCAGTCTGAGCCCGGAGACAGACCCCTGGCAGAGGGCAGGATGTGGGGTAGAAGTAATTGTCTTCACAGTGGCTGGTGTGGGGCTGTGTTTTGGATTTGTGCTGAACAGAGTGCTGATAATACAGAGATGTTTCTGTTATTGCTGAGCAGGACTTGCACAGAGCCAAGGCCTTTTCTGCTTCTGTACTGCCAGGCTGGGGAGGGGGCTGGGGGTGCTTGGGAGGTTGGGAGGAGACACAGCCAGGACAGGTGACCCCAGCTGACCAAAGGGATATTCCAGACCATGTGGCATCATGCTCTGTGTATAAACTGGGGGGAAGAAGGAGGAAGGGGGGATGTTTGCAGTGATGGCGTTTGTCTTCCCAAGTCACCATTGCACGTGATGGGTCCCTGCTCTCCTGGGGATGGCTGAACACCTGCCTGCCCGTGGGGAATGGTGAATTAATTCCTTGTTTTGCTTTGCTTGCATGCATGGCATCTGCTTTCCCTATTAAACTATTAAACTGTCTTTATCTCAACCCAGGAGTTTTCCACCTTTTACCCCTCCGATTCTCTCCCCGATCCCACTGTCGAGGCAGTGAGCAAGCGGCTGCATGGGGCTTGGCAGCTGGCTGGGGTTACACCACGACAGAGACATGGCACAGGTGTCGTGCCACATAGGTCCAGGCAGGAGCCTAAGTGGTTCTCTAGGATTTAGGTACCTTTAGGTGGAATTTATGTTAAACCCCATTTTAGGTGGGATTTAGAAGGACCAGTTCTAGCCATGGCTACCTCTAATTTACTGTCTAAAGTGCACTGGCAGGCAGTCACAAGCCTGCTAGACATGACCTTGGCATAGTGGGGTGATGTGGGAGGGGGTTGGTGCATTGCACATTCCAGAGGCTGCCTGAAGCCAGAGGTGCCTTTGGCAGAAGCCTTGAATCCCACCCGTTGGCAGCAGCCACCAGCACTCACCACGTGACCCCTGCTTTGGGCTGCCAAGGGGGGCTGCTGTGCATGCACAGGCCCTTTGAACCCCTCAAGCTGCCCTTCTCTCGGTCTTGCAGGGGTAAGAGCAAGGTGTGCTGGGGAGAGGGGAATTTCACACAGAGAAACCTGGCACAAAGCAAGAGTCGAGTTTTCTCATATTGGTCCTTTCTATTCCCATACGAGAGCTCCATAGTCCCACCGAGCTTCTGAGACAGGGAACAAGCTGTGATTTTTAAAAGTAATTGCCTGTGGGAGATATTAATTCTATTTTTATCCTTCTCTGTAACAAAAGCTTTTCAATAATGTCCTCACCACTCATCAGCATTACCCACTAAATGCATTTAAATAACACAGTTTCTGTACTACCCTTTTAACTCCCTGCTTGCCTCTTGATATTTGGCCCAAGAAATAAATGCCACATTTCTGTTTCTGACACTATTGTATCCACACGCTTTCAAGACACCTTCCAAAGATCATTTCCTAAGATAGAAAGACTCTGCTGTGAAGGGGACTGTCCTAACCTGAAAAGGAAGAAAGCAGCACACACACACTCAACTCAGAGATCAATTGAACATGCACACGGTAAAAGAGATTATGAGTCAATTTGAGCTTCAAATTCCATTTGAGCAACAAATATTAGGTAGAGAGGATGCACGAAGCCATTTGGTTGCATAGTCCCTGATAAAACTGGGATTAGCAAATATTTTGAGCATAGAGCTCCATCAAATATAAGATGCAGACCCACCCTAAACCACACACAGGCACAGCAAACACCCAGTGAGCAGAAAGATCTGTCATGAAGCACTGGGCTAGACCTAAGATGACTGTCAACCTTCAAAAAAACCCCCCAAACAATTAAAAAAAAACCCAAAAAACCCTGCCTCCACAGTTCATGGGGAAAGAAATGAACCATAAAGGCTCCACAGATCACCCCTTATCCTGTGTTCCTATTGCAGACTTTGCCAGACAGAAGTGCCTTGGGAGTGACAGGGCTGTCAGTGTGCCCTGGCACTGTCCCTGAGCCACAGGCTCCCACAAGGGGCCAGCGAGGCAGGGCAGTGCAGGCAGGGAGTGGGCACACAGCCCTGGGAGCAGAGGTGCCCCACACCAAACTCCCTTCACACTGAAACTGCCCAAGACACACAAATGGAGAGATTAATGGTCAACCCTCCAGCAGTGGGAAATGGACCTAAGGGTTTGCACCTTCTGAGACACAGCATAGAAGTTCCTTACCAATGATGAAGATGAATTACAAAAAAAATCCTTCGATGCAGAGCCAGGGGTGATTAAAAATGTCTCTAACCCTCCCACTCTAATTTCCTTTATTTCCCAAGACAAACGATAGCATCTGAGTATTTACATTCTCTGTGCTGACTGACGGGAAAACAAAAAGATTCACCCAAGATCATAAAGATTTCTCCTCCTTCTGGGTATATCTTGAAAAATGTTGAATAATTACAACCTAGTTAGAAGATCATACCTAAAAATAACTTTTCTTAGACCTACATTGTTTGTTTTTTTTTACCAACAACCTCGGTGGCCCTCCAGGCACATCCCACCCATCCTGATCTCATCACCAGAAGCAAGATACCTGGTGTCAAACAAGAACCTAACGGAGGCAGATCTTGCCAAAGCACATACAGCAGTACCAAAAGCCAAGGGTCATGTTCAATCAAAATGCTTTTATGGAAACTCTCTGAGTAAAAACTAAACGACCATTAGTCACCAAACCTGACTAACTGGGAGAGCTGATAAAGACCCAGAAGAATCCAGCTACCCACAAGAGATGTGCATTCACAGCACTCCACTTCTGGCTCTCAGCTTCTGATTCTGAAGGGATGCAGCCACTTTCAAAAGGTAAAACTTCAAAGAGAAATTATTGATTACTTCAGATACTAAATATTACGGACTCCATGAACTTGGCTATTTTTCCAACGGAGTGGTTTCCTAACAGTTATTATTTTTCCTTCTCAGCCTTCATCTCTGAAGAGCTTTCTCCAGATTTTTTTCTTTTGCTAGGAGAACAGTTTTGCTTTCTAAAGCCACTTATCCCCATGGTGGTTACTCAGCTCATGCCAGAGTAGGACACATTGGGTTTACATATGTCACACCAGAAGATCTACACTAAGAATAACCTTTGAACTTCAACTGAATCCTTGTTCCTGGGATTTATATATATGAAAAACAGCAACAAAACTGCTTTTATAGCCCATTGAGAAAATGTCTTGTGTGGGCAATACTCCTGGTATCACACTTTTGTGAAAAAAATTGTTAAGGGCAAATGGTTTATAATGGACCATGAATTAGCTAACATATTAAACCAATAAAGTCTGTGAAAACACACCAAATTTCAGTACAACCAATTTCCTCAAAAATCAGGACAAGTTCAGCAATAAACTTATCAGATACACTAGAAATTTTATGCAACAAAATTACCAGGTGCACAAAGTTTATGCAGTTGCCTAATCAAGTGCACTGGGGGCTGAAATAGGTGAACCCTGAATGTTCCTTCCGACCCAAACAGTTCTGAGATTGTGTGACTCCCCAGCCAGATATCTGGGATTTATAGCCTTCTGTCCATAATTTTGAAATATAATGCAATGTCAGAAAAGACCTTTTAGATCCTGTGCTATAGAGAGATAATTTCAGTATTTACCAGACTTGAAAAATATTATGAACAAGCTTACCAGAATGAAATGGTATTTAATTAAATGGCCAACCAGAACTGATTTTCTGCACATGCATTTTAAATTAACTGCTTCACTGAAGAGCATGTGTGAAGAGCAATACAAAAGGAAAAATATTCAGATTTCACACATTTTTTTTTCAAGAAAAAAATAACTAGAAAGAATCAGTAGTTTATTTCACATTTTTCACAAGAAAATAAAAATGTTAATTGTGAAAATATTGTAGCCTGAAATTCAATTTGGAACTAAAAAATCTCCCAGCCAGGACCTGGAGAAGCTGTCAGCAATGGGGATTTTTTTCAAAAGCCCTGAAACCAAGGCTATGAAATTAGAAAAAGAACACTTTGACATTACAGATGGCCTCTGTAATGGGATAACCCGTGAGAAAAAGGAGAAGCAGGTCCCAGGCTTCTGCTGCTTCATCTTTTCAGAAGAGATGATGGTGATGTTTCTGAGGAGCACATCCAAATCAGTAGCACTAGAAGAGAGAGCCGTGCCTGGCGGAGGCAGCGTGCGGAGGCCGCGGTGCCGGATGGAGCCGTTCAGAGGCAAGGTTTGTGTGCAGTCACCAGTTAAATTGTCTCCTGCTCCTGCTCAGCCACCCAACACAGCTCCAGCACTTTGCAGCAGGAGCTTTGGCAAAAGCCACGCAGCAGAGACCTGAGGTTTTCTGGCTTTGTGTGGCTCTGGGAGCGCCTGCTCCACAAACTCATTTGGGCAGCTCCTCCACGGCCACCGAGCTGCGTGTTAGCGTCATGCTGGGGTCAAGCCCTGGGTTCCCCCTGCAGCTGCTGGGCATGGAAGAGGGGCCACAGCCAGTGATGTGGCACTGGAGCCAGGAGCTGCTCCTGCTCCCCTTCCCTATTTCCTCTGGCAGCTCCTGGAGGGCTTGTACTTCTACCAGCAATTTACCTCACTGGGATTCCAGGCATCACAGTCCGCTTACTTGGAAAGTAAGAGGAAGCTGAAGAATTTCATTACTATTGAATATTGACTCGTGTGGTATAAAGAAAATTTTTGCAGCATACCTGACGTCTCTCTGACAAAGGAACACCATAACAAGGACATAAGCTGAGCAGAAGAAAAACCTAACAGATATACTCACTGAGTGAGTGGAAGTCATGAGAAGCTGCAGGGAATGGAGTGGGAGGCAAACAGTCAATAAATCAGGGGCTCTCCTGCAGAAGCAGCATAGGAAGTAGCAGGAGAGAGGGCTGGGAGCTCAGTGCACACACCAGTGGGGCCTGGCCAGGTGGTTTGTTTTTATTTCTAAATATTCAGTGTGCTCTGGAAGGAATATTGTGGTTTTCACTTTTGAAACAGTTCTGTGACTTGTGTCAAATGCAATTTGTTTAAACATTTTTGCTAAACCAAAACATACCAGCCTGTTTATTTTGGAGAGATGACAAGCAAGTGGCAAGGATTGGCAAAGGGTCTTTTTCTTTCCTCCGTGGATTTGGGTCATGTGTTTACAGATTCAGACCTGCTGTCAGAGCAGCATCCACCCAAATTTTCTGGCAGGAATGAAATCCTTAAATAATGTGGGTCTCCATCCAGGCTTGAAGGTGACCACAAGTTTATAGCAAAAGGACCTTCCTGTGTATTTTTGAGTGCACTCCAGATTTGAAGGAGCTAAAAAATCCATATTGGTCTGGTAAACATCATCTAATTGCAGAAAACATGAACTGCTGCCTGTATCTGCATCAGTCAGGTCCTGGGTCAGTTGCACTTGCACAGGTTATACTTACAGTCAAGCCCACTTCAGGCTCAGAGCTGATTTTTCACTTACTGGCAAAAATATTTGGGGAAATTATTTTGCCAGAGAGTAAGAATTTCTGGCACTTGACCCTCAGGGGAATGTTGATGCTACAAATTTCCCATGATCTAGAGCCATTATGGAGGCTCTTCAGCTGGAAGGAAGTAGAAATGGATTAAATGTATTATATATGGTGGCTTTATGGTAAACCAGGAGCAGCCCAGTGCTGGGCAGTTGGCAGCACTGATTAAAAACTTACATAAGCAGTGAAATACCATAGCAACTATCTGGTGGTTACTCTGTACTTTTATTATAAGAATTAACTCCTGTTCCCCAGTCACTGGCTTTCCCCCTTCATTTCTGTGTGCTGCTGTAAAGGTCTCTGATGTCTTGTCCCCCGTTAAGGAATTTTTACCTCCTAAAGTAAGTACTATAACAGGCAACTCAGAAGCTAGGTCATTCCCAACCTTTTTAACCAAATATTTGATAAAAGACAAAATAGTAGAGAATAAAGACCAGTGATGAGGTATTTAATTAAGGTAATTTTTAATGTGAAACTCTCATTCAATGCTCAGATACAGGCTGTTCAAGTTGGAAGTACACTCTCTGTATACATCACTCAGCAGAGGGAGATCCCAGTCTCCTGAGCTTCCCTGCCAGGACAACATTCACCCTCAGGGCAGCTCTGCTGTGCTTCCCAGACCTCTGCCTCAGAGACTCCTGTGCTGCCCTTCTCCTTGAAGGACAGCCCCAGAAGGGCAGGCAACTTCAAGACAAGGGACATTGATTGCTTTTATTTCTCCATGCCTGGACAGAACATGTTTTTCCTGATTTTCTCATGAAAATCCAAAGGCTGTGATGATCATAACAACTCAATTAGGCTGGAAGAAAAAACCAAAATGTGCTGAAATCTGACGTAGAGACTCTCCTGCTCCAGTTATCCCCTGCTGTGCTCCCCCCGACAGACATCAGCCCCTGGAACTGAACCACAGCCTGAACGAGCTTCCCCGTCACTCTGAGCTACCATATTCCTTGTCTCTGTGACGCCATTTGTTTTCTTTTACAGCTATTTTCATCTATTGTTAAACATTCCTCTGAGATGACAACTTCGCCCTTAATCTGCAGCCAAAACCCGTTGCTTGCTCCCCGGGTGGGGTATGTCCTGGGTCTGAGAAGCTGCAGCTGCATCACTGTGATCTTGTGTCCACTCTCCCTCTCTCTCTCTCCTCCAGTCAGAGTTTTCTAGGAAGGGAATGCCTTTGTTCCAAGCCATTCCCAGTAAAGCCTGTGAGCACACACCATATCAAAACCTGGTGCTGGCTTACCTATGCAAAGCAGGGCTGTTCCTCGAGGAAGGGTAAAACCAAAATGAGCTGCTAATCTGCCCCCGAGTCTACTCAGATGCACTTGGATGGAGTAAAGACATCCAACTTATCTGGATATTTGTTTGATCCAAAACTGGATCCTTAAGGAGAGACATTTTTGATCAAAAACATCCTGAAGGAGGAATGCCGTCTATGGCCTGGTATTTCCTTCAGTGAGATGGCAGACTTCTCCAAGCCCAGAGATTTCAGACGACCAGCTGCCAGTAGCAGTTTGCTGCCCAGCGGGAGGAAAAACAATTCACCCATAGCTGCAAGCAGGCACAGCTGCCACAGGTGCTTGCAGCATCTGGAAGAGGTTACCTAACACAGCAGCAGCATCCACGGTTGTTACCACTTCCCATGTGTAATACATGCCCTCCTGCCTGCCGCAACGCTGGAGAAACCGGGAGCACGAATGTCCCACGCTGAACAGCGTTAGGTTATGTGACTGACGGATCACTGCCACCACGACATGGGAGCAGACGCAGCGGGACAGACAGAGGAACCCCATGGCCCCACCAGAGCCGGCTGAGTCCCCGGCGAGGCTGTTCCCAGGACTGTCACGGGGAACCCCCAGTCCCAGGGCCACTGGCAGGAGCTCCCCAGCAGCTCACAGCCGAAGGTGCTGGTGCCTGCGGGGCTGGGGCTCGCGGGGCAGATGGCTGGCGACGCGTTCCGTCGGCGTGTGAGCGATGGCTGTGTGTCCGCGCATCTGTGTGTCTCTGGCACACACGCCCAGCCTTGCCGCCGCGGCAGCAACAGCGCTTTGCCGGTGCCACAGCAACGCCGCGCTCCCTTCGCCGCCACAGACGCCCGAGCCGGCTGCACGCCGAGCGGGGCTCTCCCACACGCTGCGCTGCTCCCACGCCAGAGTTTTGATTCCCGTGCCCCTGTGCTGCACGGATTTACCGCCTGGGGTCAGCACCAGCCGGGGGAATGTCGGGAACACACGCACGCCAAAAGAACCAGAAACGGGACTGCTCCGCTGTACCTGAGCGGACCCAAGGAAGGTCGCACCAAGTCCGTTCCAAACCCGTTTTATCCTCTCTCCTCTCCCGCAGATGCGAGGGACGCGCCCTAGTGCCGGCTCGGGGGAGGAGGCACCGCGCTGTGGAAGTGGGGAGGCGCAGGGAACATGATGCCGGCTGGACTGAGGTAACATGACACATGGAAGCACATGGAATGCATGGAATAACCTTTTCCTGGCTGGGCTGGGATCAAGGAAACTTCCAGAACTCTGAAGGGCAGCCCCAGAGACGCTTGGCCGAGCACAAAAAACCAACAGCTTTTTGATGAAGAGTTGAAGCTGCAAATGCTAAACCACTGCCGGCGAGAAATTACTCTTTAAAGACATTTTGAAATTTGGATTACTTCATATCAAAAACCCCTGGTTAACTCCATAAAAAGCGAGTGGTGGCCAGTGGATTAGAAAGTAAATCTCAGGGTTACTTTTCATGCCATCATTTACACTTTCAATGCCTGTTTGTTTATGGATGGACTGTACCTCTTGTCACTCTCTTGGCAGTGCAACAGGGAGAGAAAGCACCAAGGCACTGCAGGCCACAGCAGCACATGGATCTACACAGCCACCCAGAGGCCACAGCCCCTGCCACAATGCAGGAAATTCCTACTCTCAGATCTCCTCAGATCACTTGAGAAGAAATCATCTCAAGCAGCTGCACTCTTCCCAACGTTTTCTACTATTTGGTAGCTCAGTGACTCAGCTTGAGCATCTCTTCTCCCATTTTAAAGAATTATTTCTCCTTTTTCCTCCCAAGGAATAAGGATTTTTTGTACCATATCTTTGTATACCACATTGTCCCTTGTAAGGGCAAAATACAGGCTGTACGAAATCTCCTCCACTCTCTAGCCTGGACCTGTGAGCAGGACAAGCACTGCCTCGTCACTGCAGCTTTTTTGAATATGGCCTTTTCAACTTGCCTCCAGCTGGGATGTGAATTAGGTTTGGACACAGCTGTCCTAAATCTTTTGGAGCCCCATAGCCAAAAATAATGAAATTTCAGTATTTAGTTTCTGACTGAGAAGCCACACACTCCCTACAGCACTTGCCTTTTTCTCTCTCATGACAGCTTCCAGTCCAGATAATGGGAACTTCTCCTGACATCAAGATGGGTGGTCTGGGAATGCGAGGCACACCCTTCTTTCCCCTTCAGACACCACACAAACACACAAAATACCACACAGGTGGGACTGCTGGCTTGGGCCTGACTGCAGTTTAAGGGGGTGGAGGGAAGGGACACAGTCTAGAGCCACAGACAAGCTCCTTCCCACCATTGAAAAGGCAGAGGGATGGTTTTGGCCTTGTTCACAAACAACCCAACCCAAAGGGTCTTTTTACCCACAAGCAACAGAAGACAGTGCAACCCACCACTCCCCCAATGCTTGTGAAGTAAAAGGTTTGTACCAGCCCCAGACTTTGAGTATGTTTCTAAAGTTCAGTTTGCAACACAAAGGAAACTAAGTCAGTTTTGATTTGCTCCTCATTTTTGAGGGGGGAGAGACAGAAGAAAGCCACTCACCCTACCTTTTAACAGAGAAAGGAATGGTTTTAGAAAGCAAATTACCTGTAATCTTTATTTGGACAGGGAAGTAAATATGTATTCAACTAATTTTGATACTATAATTGTGTGTCACTGCACAAGAATTCATACTTACACTTAAATGTGCACTGTTAATGGGTAAGTTCCATTTTTCACCCAGAAATACATTCAATAGCTTGCAGAAGAAGGAAAGAAAAATCCACAAAACAAGAGGTGTCAGAAAGAGGTTAAAAATAAGATTTATTTGCAAATCATTTTGACAATAAACTACTATCTCTGAGCTGTGCATTTTGGGGACTACAAGTCAGTTCCTTTGTGTTCTGAGATTTCCATTCACATGCAATATGGGATACCTCTAGAATTCAAAATGAACTTCGAAGTGTCCTTTTTTGCCTTGCTGTGCTGAGTGATTCATTCCACAGGCACACTATAGGAGAGTCCAAGTCTTTGTAATAAGAAGCTGTCACAGGAAACGCACAACAGAACAACCTTGGCTTAGAAAGAAAACTCACTTGGGAGCTGTTTCACATTTGTTTAACACAGTGTTAAGCACTTCAAGATTCCCACTAGAAGTAGCTGGTGCTGTATGAAAAAACCCCCAAACAACCCAATGAGAAAACCCCCCATAAACCCAAAACAAAACCCAAGAAGACCCCAAAACTCAATAAATATCAATATCTACCCCTAAACCTCATAGCTATACTGAAACCTCAGATTTCTTTCTGATGCATGAACACACAGCACATCTGGTTATGACCCAAGTTCCCTCTCTTGGAAGCTGATGAGCTGTCTCATGTGAAAAAAAAACCCCAAACCCTCAAGATTTAATAGTAGTAACTGTATATAAATGAGCTCAGGACAAAGGCAATACAAAGTGAGATTTACCTTAATGTCTGACTGTGTGAGGGCAACCTCTAAGTCATGGTTAGAGTCACAGCAGCAGAAGAGGAAGACAGCAGCATCTTCAGAACACTTCTTCAATTTATGCCCACCCTTCTCCCTGACCTTCTTCTCTGTGCCCTTCATAAAGCCTGAAAATTTTAGTTCTGAAGTCTTAGTTTGAATCAGATGACATCAGAAGTGTATTCTGAAACCCCTACATGATTAAGTTTTGAGCAGACCACAATTAGTGTATCTTGCATTAGGGCAAAGTTGAAAGGTAACAGAAGGAAATGAGGTAATTCAGAGAGGAAATAAAGAATCTGACCAACATCTATTTTTAATACAGTTCTAGAAAATATTACTTCTTACAACAAAGACGGACTTTTTTTTTTTTCTCTTTATGAAGCTCAAAATAATCCCAATATTTGACACTGGAAAAATAACTTTTCTCCCCTTCCATACATATAATAATGCAAGAAAAGATGTCCAGATGTCATTGTTACCAGTTCAAGCAAAGCATTAATGAATTTATTAGATCATTCAAATGTAAACAAACAGTTTATATATATATATAGAAAAATGCCCAAAAAATCAGAAGGTAACAACTACTGGTGATGACCAGTTCAAATAAGTATTTATGTAAAGTTGGAGAGAGTAATAGTCTTAGAAACATCATTTTATTTGGGCTACTTTAGGAAGACTAAAACAATATTCAACTGAAAGCTCTTCATCATCAATCCAGACACCATCTCACCACAGGGGTTTCCCTGTACCTTCTGGGGAACCTAGGCCATTTTTATGAAACAAATATACTTGGTCATTTCACATCAACCATTACTGAAATGATCCTGAGAGCAAAGCCCAGAATCTAGCAATCTCTTCAAGCTGAACACCCTAGCTAACATCAGACTGCCTCCTGCACAAGCTCAAAACTAAAAAGGGATAAAGATTTCAGAACAAATCTGATTTTGACAAACACTGCCCTGTTCAATCCCAACTCAGCCATCTTCAGAGTATAGTAAGAGTTTGTGATGGGTAAATTGTAAATCCAGTGGCTATGTTCTCCCATTACACAGCTCCAAGGATTCACTCTTCTAAGCCCTGTCTATTCCAGTATTTGTGGTGTAGCCAACATACTGTTGAGGTTTACTGACATCTGATTTGGGCCATTGTTAAGCTGCAGGTGCCAAGATCCTGCATCAGCCTGTCCTGGTTTCACCTGGGAGAGTGCTAATTTTCTTCCCAGTAGCTGGTACAGTGCTGTTTTGGATTTAGAATCAGAATAATGTTGATAACACACTGGTGTTCTAGTGTAAACATGGCTTAGCAACAACAAAGTCAAGGAGGCCTTTTCAGCTTCTCACCCCACTCCACCAACAAGGGAAGCTGGTGGTGCTCAAGGAATTGGGAGGGGACAGAGCCAGGACAGCTGACCCCAAGTGACCAAAGGGAGGTCCCAGACTGTATGGTGTCATGCTCAAAATACCAACTGGGGCAAAAGTTGGCTGGGGTTCACTGCTCAGAAACTGGCCGGCCATTAGTCATCATGTGGCGGGCAATTGTGCTGTGCCTCACCTGTTTTATGTACTTTATTTATCATTATTACTGTTGTTTTCCTTTCTGTTTCTGTCCTATTAAATTGTCTTTATCTCAACACATGCATATTTCTTTCCCCCCACGCCCCAACCCATTTGGAAGGGGGTTGGGCAGTGGTGGGTGCAAGTGAATAGCTGTGTGGCATTTAGCTGCCTGCTGGGTTAAACCATAACATGGCCCTTAGAACTCATGAGTTTAGCAGTATTTTTGCAGGAAACATTTGCCCCATCTCATTAAGATTCCAAAGTTTGGAACATTCCTATCCTGAAAATCCACTATTTGCTGAGGAAGTATCATATTTACTGAGAATCCAAACCAGCTCTGAGCACACCATCTTTAATGGCAACACTTCAAAAAGACCCCGTGCAGTCCTACAAGTTCTTTTCTCTTACACATCCAGGTGTGACACCTAGAAATGCTCAGGGTTTGTTTTAGGAGAAGTCCTGTACAAGTGATCCAGTTTTTAAATGTCATTAAATGTTTTGGCAGAAAAATGTTATATGAAATCTGTAATATGCTTGCTAATGTTTATAATCCAATGATTACTTATAAGAAGTATTATTGCATTTTAGGCGTAAAAATATAAGAGGTTCTATAAAGAAAATTAAAATAGCATTAATCTAATATTGATAGTCATATAAAATAACTCACAATTATGTAAGTTTCCATATTTAATTACACATTTAAAAATAAGTTATAAAAATAATTAAGTTTCTTTAAAACCCCTAGGATATTTTCTTTTAGGAGTTTTTACTCATATCTACTGATTGTCTAGCATCAGCCACAGCTTCTGGTACTCGAACAGTCATATCATTCATTGATTTCTTCAAGCAGATTTGGCAGCCTAAACGTGATCTGTGGGGAAACAGGACATTGTTGTTAGTTCTAGCCCACCAGCAATCTAACAGCATTTACCCCCTTATGCCTTCAACACTCAGCCATCCCAAACACACCATGAACCAGGAACAGCCACTCTTGTGCAGGGCCTTAATCAAGCACAAGGAGCAAACCACGTGCATCAGCACAAGGATCTGTGTGGCAACAGTCAGGATTTACGGCCAGAACAGAGCTCAGCACACTGGAAAGTCCCGCACTGAGTACTTCCCGCTCACTGCAACAATGCAGAACACGGGTGACCTTTCCCTTTTCAGTGGGTCACTAACAGGTCAGTCCAGTGCAGGGAGTGATGCTTGATCTCACAAGGGACATTTGGCATCTCTGAAGATATAAAGGCTTTCATTCAGATTCATTGCCTCAGAAAAAGCAAAGCCTGACCCCCCCCACATCCAGGGTTCAGTGTTCTCAAACCAAAAAACTCAAGATTGGGTTTAAGCCAGAAAAGTAAGAGTGAAAAGACAAGAAACATAGGAAGGAGAAGGATAAAACAATCAAGGCACCAGAGGAGATGTCATCCTCCATTTTTAGACCTATTATTCAGCATGAGAAAACCAGATGTCGCACATGAGCAATTAAAACCAGAAGATTTAATATCATGACAAAACTCTGCAGACATCACAAGCTGCTTTTATTGCTGGGATAACTTTAATTCAGTGTCCATGCCTCAGTATTTAAGTATAGAGTACTAAAGACATCAGCTAGCTGACAGCCTGTTTCAAGAATGTAAAGTTCCCACTCTTTTATCCACCTCTCCATATGCATTTATCTGCATTTGCCTTTTAACTCCAAATGTCGTTTCCTATTGCTCAAGAGCACAAAATCCTCATGCATGTTTTCACCGGCAGGTGATGATATTGTCACATCACTGTAAATAAACCTTACTCCTCACTGTATTTTCCCAAGTCTTTCACTAGGATGCTCACACTTATTAAAACCTAGCACCATCACTTTTACATCATGCTGCTGATCACACACTCTTACCAGGCAGTTTAATACTTGTTAAAAGATATGGGGGTTTTTTTTAACTAATTACTTATCCTTTACAGGGCCTTTGCTCTTATGCTGTTGCAACTCAAAATTCAGTAAATGATTTCTAGACCTAAGTAGACTGCATGAACTGCAAGATCCTTCTTCATCTCAGTGACTCATATGAAGAATTCCCATATCTGCTTCATCCCTCTACAAAAGCTCTGTTGAATTCTTTCCTTACCGATAGTAGATAGCATAGAAAAGCAACAGCCCACAGAATCAGAACAGTGTTCTTCAGTTCCAAATTTCATTTTAAAATGTTGCATCTCATTTTAAAAGTTGGGTGGCCACCTTCCCATTCCTCTGATGTGGAAACAGTTTCAAACCAACTAATTAATCCTTACAGACAGCAGTTCAGAAATGCCATATTGAATGCCCGTAGAGCTCCTGGGTGAATGCTACCTAGCCATTACAATTTGTTACCACTCAGTTCACTTATCTGCAGTAATACTACTTCTATGGATACATCAGTTTGCAAGAAGATCACAAAATACACCAGGACACCCTCTGCAAAGAAACCTTCCAGTACGTGGAGAGCCCATAAAATTTGTAAAAGTAACAACGCAAAAGAAACTTCACTTTTATGTTACATTTTTCTATTTTACGTGCACCTTGTACATCACCCACTGGCTCTGTAGATGAAGTTTCCTGTTTCTGATAGGTTAGAAACAAAAATATTTGTCTACTTTTTGCAAGCTGCTTCTCAGCTTATTTTCTGCTTTAGTATTTTTATTTTAACTTGCCAGGGTTTGCACTCCCCCATCTTACTACCTTCTACTGTTCTGCAGTTAATCAAAACAATTTTATTTTAACCTAATTAATAATTCATTTTAAAAAACACGAGCTTTCATGGCAGTTGCTGGCTCAAACTTTCCCAGATACAGAGTCACTGACAAGAAAAAGCTGTTATGCTTATACCTATGACAGAACATAGAAGTGCATCTCCATTACACAGATTTACATCAGCACACGAGTCCAGGTAACCTGCAGCAAATACCAGCCACTTGAAGCTCCATCTTTCAGAAGAGTCATCCTCTCACATATATGGAAGGTCCCCGGCCACAGGGAGAATGTGTGATGCTAGGAAAACCTAACAGAAGTACCAAATACCTTCAGAGGGTCCAAAGCTTAATTTGGTGTGAAGAACTTAGAGGGAAAATAGAAACATTTAAACAGAGAGCTCTGGCTTGCTACTGTTTCCCAGTTCTTCAGCAAAATCTCCTTGCTTTAAACCTTTACTTAAAAGGTAGCCAAAGAAAAAAGGTTTTTATTATATAATATCCCTCCAGAGCTCTTTAGGAATTATTTTAGCCCTGAACTGAAAAGTTGCTCTTCAATATGGTAGGTGGCAGGCTTAATAGGCACATGGTTTTTTTCAAAACTGAAAATGGGCTTTTGTGTGACAGGAAAAAGGACAAAACAAAAGAAGCTACAACAAGTTTCTCATAGCTTGACTTCTTTGCCTTTACAACCCCCCATAAACGTTCAGATTTGCCTGAAGTGAGAAAGCGTATTGTCTTATAGAAATTATGAATGCAGGATTCCCTTTACTGATATAAGGAGACAGACAAGTTAATTCAGAGTACTTCTTTGCGGAGTCATAAAAAGCTCTATGCTATACAGACCACATATAAAGCCTCTGACATCACTGGAAAGATTCTCAAAAACTTCAACAAGCAGTTCCATTGAAACATGAAGAAAAGGGCTTATGAAACCTCCTAAGGCACAGCTGCCAACTCTTCATGAGGGCATGTTCTGTGATAAAGGCTACTTGTGCACCAGCAAGTACAACAGCCCACCTGGAATGGGTCTGTGATGAGGATGTGACACCCTAATTACAAGATGTGTGATGGTGGGGTTGAGGCAGAACAGAGGTTTACTTTAGAGTACCACTAGTGTAATCCTAATTTCCATCAGCAGTCAGAGCACACTTTAGGACCAGTTTCTCCCAAAAGGGAATCTGGTTTGTGTGCACAAGGAGCACTCTGAAATGAGTCAAAGCACAACAAGTATGTACACTGACATCTCTCTACACTGTTTGTCCTAGAGAAGGCTTGAAGGAAGGATCTTAGCAATGTACATAAATACCAGAGAGGCTGGAGAAGGTGGAATCTCCATCCTTGGAGATATTCAAAAGCTGTCTGGACATGGTGCTGGGCATCAGATCTAGGTGGTCCTGCTTGAGCAGGGGGTTGGAACAGTTGACCTCAAGAGGTCCCCTCCAACCTCAACCCTTCTGTGATCCTGTGAAAAGAAGATCTGACCAAAACCTAAAATACTAATGTAAACACATTCATAAAATACATTAACTAGCTACAGACTAACAAGGGACAGGAAACAGAAGGGAAGAGAAACAAGAACAAGAAAATTCACACACAGGACAGAAGTGGCAGAGCTTTCATGGAAGGAACTGGGTTTACAGTCGTACTTTAGTTCTAACATTTCTGCACCAGACCTCTCTGAAGACAAAGTACTGGCAACTGACACTTTTCAGTTACAAAACAATACTGACATCTTTTCAACATGAATTCAGATAAACAACATTCAAACTCAGCAGTCCCATTTGTGTAACAGAATTAAAAGTTGATTAAGGTGTTCCAAGAATATTGGACTGCCCCATCTGCAAACCTTTCTTCCCATTCTTTGGGGATGTAGGCAAGTGTTATGTTGCCTTACGTTTCTGTGAGGCCATATGCCAGGTCCAGCATGTCCATCTCTTCATCAGTAATTGCATCTAGTTTCTCAAATATGTGGTCTTCAAATATCAAATGACAAGTTGAACAGGCTAGCGTTCCTTCACATGCACCTAAAGAAAAATAAATCAAGATAATAGAAAATCCAAGTTTCAAACTGCAGCTGAATTTCACAAGAAATCCCACATGTGTTTGTCTCATACAAGAAGTCATGGTTGATTAGCAAAATTAATGTTCCGTATATTCCAGCATTCATATACCTACTCTGCATTCAACTGTTAACAGTATTTCTACAGTTTCTATAGCATTACAATTTACTTAAATGCTAAGTACTTAGTTAAAAAACGCTAAGAGATTAGTTAAAATACTTAACTAAATCCCTTTCCACCATTTCAAGGAAGAAAAGCTTCCTACTGTAAGAATGCAAAAGCAGACAATGCTGTCAATCAACACTACTTCATTTATTTCCTATGCTGATTCTTCTTATCTCTCTCTTTCCCATGGTTCTGAGAAGGTTTCCTCTAGAAGTTCAACAGCAGAAACCTGCTACACACAAAAAATTCCTCAGAAGTACAGAGAGGAGGGATTTTATACTTATTTCTTCTCACTCAACAGAACACTAACTCACAGGACAAAGGTAGACAGCCTAGAGAGAGATGGCCTACATGAATTATGAGGTGTTCCAGTACAAGTCAAGGATCTAACAAGTGCTGGGGTTGAGCAGCACAAGCACCAACTCCACCTACCTGCTCCAGCAATTAGGTCATCACAGCACAGTAAAAGTTAGAAATCTAACAAATTTGTCCCTGTCACTGTATTAGGCTGGCACCAAGTTCTCCACATTGTTGAAAAAGAAATATACAACTTCAAGAAGAGGGGGGGAAAGCTAAATACCATGGACATTACAAAACTCAGGCTCTGATTTAAATTGATAGAAGAGAAACAGAAAACACATTAGCCAATCTTCACTTACTTACTTATTTCCAGGGAGATAAGAACCAAAAATACTGTGACCACATCACCTTTGTAATCATATGGAAATAAGGGAAGTAAAGTTGTATGCATAATCACTGCTATGAAAAGAAATAGTGGAACTCATCATTTGACCACGAGAACCACACAGAAACCACCATGCTGCTACAGCATCAAAAGCATATATTCAGAGTGAGCATGACACTGTACTAGAACATTTGATTTTTAAATTATGTCACATCTTCAAATACACATGAAAAAACAGTTTAATTAAAGTGCCAAACATAAAATTTGTCATATCAGGAGTTTAAGCATCCTTAATGTTGGGGAAGTGAGGGAAGGGGTGAGGGGCGAAGGAAAGAACACTGACCAGGCTCTTTGAACAGTGGAAAGTCTTTCCACTACTGTAAAACTAGCAATAACAAACAAACTGAGTGCAGCTGAATCATTCAATAGATCTGTAACCCTTTATACAAAGATCTTTCTATTATTGTTAATGCACACAGGATGCCCCCTAGTGATAGAAGCAAATAAGCAGGATTTACATTTTACTTTTCCCTCATTACTTTTTTCCTAACCACAGAACATACATTTTTACTACATTATTTCTCTGCCCTAGTACGATGTCTCATTATCAAGTGGCTATTAAAATGGGACTAGCACATGTTATAATTAAAGACTGCTACGTTATTCCAAGTTTTCAGTTTGGCTTCTTTTTATTGACAGCATTGCTTTTTCCCACTTTACCACAATGCTTTAACACAGCTGATATTGACACAAAGAACATTTACTGCAGAATACAAGCAGACCAACCATAAGCCTAAATGAGTCATTTAATAAGTGATACATAAAGTTAGATGCACTGCAAATTTTTAAGAGACAATTCTTCTTCCCCAGATATACCCAAATCCAGAGACATAAGAGCTGTCTCAGATATTAAGTATAAGATTTTAAATATTATCAAAGATGTTATCACTAGCAGTAAAATTTATTTGCACTTAACTAGAACACACATCAAATTTCAAATTATGCTACAATATTCTGCTGCTTTTTTTTCCTCACCATAGCTTCATGTTATGCATTCAGTTCTGAAAACTGTACTACCACTTCCTGCTTTATTTCTATTAATTTTTCAGCTCATGTTCATATAAATACCTTCCCAAGGTATTTAATTGCCATTACCTAATACCTTTCAGCAATGTGGTCTAGCGGTTTGAGCAACGAGGGCAAGTGGAAGATGCCCGTGGCAGGGGCATTTGAAACTGAATTATATTTAAGGTCCCTTCCAACCCAAACCATCCTATGGTTCTAACAATGGAAAGTGCAGAAGTTTGAAGAAATAGGGAGATGTTGTAACTTCCTCCTATTTTGATTTTAAACAGAACTCGTGCCAAGTTAGAATTTCACAAGGTCTCCTTTACCCCAGTTCTTTAATAAGAATTAAACTTCTTGCTCTTCCCTGCTGACACAGATTTGGTTGTTTCCTTCACTGTGCACTCCTCTACCACAGATATGATGCTACAAAAAGCCTGGTAATAAATTGAGACAGTATGGCACTACAGAAGTAACACACCAGTTAGAAACACACTAGCTTTGTGCTGCCTCCAGAACAGAACCTTTCAGCTCAGAAGAGGTCTGCAGGTGGCATGTTTCAGACTCCACTTTGACAGCACTCTGTTCACATTCCTCTCTTTAATACTCAAGCCAAGATCACCCCAAGTATTTTTTTAAAACTTGAACCAAAATATTCTATGCAACTGAAGGAAGAAAAGAAGGGGAGAAAATCCAAATGAAGTACAGCTAGGTTTTATGTATAAATATTCATTTACAGTTGGACTCAATGACTTTAAGGGTCTTTTCCAATCTAAATGAACAAGGAACATAATTTCTAGACACTGAAAAAAATATCCAGTGAATCTACTTACCAAAACCATCTATGTCTAGATTATTGTCAACAACAACATCCAGCAGTGAATCCCCAGGTTTTCCCTTGGCTGTTAGTTTGTCACCATCACGGTTTATGAAATGAACAGTTATTTTATCTTCTGAGCTGAAAAAGAAAATTACATAATAGAATAAAAGAATTTTAGAATTTTTTAGTGCTTCAGAATTGATTGAATACTACTAAAATAATAGCTGATACTGCTACTATCAACTCCAAGAAAAGAGAAACCTACGTTATTGGCTTTTAAAAGCTGTAACAGGTACAGGCACTTACTGCTGCACATTGAACAAAAGCCATGAAAAGTAAGTAAAAAAAAAACCCTTGGTGTGTGTTTTGTCACTACAAGCTATAAGGGATCCACATGTTTTGCCTTTCACCAAAGACAGTCAAATTATTTTAGGCACAATATTGGTATTTTAAACAAATAAAGGAGCTTATTTTAAATGCTTCTCTCCCCACCTTTCTGTGAACTCTGGCTTTGGATTTATGAACTTTTTGTTATTCTCATCATTATCATTTAGGATAAATTCTGAACTTTCCCATTTCTGCTTACAGTTTTAGATATTTTACTTTATTAATTCCAAAATTTAATTCTTCTCTCCTCCCACAAATGGAAATACTCCAAAAGCATTCTGCTGTTTTTAGGCACAGATTCTCTTAGGAGTTCATCTTGTAAATATTAATTGTAGTGAAGTATAAAGTTTTTACACTGGTTTCAAAGAAAGGTTTTATATTTCTTTGCTTTTCAAACAATTGTTTGTTTAAGAAATACTTCTCTTAAAGTCTGCACAAAAATATCTTAAGACTAAAGCTTTTAACACGCAAAAAAAATTTTTTTTGCATTCCATATTATTTTATTTCCCACCCAAATTAAAGGAAAGCTTTAAATATACTAATAAAATACAGTACGTGCAATTTTAAACAGACAATTTTCTTTCCTACAGTAAGTGAGCAAAACAAAAACTTGTTGGATGGACAGTAAAGAAATCTGCCAAGAGATGACAGATACAAATAGAACAACCAAAAAGCTAAATCAAAAACTTATTTTTCCATGTAAAATCCATGTTTAAGAACTGCATGCTTCATATTACCCATACTCTTCTCAGTAACTGTGGGCCTTGAGTTATTCATATCATATGAAAAATATGCAAACTTGAAAATCAAGTCACCCCCTGGAAAACTCTAACCTGTACATCTGAATATTAAAGGAAAAATTTGAAAGTAGGCATGCTGAAACATCAGTGAGCAAATTACTTTTGTAACTGGCTGTAAAAGAATATGTGTTTTTAGCAATCTGAGTCCTGGGTTGTTATGAAACAACAAGAAATGTTTGTTGCTGTAGACTTCATACACTTGCCACAACCTTTAAGTTCCACTGGCAGCAGTGTGCTCCATGATGATTCATTATGATGTCATGTTCAATTCTTTTCCTATCATCCCTCAGTCCACTCTCCAGAAGGCAGCCACAAGCTACTATTAACTATAAATTCATTCCAAAACTATAACTGATAGTGAAGAGTTGACCTTGCTGACCTGCAGAATACAACTGAAGCGTGTACTATAATAAAATTCAGAAATCTTAAAGATGTATCTTTACAGAATGTGATTTATGTTGCACAGTCACCTGTGATATCTGAGGACCACCAGCAAACCATTCTGTGGGGGTTGAAGAAACCACTCTGCTTTTCATTTTGCTCCTCTGCTATGTTAACACCTCCCACAACAGAACCAAGGAAACAAGAACCCACTTAGATAAACTAGTACAAAATTCACCACCTCCTCTGGGAGTTTACGACTGATGGGTTTAGACTGCATCTGGAAAGGTACAAATTCATATTCTGAGAGCCTAAGTAAACGTCTGATGGTGTAATTTTAAACTGCTTCAAAAAGCCCTTCCAGAGCTCAAAGTACACTCTCCTTTGCTGAAGTATTTCTATCAACATGACAAACACAACCCTGACAGGAGACACAAGGCAACATGTACTTGCATTTCTGGGCATGCTCTGCTCAAGGTACAGACATGGCAAGTACTAAATATTTATTCCAATATCCTAAAAATATTCTTTATTATAGGATTAGGCAATCACAAGTACCATGGACCAAACAGCAGCATGTCTGGGCACCCATTAGATCCCTGGAACTTTTGTAAATGACAAGTCAACTCCCTCCCAGTGTTCAAAACACACTTGAAGCTGTCTTCACCTGTGGTTACGCTTGAATCTGATAAAACACCACAGTGTCACAAGAGGAACAGTCTCGCCCCCGCTCCTTTGTTCCTTGTCTCTCCAGCGCTCACAGTGTCCTGCAGTAAACTCGGCCTGGGAATGTGCTGGCTGAAAGCCAAACTTCGCAGGTCAACAACCCCCAGATGTCAGAACCAGCAGGGTCAGATCTGACCCTTAGCTGAAATCTACCCCAATTTAGAATGGTTGTGTTACTGCAACTTTATGCTGCAATGACACAGTCTAGGTTTCACAGTCAGATTGATTTAATCTCTTTACAGTATAAAAATGTGGGTTCAGGTGATCCCCACTCCAAATCACCCTGCCATCATCCTTACACCAGTATTACCAGAAGTCAACTCCTTCTGCTAATCTGGCTGCAAATCCACCATAAAAACAAAGTAGACATAACTGGACCAGAAAGCAAAATTGCTAAAGTGCCACTGCCCACAACGAAAACAAGAAAGCAGCAGTGGGACGCCCTTGTCAGTAGGGACAATCTGGTATTTGCTTCAGCCAGTTGTGGAACTGCACTGTGGCTGAGCGTGTCTCATGGTGTGGCATTTAGCAAGGGGACAGACTGAAGTGTCACCACGGGGTCACTGACTTTTGTTAAAAACTGACACAGTAATCAATCTTTCAACAGGACCTAAACCACCCTGATTTATAATTGAAACTAAAATTTATTTATTTGTGTAAAGTTAGATATAGCCTCCTTAAGTCTTTCAGTCGATCCGTTTTTTTGCCATTGCCACCTTCTATCACTCTTCATGTGGCCAAAAAAATTTTTAAAAAAATCACTAGTGCTTTTACTTGACGGTGAAAACACTTTCAGAAGTGTGTGTATGTAATAATCAGATTAGTAAGACATTCAAAACACATACTGAGCCAATACTTTCAATGGCTGGGGGATACCATTAAAAAAATAAAAATCACACCTGCATGAAACGATATTTAGGCTTCATAAATTCCAAATAACACAGTTTTTATCCACCCAGACATTGTTTGCATCAAGAACAACAACTATCCAAATACCAGCATGCTGCGAACTAGTCACAGGCAATTAACATGAAATATGTGCCAGGTCTAGGCAAGTATGAATAGCCTCAGGACTATCAGGAAGAACACAATTTATTTTGTGTTATCTGCATGAAGCATAAACATCCCAATTCATGCTCAGAAAAATGCTTTTCACCAGATGTAAAATACAATATCTTCATATGGTTGCCACAGTACTATCAGCATTTTTTTGCAAGCTTCACAAGGATACCCTAAATTAAGCATACTGCAAAGGCACGGAGGAGCACCAGACAACTGTAAAAGCTGTTTGTTGTCCCTCCCATGCAAATAATACCAAATATTGCAAAAATCTCAACAGCTACTTCTTCCCCCTTAAAAGAATTATCCTTTTGAATCTTCAGCTATTTCTTCCAAGTTAAGAATCACCTCTTACATTCCTCCAAACAAAACACAACAACTTTAGCCTGGTATTGCACATGGTGAGACCAGCTCTGTTATTCTCAGATCTTTTAATAACTAGCAAATCCAACAGCCCTAAACTGCCTGAGGAGCTCCATGAATTAAACTATTATACAGGCCTCAATTAACAGAAGTTATAAATCTGAACTAAGCTTTAAAGCATGCAATTATTATGCCGTGCACCGAAAACACTGTACAGCTAACCAGACTGGTATAAAAGAATTCTGAAATAGCTACAGTTCACCATGAAATGAAAAGGAAGGATAAGGGGTAAAAAAGAAGCAAGAGAAAGGAGGAACTGGAAATGAAAACATAATGCCTGATGCTCCACTGAAACCCTTGAAAACCTCTGCTCACAGGAATCATCTCAGGTAACGTTTTGTACAGTGAGGTCTCCATCCTCTAGACACAAATACAGCTAATTTTACACACATAAACAATGGTGTATCTTTTTACTGGAATAACACTGGCTGATTACATAAAGGTCAGGAACTGGGTCTCAAATATGATGCCCAGAGAAAGTAACTTATGCAAAAATGGAGAAAACAATAATATACAAGAATTTTCCTTTTCTCCCAACTCACTCAGCCAGGTTATGACACTGAGTATATAAACAACATTGGAAATACTTGTTTGCATAAGCTTTTTTGCTGGTGTGCTTGCAAAATGAATGTAAATAAATTCCATTCTGTATTCAGCCTGTTTGTGAAAGACATAAGGGGATTACAGGTCTTACATTACTATTAGGTAAGGAAATGCTTTCCCTTTACAGGATTCTTTTTTCAATTATTTGAATAACTTTTAAAAAAACCCTGTCAATACTTCACAAAGACATCTTTATTTTTCTAACTAAAAACTGCAAACCAGGGATCTCAAAATCAACTGATAACCAGCAGGATCCCTCAGAGAAGAGATCTGACGAGCAACTTATTCATCTCATATGGGAGTCCTAGGCTAGAAAAGTCTCTCCCTCCATATTAAAAGTACCTGCTGGAACAAAGTCAAAGATCACCTACAGGAGAGTTTAAAAGCAAACTATTGAGACAGCTTTGATGATGAGGGCATTATCCCAGTCTTATGGAAACAGGTCAGGCTACACCCCTGATGCTGGGCTGCTGACTGTGGGTCCTGTTCCAAGTCAAGAAAACTTCTGTGGCAACCAAGTACATCAGGCTTTTAAAACTTCTGTATTTTAAATAGTGAAAGTTAGCTGTAGACTCTGACCTATCTTTGAATATACAAACTACAAGCCAGAAGGCTTTGCATAAATAGTCTGTGACTACATGTAATAAGTATCAAAACTACAGCTGTGGACTGTGGAATATTAAATATATGAGAGATGTAAAGCATTCTGAAACACCTACTCATACATACTGGTGACAGAGAAGGAGCTCTGCACATTTAGATCTGACCACAGAATCAATTCGGTTGGAAAAGACCTCTAAAATCATCAAGTCCAAGCTATTACCAAACATGACCATGTCCACTAGATCATGGCACTGTCACGTCCAGTCTTTCCATAAAGAAAGGCTCTTCAGTACAGAAAAACTAACCCAAAGGCAGAAGAGACTTTAAGTATGAGGATCTCTCCTATGTGTGCTGTACTTTTACCACAAGCCCAGTCAGACTTTCACGAGGAAAAAACAAACAAACCAACCAAAAAAACAAACCAGGAAAAAAGAAAAAGTGCGAGTTTAGTAAGGTCATAATCTCTTAGAAAACCAGTCTGAGCATCAGGAACCCTGGTTCAGCGTTCCATAACGTTACGAGCCATTTCAAGGGAGTTCCAGGTCACACCGACCCTGAGCCTCATCNCCGCCGGCGTGACCGCGGGGTTACGCAAAGTGCGGAGGGGCGGGGCCCGCCGCGGGCCGTTCCCCAGCCGCCGGCGGCTGCCCTCGTGCTGTCCCGCGCCCATTGCTTCAGCCCCCACAGCCCGGCGCTGGCTCTCGTCTTCCGCCAGAGCGGCGTCCGGGAGCCCGGCGTGTGCCGGCCCCCTGCGCCGCTGGGCCCACGGGGGGCTGCCTGTCATAGCAGGGATTCGGCGCTGACACGCATGGAGGCGTCACCCACAGGGTCGTCACTACATCCCAAATGCCCTTTTGGGAGGTGTCAGCAAAATTAATCCACAAACACCAGAGGTTTATGTCCAGAAAGGAGACAGAGGAGTCCTGTTACTTTATTCGAATAAAGGGAGAGGCCATGGGGCATTCCCCTGGGGTCTCTCAAATTGTTAGAGGCTGCAGCCTTCTTTTTATCCTAATTTCTCGGCTGCATTTCCCTCTCTCTTTCCCCATCGGCTGCGGTACTTGAGAGGTACAGGCTTCCCGAATTGCTTAATACAGACCCCCTTGTAATGTATACCCCCCTTTTTTTCTTTTCCTATGGAATTTATGGTTCCTTCCATTGCTTCTTTCGTCGCTCAGTATCTACCTATCAGCAAACCCACAGTTTGTTTGTAAAGACAAATCCCTCTCACTCCTTTCATCANAGAAAAACTAACCCAAAGGCAGAAGAGACTTTAAGTATGAGGATCTCTCCTATGTGTGCTGTACTTTTACCACAAGCCCAGTCAGACTTTCACGAGGAAAAAACAAACAAACCAACCAAAAAAACAAACCAGGAAAAAAGAAAAAGTGCGAGTTTAGTAAGGTCATAATCTCTTAGAAAACCAGTCTGAGCATCAGGAACCCTGGTTCAGCGTTCCATAACGTTACGAGCCATTTCAAGGGAGTTCCAGGTCACACCGACCCTGAGCCTCATCCGCGCCGGGGGCCGGTGCGGGGCCTCGCCCCAGCCGACCCGCAGCGCCGGCACAGCCGTACGGGGCACAGCTCGGTGGAAGGGCCCCCCTAGAGCGCTTCGGTGCCACCGCCAAGCAGTCACCAGCGGGACGGCGAGAGCAGGAGCGGTGAGGGGCGGAGGGGGCCGGGGCCAGTCAGGGGCACCGCGGGAAGGTCACCCCGCGCTAGCCCGGCTCGGGCGGCCCGTGCCACAGGCAGCCGCTGGCTGCCCTCAGCGCCGAGGCCCGACCCGGTCCGGCTCCTCCGCACCGCAGCCCCGGGGAGCCCGCCCGGCGCCTTCGGCTGCGACCCCTTTACCTGAGCACCGCCCGGGCAGAGAGGCTGAACGGCCGCGCTGTCCTCCCGGCAGCGGCGGCGCTGGCGGAGCCCGGCCTCGGCCCGGCAGCCGGGGAGGTGGAGGAGAAAAGCCAGCGGCGGGAAGAAGCGGCGGCGGCCCGCAAGAGCCNGTATTTATCCTGATTTCCCGGCTGCATTTCCCTCTCTCTTTCCCCACCGGCTGAGGTACTTGAGAGGTACAGGCTTCCCGAATTGCTTAATACAGACCCCCTTGTAATGTATACCCCCCTTTTTTTCTTTTCCTATGGAATTTATGGTTCCTTCCATTGCTTCTTTCGTCGCTCAGTATCTACCTATCAGCAAACCCACAGTTTGTTTGTAAAGACAAATCCCTCTCACTCCTTTCATCAATCAGTGGAATTCCTCCCATTGTTTCTTTCACCTCTCAGTATCTAGCTTTTACCTAGCAGCAGACCCACGGTTTGTTTGTAAAGACCAATCTATCTCATTCATTTCAGAGGCCTGGCCCGTGGGGGAGTGGGCTCCAGCTCCAGGCTGGGCAGGTGGTCGATGCTGCCTGGAACCCCCTTGAAATAGCTTATAATAATGTGGATCTCCCAGGAAAGTGGAGCTGGCAGCTGGGGAGTCTGAGCTGTCCGCCTAAGCTGTCCAAGCAGGACCATAGAGAAATTCCCAGTTCCTCATTTTTATTTCTTACAACAGAAGATCCAACCTCTAGAACATGGGCATCAGCAAATGGACAGAAGTGCTGCTGTCAGAGGATCTAGCAGGCGGTAAACATTCATGGCGAATGGCTCAAGTACCAGCATGTGCCACAGGAAATTTTGAAATTTCCTGAGCAATCACAGACTGTACATGCAGGCTTAACTTGCCTCTGCTAGTTTTGATCAGATGGTTATGTAGATACCCTTCATTCTACCACACCCTGACTGGAGAGTTCTAAGTGAATAAGGACGAAATGTAACAGTTACTTTGAAATAATTCTTTCAAACGGGAATGGCAATGAATGGAGAAAAAGAGGAGGGAATGATACTTCTGGTATCTGACATTATTCTTGATACCTTATAATTTTCTTGCATCAGGATGAGATTGAAGAGAGAGATAATGCAAACTTGAACTTCTGTATTTTCTTTAAGGAGAAGAGTAGGTTCTGGTGGAAATGTCCTGTTGGAATTGTCAAGAGCCTCCAAACTGTCTGTCCCTAAAACAAGTGATCCAAACACCACACCGATCTCATTTTCTTTGGGTTTCACTCTTTTGCAACACAAGAGAATGTGGCCATGAATAAGGCAGTTTATTTCAATGCTGTCACTACAGCATGGGGTTATATGTGCATAATCTTAAGGCAGTATACAGCTAAATACATACAGTTCCAGCTGGACATCTAATATTGTAAAGCCAAAAGAGCACATCACATAATCTAGTTTGACTTCAACCAGAAGGCTGCTTGTTGTAAATTAATGGTTAATGCAGGAAATAAGCCTGAAAGGGACCCTCTGGACCTTCTAATGTAAACCTTTGCTGTCACATTCAACTCAAGTAACTAAATAAAGAGTAATTTATCCATTTCTTAAAGTTTTTTTGCTGGTATTAACTGCACTGAAAAACAGTCCCAAAATTTCATTCTTTGGAAGTGGAGAAAGCCTAATCATTTATCAATTTTCAATTAATTTCTTTTATTAATTTAATTCCAAGTATAGAAATATTTATGCTAATTTTCCATAGCCGGGGCTGCTCACAAATTAAAACAGATTTTGTTCTTTGTGATGTTCACCCACCATTTGTTGTACCTCCTCCAGCCCTTTTATTTTAGCCTCTGTTGTGAATAGTCTCCCTCCTTTTATTTTAGCCACTGCTATTAGTAGTCTCCTTCCATAATACAGGAAACTCTCACTGTTCTCCTGGTTATCCCACTGAGTCATTTGTGCATATGTTAGTTTGAATTCCCTGTTGTTAAACACAAATGACTAGTTAGTACATTAACTTCAAGTCTCATAGCGTGTCCCTGATAGAGGATGTCTGAGCGCCCCTAATAGTATGACCCTGGTACATCCTCAGATTGTGTTTGATCTTTTTTTCATGTACAAATTAAATCAGTAGCCTCAAATCAGTGAGCTTTAAATCAGTGTGATCAGTTAATAATCTGGATGTCTTTTGTTGCTTCTCATTAATGAAGCCATCATTAACAGCAAGAGTCCTTGAAACTCTTGAACAGAGTAAGGTCCTTGAAACTCAAACTGAACAGAGTAAGGTCTTTGAACTTTGCTTTGGTCTACTTTCATGTGGGGTTTTCAGTCATGTGCCATTTTAACAAAAAAGGCCAATTCCTGCTTCCCCTATGTTGAATGTGTTCCATAGATCTGTTCCAGCCCTCTGACTGCCGTGGCCCTGAGCACGTTACCCTTTTGCAGAAGTTTAGTTGGCAGAGTCCAAGGTCAGTTTCTTCACTGATAAGAGCAGCTGTGAAAAAAGAGAGGCAGCAGCAAGGGCCTGTCTCTCCCTCGAGAGCCGCTTTTAAGCCGCGGCATTGCGCCGGCCCTCACCTGTGCTGCAGCGCAGCCATGCAGCCGCTCTCTTCGCACCATCTCGCATCTCCACGAGCCTGGCCCTCATCCAGACTGGCTGATTTGCCATCCTGGCTTGGCCTCAGACGTGCCTTGCCACTGCAGCCCTGCTGGGTGACCATATGGGCCGTGTCTGAGCCTGACCACTGTCTCTTGACCTAATCTTGGTCCCGGGTTGCTGCTCCACGTGCTGGCTCCTTGTTGATGAAGCGACTGCTTTCACCTGCCTTGGTATTGTGCTGAGTTTCTGGCACACCTTCTGTTGCAAAGCAGCCAAATCTTGCTGCTCCCTGACATCCCCCACTCCTAAACACAGAGCCCCTCTAATTCCCTCGTAATTTCTATATAATGTACAATTTTGGGTGGGCAAGCTTGAAGAAAATGGTGGAACAAATTAGGTCAGGATTTCTCAATGAAATAAGAGCAGCACAGTGAAATAAAAGAGAAAAACTACAAACTGTGTGTACCTATTTTCTCTCGGAATCTCACCTTGGTTATGTACAAACTTTTGTTGCTTGTCTCTGTGGGATATTCATTCTAATGGTAAACAATCTGCAAGAAGTGCTTCATCTTTTCTTGTATGGTTTTTTTGTATAGGTTCTTGAACACTGGGGAACTTTTTTTTTTGTAATTATATCCTCCAATTCTTTACTATTTTTAAGATTGTATTTATAGGAGGCCAACAGACCACTAGATGGCAAGCAGTTTCAGCAAGAGAGTTAACGCATGGGTATTGATACAACCTTCTATCCTCAGCTTCATCATTCCTTTTCTGTCCAGCTTTGTGAGTTGGACCTGGGAAATCTGGGTTGAAGTGGATACAGTCCTTCTTCTCCCTTCCTGTCCCTCTCTTTTGCTGTTCTAGGGTTCATGAGTCAGGTGTGGGGTGGATTGACATGAGTGATTTTTGCAAAAACTAACCGGAGGTGGGGGGGAAAAGGAAAAAGAAGAAAGCAAGCAGTTTCCAGGCATTTCACTTCCATCAACCAGCCTGGAGACCCACTCTGCAGAACAAGATGTGTCCTGGGAGAAAAGCAGTCCCAGCTTGGGTTGTTTTATGCTGCTGAGCAAAGGTACCACATATTCTTTTATTTGACATAGAATTCCAAGATTCAGGGTGATACAAACAGTAAATATGTGTGTCATTATGAGCAGATAATTTCTGTAAATTACTACAGATAGTCTCTCTATATCTCGGTTCTCTATCTAAAAGAAACATGGCATGAATACATATTTACAAAACAGAAATCCAGCTTTTTTTTAAGAGATATTTTGAAAACAAAAAAGATCCACCAAGTAATCAGACTTCTATATACCATTAGCTTTTCTGGTCAGTATCAAGTTCTCTGTGAACATGTGTTTTAACCAGGATTTTCTTGGAAGTAAAATTGTGTCAAATTATCCCTTTCAGTTAAAATATTCAGGGAGATCCAGAGAAAGGAAAGAATCCATCCAGCCGGAAACCAGTGGAGTTTCCATCTGTAGCTGAGTGAGTGGGACGCAGACTCTGTTACCCTCAGCCCAGAGCACAGGACTTAAGGGTGGTCTGAAGTAACCCATGCTTGAGAAAAGGCAGGAATGTGAAGGAGAGGTCATCAACCAATGAAAGGTTAATGGACAGGCAAAATGCTCACGGGGTGGTTGTTTTTATTTTGGGAATTATCGTGGTTTGTAAGCCTTTATGTAAAGGGCAGGAAATCCAAGTATCATGAAAGTGTCTGTAGCTGCCAAGTGTTTCTGTAGCTAAAGGGAGGTCTGGGAATTTTGGCACTTTGTTGGTGAGGATCCAGTAACTGTGGTGCAGGAGGGCAGGAGTGTGTTTTATTTGCAATTACATTTTCTTTGCTGGTTTTGGAAAATTACTTTCCATCGGAAATACAGATGGAAACAGATAGAAATGTTTGGTGTTTTGTCATTCAAAGAGGTGGCTCCCTAGGAATAAGCCAGAGAGTCTGGTGTTTGTTATCCACTGAGAGAGGAAAGCTGAGGAGGTGGGGCTATCTTACGACAGGAAGGTGAATTACTGCCAAGAAATTCTGCTAAACTGTAAATAATCCATTGCTTCAAAGCCATGGTTCTGTCATACATAATAGACTGTGAAATCTGTGTGAGAATTTGCATCTCTGAGTAGGGGATTTTAAAGTTAGTTGCCTGAAAGTCTTGATATTCTTTAATAGAAAGATATGTAAGTTTTTCCACAGGAAAACTTTTCTTACTCTTTTGAATTTCTGAAATTCTTCAACTTAATGTTCTGCATAACATTTCATAGCAACAGGTCCTTCCTATGATAAGCTGAAAAAGTACATGGACGGAGTAATGTGAAATTTTCAAAACAAAGCAGAATTTGCCAGCACTGAATTAGAGCCAGATTTCCATTGTGATTATTTGTCTCCATCAATAGGGGACCTTGAAGTGTGTTCAAAATGCAACCATACAATGTCATGGAGGGGAAAACCACTATGAAATACAGAAGCACCATGTCCAGCTCATGTGTGAAATCCTTCACCTGCATGTTGTTGGAAGATGGGAATGTATTCTGGGGAAACCAATGTTTGCTTCATTCTTAGATTCTTTCCCAGGTGTCAAATGTTACAGTTGCTGGAGACGAAATATGGGGCTTGAGGGACCTTTGGTCTAACATAAAACAAACTCTTCTTTTGGCGTGATGCTTTCCTAATTTTCATATGTATAATAACACCCTGAAGTTGAACTTGTTCTTACTGGAGGACAGGAGCTGAGGACCAAAATCCATAACAACTTCCCTGGTAAGTTTGGGCTGGGCCAATCTTTTTCACTACGACCTGTGTCACAAATCCTGATCAGGAAAGTAATTAGAGTCTTCAGTTAAAGAAAAAAGCATTTCCAGCTGCCCAAGATTGGTGTTGGCAATGAATTACAGCCTGACATGGACTCCTCTTTTTTGCTGGTACCAACTTCTCTGGATAATGCTGTTATGAATTCTCAGTAACACATCTTTACTGCTTCCCGGAAGTACGTACAGTTGTTTTGTAAGAACATGTGCAAAAAGTGTAAGTAAAATGTCTCCATCAAGCAAGGATGTTGATTGCTGTAGATGCTGCAAGTCCTGCTGTGCTGTTGGTAGCAAGTGAATGAGCGAGGTATAAGGTCCTGCATGCTGATCTTTTCTACCTTTGAAAAATACCTCTTCGCATAAACCTCTGTGAAGGAATACATTTCCTCTTAGTGGTAGTCTATTGGTTTGTAGTGGGAAGCGGCTCAATTACACACGAGAAAGGCTTTAGTATAAGATCCTTCGAGAAAGAGTGATGCTCGCAGGCAGTGCGCTGAGGCGGGGATTGTGTGTCCACCAGGAGGCACAGCGAGCTCGGGCTCTGTTCTCGCTCACAGCCCTGAGCATGCGGCACGGAGCGGCCGTGAAGGGGAGCAAAAGTGTTCGCCAGATTTTTACAGCCGCAGGTGGAAAATGTGGAGAGCTGGCAAGAGGCTGAATGAAATGCATATACGTCAAAATATTCTCTGGCCAAAGGTTATAATTTCAACTAAATTTTGCTGCTGTTGTTCACAGTCATTGGAAGTCGTAAGTCATACGGCTGAAAAATAAAAATGCTAATCAGTGTATAAAGCAATACTGGGGCACAGCTTCTTAAAGTATATACCAGCAGTTGTGTGAGAGGCCAAATTAGATACCTCTGTGTACATGTGGAGAAGGACAAGGTTAGAATTATAGAACCGTGAAATATCCTGAGTTAGAAGGGACCCACGAGGATCATTGATCCTGGCCCTCCACAGGGCTGCCCCAAGAATCACACCAGGTGATGCTGCAAACATTTATGGATGTGAATGGTTATATCTGTTACAACTTAACAATATAAAAGAGGTTGCAAAACCAGCTGGAAACTTACCAGTAAGTATTTGCACGTTTGGGACTTCATGGGAATCCAGGCTGTAATACACTTATCAGTTATGCTTCTCCTCTGACAGTGTAACCGGAGTTACAAACAAGGATCCTTCTCTCTGATCCTAGAAGCATGTATAGCACATAAGGAATGTGAACAGTAGTGTTTTCAAAGTTGCTAAATTTTGTACTTTTTAAAATACTGTAGTCAAATTCTTCTTTTATGTCATTTCAAAATCTGGTAATTAGCTAGGAATTGAAAATCTAAACGCAAGCAAGTAGGAAGTTCTCTTCCCAAGCTTGAAGAGAGACCTGAATATAAGAACATGGAAAAGAAATAAAGAGAACCCCAAACTATTATTAAGTCCTCATGAGTTTTTTTTTTTAATGCCAGCCTCATGACTTTCTGGGAAGTGATTTATTGAAAGCCTTGGTTTGACAATTCTGTGCTTGGCTAGCTTGGGCTTGACCCAAGTCCCCTTTTTTCTTGGCAGCACTTAAAACAGTTGAGATGTAGCCTATGCTCCTTTGTAATCCAAGATTGCTGTGTGCAGTCAAGAACCTTTAAGCATGGGAAATGAAGAAAGTGATGCAAAGCCGTGGGGCCCGGCTGGTGGTGTGGGCCAGCAGGGCTGGGATCAGGAGCCAAGGGCCCACTCGGCCTCCCTGGGACCAGCTTCTATGTGGGTTTAGTCCAGCTGACACACTCCGGCAGAAATTCTGTTTGACTTTTAAATTTTGCTAGCTTAGCTGGCAGTAGTCCAGCTGCTGGAAACTCAGTTGCATAGCGAGAACTCTGCTGATATTTCCAGTTCTTCGGCATTCACATGAGCTGCTGCTGCACAGCAAAGAGACGCAGTGTGCGGCCATCTCCTGCAGCAGGTCACGTCCTGCTGGAACGGTGCGGCAGCAGCGCCAGGCATTTTCCTGACCGTTCAGCAATCTCAGCAGTAAAGCAGCAATAAAACAATGCTTCCAATGTACTCCCCTGGCTTTGCCTGTCGGCTCTTATTTCAAGGCAGAGCGCTATGCTGCCGTATACATATCATGCAGTAGGTTTCTCCCGCGCCGCTCCGAGGGCCCTTAGCCAAAGCGCGGGCACAAGGTTGGAGTTAGCAACCCATAGCGGCACCACTGTCGTTCCAAACTGCTGAGGTAGTGCCCTACCCTGTTACTCTTTTATGCACTTCTGTTTTCTACATAGAAACAAGGGTAACAGAATCACGCAGCTCTCAAGTCTCAAATCAGGCCAAAATCTGTGATTTAAACTGGCACAGCTGTGAAGTTAGCAGAGTCCTGCTGTGCTGCACCGGCTCAGAGCTAGGCTTACAGTCCCGATGCAAAGGCCTGCATAAAGACAAGTAATTGAATGTCTAACTTCAGCTTTTATGCCCTCTGGAATCAATTGTGATACTTTTTTTAGTAACCTTAAAAGCAAACGTCTGTCAAAGTTTCCTTGTAACACCTTGGTCTCACTGACTTGCTTGCAGTTGTGATTTCAGGACTGGTGTTGGTGGCGCTTGACAGCTTTTATCTGTAGCTACTGTCTTGCTAAGGTGGGAGAAGTTTGAACAATGCCATTAGATAATGTAGAAGTAAATGCTTTTCCAGAAATTGCTATTTGTTTATTGAGGGAGGGTAGGAGTGTGTAGGCTGTTTCCTGGGCCACCATTGTTGCAGTCATTGCAGGCCTGCTTGTGTCTCTGCCATTTGCTAGCTGGGACATCCAATTAATTGGACTGAATTTGTTTCCTTTTGTATCTACCCTTTCTAGGTTAATAGTTTAGAGGTATGAAAGATGAAAGTTCCTGGTACTGTGAACCTATGAACAGTTGTATTCAAAAGACTAGTCTCACTGCATGAAAGACCAGGTTGTCACACAACAGCTACAGGAAAAACACTTGAATTTTTACATCTCTTTTATTACAAACACACAAATTTTACTGAAGCTAAAATACTTCAATTCAAACACAAGGCCACAGAGTTCCATGCTTTTATTTGAGAGTATTATATTTTAATAGAAGTAAACAGAAGTTAGCAGTTAGAACAGCACTCCAGCACCACTCTGGAACACAACCTATGTCAAGATGCACCTGTCCCTCGTGGAGATGTCAGCCCATGTGACACCTGCAGAAATGCTCACAGGCAGCCCGTGGGCATCCTGTCTCTATACCGATGCAGTGGTGGCCAAGGTTGAGCTATACTTACTGAGAACCAGCCTCTGAGGTTCTCTGAGGCTCTCAGATGCCCATGCTGCATGGCCAGGTTTATGCCTGACAGAGCACATTTCTTCTACAGGACGAGTGTGGAGCATCCCTCAAAAGGCAGCTGAGATACAGCCACCCAGACCAAACATGAAACCAGAATTACCCACATCCTTCCCTGCAGGATCAATGTCTCAAGTTTATCTTCCTCCGCTTCATAAGGCAAAAAATCTGGGGAAAATCCTTTTCCCAGATTTTTGCTATAGCTCTGACATCTTGTGTAAAGAAATATAACAGTCACAGCTAAATTTAGGATAAACACTATCTTTTAAGCCATCTTTGCTTGATTTGCTGAATTATCTTTTTTTCCCCACAGATTTCTTTCTGGCTTTGCCTGTTTTGTAGGAAAAATACCAGTCTGGTGGTTTTGATTTCACTGAATTTGGAAAAATTTAGATCACCGGTTCTGCAAACGAAAATGCATATGAGCAGTTCTTTGACTAAAATGATCAGTGCTACTAATGACACTCATAGCTCTTTTGAGACTAACTTTATGTTTTATCTTACTGCAATAGAATGTAGTGAGCTTTTGAGTAATACATTAGGTACTACACAAATATTTTTGTAACTGATATATCTGAATATATTAAGATGCAGATGAGCAGATAGAGTATCTTAAACTGATGAACAAAAGTGTTAGCAATTAAAAATCTCTTCCAGGGATTTTGAAAATGTAATGAGAAGCAAATGACATCTCATTACACTAACATATTGAAGAAGGTCTGAACCTTCTCTAAAGTATTGCTCTGAAGGCTTTAGTTTTGATGAAGAAATTTCAGCAGCAGTTCAGCAGAAGTGAAGAAGTGGGCAGAGAATGTGCCTACATGTGCATGTGACAGTACTGCTGCTGGTTTTACTCACAATATCTGGATTAAAAGCCCTTATGCAGACTTCAGGCATATCTTGGTTTTGCTTGTAAAACCACCTTAACAATACAGCCTTCCTTGCTGTATTTTGCAGGATGTGGTGTTTCAGTTTCATCACACAACTACTAATGAAAAAGACACGTAAACAAAAATGATACATTCTGCTCTGCTACCATTGGCAGTAATATTATGACTATGCCACAAATTGAAAGATAAGCAGGTTACAGTGAGAGCTGGACTCTCTTCCTCCATACAGTTGTAAAGGAGGACTACTGCCATCAGATTTTGCATATGTGGGACAATGAATATCAAAATGAGCCTTTGCAAATACAGTGAACTATAAAGAATCTTGGGTGGAACCACGACAGACCCTTCCACAGGGAACGGTAGTGCTTTCGAGGATCTTAATAGTTGGCTATTGCAGTTCAACTTAAAGATTTAAATTTCTAGGAAGAGCTATAAACAGAAATCCATCTCACCCTTTTCATGGTCTGTTGCATTTGTGAACAAGGTTTTCCAAGCCCCAATAGTTGTATAGTAACATCTGAAAAGGATCTCTGCATAAGTGAATTTCCCAAAAGCCTAAGTTGCCTGAAAGAACTGACTTCCTACGGTAATGAAGGATTTTCTGAACAGCTGTGTAACATGTATTTCTTACATTCCCCTACAGGGTACATGCTCCTAAAGGGAACTAAAAAATGACCTTTCAGAAAAAGAGTGTTTGGAGCAATTACTTGCTCTTCAGCAGTCTCTTTGAAACTTTGCTTTACAGAATTAAACCTTAGAGATTGCTTCCTCTGTTTTTCCTTGAGGCATGTATAGTTTGATCACTGACATGCTCTCTCTGTGGGCTAAACCTAGTTTTATTTCTAAGAAAATGTTGAGCTCACTGAAGCATATAACTTGCCATACAGCATTATGTTCATTTAGCCCAGCTGTGTATCTGTAACTGTTGTCGATTCCCAGTGCTTCTGAGAAGATGCAAAATCAAAGCAAACTCAAACATATTTGCGACAGAATTGGGGTGATGGAGACTTCATTCTAATTAATAACTTATTTAAATTTTGTGTTTCAAGCTGCTTTTTTCTTTTAATACCTCTTATGTAAATAACAAGAATATCCAAAAATACAGTAATCCAGGACAATAGAATGTTGTCCTCCCTCTTAGACTCCTGCTGTGCGTTTTGACTTTAATAACATCCTGAAGCAGTGAGTTTTGCAGTCTATTTTGTTATTTGATGAAAAGACAACACTCAGAACTGTCAGCTACACAGCCTGCCTCCTCTTGTACTACAAGATTGAGAAAATGAAAGCTCTGAAACCACGTTCTCGATACTATTTTTATGTTTGCAGTCCTTTTGCTAGACCTTGAAGTAGAATCTATAAGGGAATATTTACTAAAAAGTGACCTAAAAATACAGTATTTCGTATTCACAAACAGCTTAATAAAACAGAACTTAGAAAGGAGGGAAGTAAAGGAAGGGAAATGGGATAGCAATTACGCTTTCCCTAAAAGAAAGTGGTCATAACTTAGAGTGGTCCCCTGATTTCTTAGGGCAGGTCACAGCTACTTAGGTAATACTTTGTTCCTTTACTCTTTGGTAATACTTTGTTCACTGGCACTATACCTCGAGTCCAGTGTATTGACCACCACCCTCAATCCAGGCTATTGTGTGTTGAAACAACACCATCTAATTTGGGTTGGTTGATTGCAGTCCTCTGCTGTCCTTTCCTACTCACCATCCTGATGGCTGTTGCTTTTTGTCAGTCACTTGTTAGTGATTTTGTGCTTTTTCATAGGAGATAACATATAAAGACACAAATAATCCTTGTTGCGCCAGGAAGATTGCTTTTTACAGTTTTCCCTTCTAGGAGCTGCTGCAACCCGAGGCTTAAAGGGAGGTTTTAGATTCAGATGACTGCTAACCCTGAGCACATTTACCCTGAGTTAGTTTGCCCAGGCTTTTCACACATTACTGCAATTACATCACAATTTCAAATTTATACCATGTTTTTTCTCAGTGTCTGAATTATGAACAGAAATACAACATAGCATAACCTTCCAAAAGAAGGTTTCAAGCCTGCTTCTTTCTGCTCAGCTCCTTTTGTACCCACAGGATGCAAATGGAGCACTCACCCCCTCTTGGTTTTCCATTCCTCTATAGTGCTCAAAGAAGGGCTGTCTTTGTTTTTTCAAGGGTTTTTTTGTTTTGTTTTGTCCTGTCCTAAGCCTCAGGCCTGCATATTTGAATCTCTTCTTATTTATTTAATTTCTTAGGCAAAATGTTCTAATTCAGTCACAGGCCTTTTTTTCCATGCCAGTTCTGTATCCAAATGTCTCCTAATTCTGTAGCCTTCTAGACTGCAACAAACAGAGCTGTACAGATTTCAGCTGAGATTGTATCATTTGTACATATATGAATCTTAAACATTTTGTTGATCATAAGTACTGCACTATCTACATTGATAGCTCAGTCTTTTTCTGGAAACAATATTTTTAACATATAATGTGCACAATTAGTTTTTTGTCTTCTCTACCTTGTACAAACTTAACTTGACATTGTGCTGCCTCTACACAAACACTGAGGAAATTTCCCTATTTTTGTGTAGATTGACAACAGAAATGAAGTTTGGAGGCACCGCTGATGCAATGAAGGAAAAAAAATCTCAACTGTTCTTAAATTATAGGAAATTATGTAAAGAAACAAGAAAGGGCAGATCTTCAAGGTACTAAACCTTTATTTTCATGCAAAGCCTCAATGATTTTGACTGGCTCCAGGTAGAAGAAACTCCATATAGAAAATGATGATCAATCAGGAGGGCAACCAGAGTAACTCTGCTCTTGACCTGTTAAGTGGGTGCAAGGAACATATTTTGTTTTAAAAGAAACAAAAAGTGAGCAAACCTGACGTCTTTGCAGGAGGAATGCTCCATCTAATCTAATTACACTCAGAAAATGAACAGTTGGACTATAGAGATGCATGCAGCAGACAGATGTTCAACCTATTCCTAGAATTCAAGTTTGGGATGTAACAAAATTTTGAATTTTCACATGGAAAAGGTTGTAATCACACCTACTGGTTTCAGTGTAGGCTGCAAGTAGCATTTAATGCCAAACATCAAATTTAATAATGTATCTACAGTCTAATCTGAACATTAGTTCAGCATATAGGAAAAAAACCCTGTTCATTGTTTAACAAGGTAAATAGCTGGGATTGGTATTTCTTCTGCCTTCATAGGGGATCTCAGTTTTATAGCTTTATTTTCAGCCCAGCTTTTGTCATCAAAGTAGGTTCCTCTGCAAGTTTACTAGATAACTTTAGAAACTGTTAGCCAAATACAACCAAATGCAACAAAGGTAGGAGAAGAAGAAATTAATATCCTAGAAATTTCATGTAAACATCCATCAGGAAAGAAGAAAAAGACAACTGAGGTGTTGCCAGCTGGGAAGGATTGACTGAGGAATCTAGTAACTTCTTCAGGGAATCCCCACCAGGCAGATCTGACAAGTTTGCCTCAGCCACAGGAAAGATTACAGCTACCCCAAGTCAGTCAGTCACAGGGCTCTGTTTCCAAGCATGCACAACCTAAGTCAATCTAGTTTCGTGGAGAAACTCAACTATTTTGTAATTTCAACTTCGGCAGCATCTGAAGTGTCAAATCTGCCCTTATGTACCACCCTTTCAAACTCTGTTCACCAGGTACCAGAAAACCATTAGCAGAATTTAAATCCTTAAGGGGACTAATTTCCCATTTCAGTTTAATCATATGTCACTGTTTTGGTACTTGTAATATTGTAGCCCATCTGGTTCCTCAACTGCCTTTGAGGTGTCCTTAAGGGTAGTCAAAGACTGCATCTTTCAATATTTTTTTTCTAAGGCAAATAAATACTCTTAAATCTTTCAGACCTTCTTCATACAGAGCAAAATGAAAAAGAAGCAGCCTTTAAAAATATACTTGGAGACACAGCACACTGAAGATCTTAGCACCCTAGAATTATCTTACCTTTCTCCTTTTCCTGCCTTGTTTCCTTTTGATGAACTTCAGTGAAGGGTGATGTGATCTGATAAGTTTCAATTGCAACATAGCTGCTGCAAAAGCATGTGCCCTCTTAAGGCTAAATTACCTTCATGCCTCCAAATTACATCTTTGTAGGTGTGCTGATGAGAAAGCTTTGATAGTATTCTGGTTCAGCAAATGAAGTGCCTTGATACATTCCTCACTTGTTATGCTTGTGGGATGGAAAAAATTAATCTCTGGGGATATCTGCTTCAGCAATAGAGCTGTAACTGGTTTTAATGACACATGCTTTTGCTAATATCAGCTTAGCCTTCTTCAGTTCCTAAATTCCTTCAGAAATTTAGAATGTCTGTGGACTTAAGACCTTGTACTCAGTACTGGCAGATTAACGCTGAAATAAGCCAGTGATTTCAGTGGAGGCATAGAACATTTAAAATAAGAGAAGAATTATATTCAGTCTCTCACTACCTCTTTACATAATGTTAATGCTGAGACTTTTTTGGGGTTTTTTGCTATTTTTTGAGCAGAGTTTCATGATTAAGGTTTAGCTGGAAACAGCTTTGGCAAAAATGGGTTGAGGAGACTGTTGTGGGACATCCCCTTTAAAGAGGCGATGAAGTGTTTCCTTTAGGCATTTTTTCATCTTTTGTGATGCTACTGGCGTGCCATCAAAAATGTCCCATATCTGGAAAACACAAACCTGAACAGCGTACTTCAATTTTCACTCTTCCCCGCCCCCCCCCAGATATGTAAGTATTCCAGAAAATCCCCCAAAATAAAAAAAGGCTGGATTTGTGAAGAAATATGTACTTCTGTTTTGAGGTTTTGACATCTACATTTTTGTAAATCTGGAAGATGACAAAATCTTGAGAACATATTTTGCCTGAAAAGTTGTAACACTCCTTCTTTGGTTTTGCTTATTCTGCTTGTTAATAAAGAAGCAAGTAAATGCAGTAAAATTAGAAGGGATCAGGACCTAAAAATACTTCAGTGATGGATTCCTAGTAAAATGCTCTACCTTTTATTATGATTTTATTTATTCACAAAGTGTATGGCTGTCTCTCAGAACAGTGTACATCCACCTTAGGAGAAACAAACAAACAAACAAACAAACAAAAACCCCCACAAAACACAAACCCAACACTAAAACAACCCCCAAAAGCATTTGCTTTGGCTCTAACAGGTGTATACATTTTTCAAGTTTTCAAACAGTTGGATCCAATTCCCTGGTGATCATACCCAGGTTTTTTTTGCCCACAGAAATAGTTTCTTCAAAAATGTTGTCTGGATTGGTGCCTTTAACTGCTTAGTACCTTACATACTATTTTAATTTGTTATAACATTATTTTGCTGAAGTGAATATGGTTATCAATGACTTTGATTTCCAGTGCTGTGGACATGGCACAGCTACAGTTACATTCTAACTAAATAAACACTGCCACTAAAAAAACCGTGCTGTCACAGCAGAACAACTTGTACGTGTCATAATAATTACAACTATGAATGAGATAAAAACAGTAAGTGGACACAAGCAGGAACTGCAGCTAAGTGTCAGCTGTTAGATGACAGCCATATGTATCAGTGAAGGCATGTTTGGGGGATATGACACAAGAGCAGCGACATACAAGAAATCAGACAGCTTGCCCCAACCTTAACTGCAAGCAGCTTTATTTGTTAAGCTGTCTCTTGTGCAATTACCAATTTGCAAAAAAAAAAATCATATCATTATAAAGGTGATTGAAATAATTGATGGAATGTAAGTGCTGCATAATACACAGTTTGTGTACAAAAATCAAATTAGCAAATTATTACAAAGAGATGTGAATCCTGATTCACTTAGAATGAATTGCTGAGATCCATATTTAGCACTTAAATAAACACACTCCTCTAAAAGTTATTCTACTACTCCCTGTCTTGAGTAGAAAAGGTACTAAAATTTGACTCTGAGATAGGTGGACACCACTGTGGTATCTTTGCTGTAGTACCAGAGGCTAAATACCAGGAAAAAGCCAAAAATCTGTCATTGGTAGAAGTCACCATGTGTGACAGACCATCAGTGATTAAGCCTTTGGCCTTCTTACTCACCCGGATCTTCTGATAGGCACAGTCAGCAAGAGCAACAGTGTTCTTAAATCTTACACGGGCAGGAATTGATTGGGCTGCAGGACAAAGCTTTTGCAAAACCATTTGGATTTTCAATGGGAAAGGTGTGTGCTGGCCAGCCAGGCTTCACAGTCGATGTTAGAGGCTAAGCCTCCTCCGCAGGGTGATTAAATCAATAGGTGGAAGGACAGCCTGACACGCAGCCAGCTGCCAACACTGCAGCTCAGTAGCAGATTACCCTGCCCACTGTTTTTCAGGTGTTTCAGCCAGGCTTTCAGGTGCTGATTTATCCTTTCTGTTTCCTGTGTGTCTCTGAAGAGAGAGGATACACCTTCCATGTAACTTTTTGCACACTAGGTCTGTCCTCCCTCATTACAACACTCATGCAGGGAATTATCCTGGACATGGACTCCTGGACTTCTTCACTGGAGCTGAGGATTCTGGAGCTGCTGCCCCAGTGCAGGACCTTGGCCCTGGAGGACACCTAAGTAAACTTCACACACCTATGGTATTTCAGAGAGGGAAAAGACTAATTCCTCAGGATCATATCATATTTTGCCTTTTGAACTTGATCAAAGATGAGACTGTACATATGCATGCAATAAAGGCGACTTGGAATACTCAATGTTGCTACTGGAACCCTTTTATTTTTATTGAAATCTGGTATGTTAATACCATGCATGAAAAATAATTTTTGGAATTAGATACGCTTAATTTTAAGTGACAGACAAATTTAACAAGAGACACAAAAACTATGAGTTCAGATGTTTATTGTAATTTCACCAAATATTTAAAGTATCTGTGAATTGGATTCATCTAATGACCACAGAATTCTTTAAATTCTGTTTGTTTCTAGCAATGACTTTAAAGCGCAATCTAACATACTTGTTGGAAAAATAATTACTATTAATGCCCATTAAGGCAATGTATCCTTTTACTGTTATTCAGAAACTAACAAAAGAAAAAGCAATTTGGTTTTAGACCATACAATTAGTAACAGTAAAATTATCCTACAATAATTTTAGACAATGTCAGGTCTGCTTCTGTAAACACATTAATAGCTGAGTATGTGTGTTGAGTCATAAGTATAATTATTCCCAGAATGGCTGCCTTCCAGGCATGTAGGCTGAGTCCATGTATAACTTTTCACGTTAGGGGAATGGTATGGGCAGCACTACACTTCTATCCAGGCTGATGGCACAAATCATAATTGAATTAGGCAATGTCAAGGTGTTTTGTATACCATTTGAAAATTTAAAAAAAAAAAAAAATCAGAAATTTCTCATGGTGGCTTTTTTTCTTAGTTCTCCCTTCCAAAATGCCTTGTGTAGTAAATGTCCCTTGAACTGTACATTTGGCTTTGGTTCTAACACACAACCAGGTATTCACTGACTGATGTTTTATGCTTTTGCAGGTGCACTGAAGAAGAGAAACCTTGGCCCAAAAATCTTTACTTTCTAAAAGGATTCTAGGATTGATTTCTCAGATCAGGCAATGGAAGTTTAAAATCTGTTTTTTAAGGAAGAGCTGGGGTTTGGCATTACTGCTGGAAGATAAACTTTTATGCCTTGCAGTTACAGCATTCTTATCATTAGCTTTATCTTTATAACCTACCTCTTAGAGAACTGTGTAATTTAAGTTTATAGGGGTATCTGAAAGCTCTCTTTATTGCCTGTAGTTCTTTCTGTAGTTTCAGTTTCATGGCTACAAAGAATATGATCTCTAACTACACTTCTGTTTTTACTGCCCTGTTTTATCAGACAAACTGCAATTTTACACCTTGTTAAGGAAGCAAGGTGAGAAGAAAACCACATTATACTGTTGACAAGGGAGATAAGACTATTATTTACCTTGACATTTCTGAGCAATAATATTCTTCATGTAACAGGATAAGAGATAAAGCATATCCTGCAGTGATAATGCACAAACTGAAAGGAACTTGCTTCCACATGCTATCAACACCAGTAATGAAACCGAGCCCTAGTGCAATAATCCTATATTTGAACCAGTTCAGAATTTGGGAAGAAAGCAAGCCTTTAAATCGGTCAACTAAAGTAAACACATTTTATCTGTGACTGCAGTAAATCATACTCAATTTATTGAAGTGACTGAATGAAACAGGGTTTGTTTTCCCGCCTTTTGTTTGTTTGTTTCACTTCCCTTACTCTGACCTGCAGGTAAAGGCCATCTGAACAGGGAACAGTACAATGCATACTAATGGTGGCTGCTCCGTGAAACTGTGTATCTGCCGACGCTGCAAGATGCCTTAGAAGTTTAATGTACTGCAAAACACTGTTTCACACAAGGATGTTCTTCACAATGAAGAACAACAGAGACAAGGAGGAATTAGCCACCACTGCTTCTTCCTTGGAGCAAAATGGCACAAACAAAGCTGGAAATGAAATTTTAGCCCATGTGAGGAAACTGAACATACCTGTAATAGATTGAGATGTTCAGATTCTGTGGTGATGAGTGTTTAGATAAATGGCTGTTTAAAAGATACAACAAAATGCATAAAACTATAACAAATTAAACTCACTAAATGTCTTCAGAAAAAGTAATTACATTCAAGCTTATATCAATAATTCAATTTAATTTCATAATAGTTTGTATTATCTGCTCATTTGCCTTATCAGAAAGTTGTTTAAATTTTGTCCAAAAAATTAAAAAAAATTAGTCAGTGAGGCTCCCACAAATTCTCTGGGGGATTATTCCTTGTTTGCCAGGCTGCTTTCCTCCTCTTCCCCTTCTCCCCACCTCCAATTCACCCTAGAGTGTTCATTTTATTATTTTTGAAGCAGCTTTTAATTGAAAACTCCTCCTAGTTCTTCCCGCAACCTCTCTTTATCAGACAGCCAGAGGGCGAAGTGTATTAATAGCAGCTGCATGACTCAGAGTTGGTAGCTCGAGTGGATCCCTTTGCACTGAGCTTTGCTGTTTGGCCTCCCAGCTTGGGTTGCCGCTGAGCTCAGGGAGCACCTTCACTTCCTTGCAAACAAAAATAAACTGAGAAAGCACAGTGGGGGCTGGGATTGCCTCAACCTCTCTGTCCTTCAGAAGGATTCTCCTTACGGCTGTTTTCTTCCACATTCCCATTGGGACTGTATTAAAAAAAAAAGAAAATTAACAAAAAAAGGTGGGATCCCATCCACCAGCGTGACTGTTTCACACGACTGAGTGATGAAAAAAGAGAGAACGCCCATCACTGCGATGATACGGAGCAAAGGCAGAGGGTCAGTGCTCTCCACTCAGACTGCATTCCATGCTCTTTCCCTGAAGGCATCCCTGTTCTCATGAGCTATCACAGCTCGACCCTTCCCAGCCCCTGGCTCACCACTCACCCCGCTCCTGCCCGCCGCACCCCGGGGCTGGTGGCATCGCCAGCTCCGAGCCACCCTATCTGGCGAGACACCCGGCCTCCCACCGCGCCCCGGAGCTCACGCCTGCCAAAAAGACGGCGCTATGCCTGGCGGGGCTTTGGACAGAGAAAAAAAAAACCCACGCCGCCAACTCCCCCTCCCTGGCTCAAGCCTTTACAGAGGTTTTCCTTGCCCACCCGCCCGGCCGCGCGAACGGGAGAGCTCCTTCTCCTCATCCCCTCCTCAGACAAGCGAGCAGCGAGCTCCTGGAGGGCAGCTCTGCCGCTGGAGCAGTTGCCACACGCTCACGTAACACGGGCAGGGCTGCGCTCGGGTGGGCTGCGCGGAGTCCCCGAGCACCGGCTCCGCTCGAGCGCGCAGAGAGGCGCGANGCGCGGCACCGCGCCGCTCCTGTGCGGGGCACCGCCTCCGCCCGGGACCGGGACCCGGCTCACCGACCCCCGGCTCGCCTCGCGCTGTCGGGGAGCCCCGGGAGCGCGCCCCTGGCGTGCCCGCTCAGCCTCCGCTGCATTATTCATGTCTCCGAGCAGCGCGGCTCGGGAGGGTATACCGTAGTAGACATGTGGCAGTCGGGTCGGGCCAGCTGAGTGCGGCGGTGTGGGAGAATAATAAGGAATTACTTCATAAACAAGTGCTGTGGAGCATCTGTTGCTGTCTATTGTTTTCGACAAATGCGCGTTTTTAAGAGTCCTTAAGTACTGACCGACGTAATGGGCGCAGCGGCCCTGAATGAGCCTTTGTGCATTGTTTTTTTGAATGGATTAATGTTTTGTACAAGTCGTGGGCATTTGTAATTAACCTTGTCGCCTAAAGTTTAGCGCAGATAAGGGGTTTTAGTTTCAACTTTGTGGAATTCACTTGTCTTTTGGCAGTTTCTTAATCTGAACGCGAAAAAAAACCCAATCTCTTTGGACTCTTTGCCAACACAACTAATCACTTCAGTTGTAAGGTGCTATTAAGCTGTCTTTTCCAGTCTGTGTAACACCCTAGACAAGTATTTCGTGTTCCTCTTTCTGGTACAGGCTTTAAAAAATATTCCATTTTTTAAACTGAGTTACGGGAGTGGCATTTCTGACTTTTAAGTACTTCTGTCTCTGTGACTGGTTCGTGTTAGGCTTCAGCTGTATCCATGTATGTCGCTCTGGTTTGTTCCATCGGAGATGCCTGTCGCCGTGTCTGTGCCACGGGAGCGTTTTGGGGATGCGTGTGCCTGCACAGCGCCTCGCACATTGAGAAGATTGCAGAAATGGGGTTGTTGCTGTCAGCTCTTGGTGCGTTGGCACAGCGCTGCTGGGCAACGTGTGCTTCCAGGGAAGACGTGGAGTTGGTGTACAGTAACATTATGGCTACTGCGATGATGTTGTTTTTTAATCATTAAAGATGGGACAAGTAGTAACTGTTTATTGGATTATAAGACTTACCTCTATTGATCTATTGATTTAGCATAAGAGGGACTGTGAGAAAAATAAACTGCAAGTCAGTGCAATGTTCCCAGATAAGCAGCCTCCCAGCAAATGGCAGTTGCAAGGCAGTGGCGTATTTCCAAGCTTTGTACTGAAGTGACACAGTTGTTCTATTAGGTTGGGAAACTGGAGAGCAAAAGCGAAACATCTTTAGAAAATGGATGAAAAAATGACGTGGTGTGACATGTCTGGAGCTGTCCAGAGAGTTTTCATTGAGTGCTGACTCAAAGGAAAGGTGTAGAAGTGTGTATAGAGACGACGAAAAGAGTTCTGCTTGGACTGCCATTGCAGTAGAGAGCATTTCAGGGCTTGATGGTAATAGCACTGCCAGGAAAAGGTTGTTTCACAGAAAATTGGGCAAAGACGTAAAGAGAGTAAAGATTTGGATCCACCTACGAGCTGCAAAACTAGGAGGGTAAGACGTGTAGACGGTATGATGTGAGAAGTCAGTTCCTGGCAAAGTTCCTTTAGCCTTTGCTGGGCTAGGTAAATGGCCTTTCTTCTTCAGCAGCCTTGCTCTGCTTTTTGAGGAGGGGTGCCTCTGTTGGCAGAGGTGAAGAGAAAAGGTGTTGAAGGCATTACGTCTTTCTGTTGGATGTCTTAAATACATCAAAGCTGTCTTGTCGCTTAGTGTTGCATTAGAAGTCTGTGGGAGTAGAGGAAAGGGAGGATTTTCAAGTTTGTAAATGTAAACAAAGCTTTATACAAACTTCTGAAGAAAGAACTGATTGTGGAAAGATACTGATCCATTAAAGCAGCACCCAGTGTATCCTGCGTGCTCAGTGAGTTTACTCCAGAGCTGAAGGAGCCTAGGTAAACTCTTTCCTTTAAACACTGATGAGCTGCATTTGTTGGCTAACTTTACCAATAGGCTAATACTTAGCTGTACTTTGGATTTAAAAAGTATTTGTTTTCCTTTCTGCTTTAGATATTTATTAATCACTCTGTGAAATGAAACCTTCAAGTCATGTTGTACAAAGAAAAAGAAATATGACATTGGCCCAAAAAGGCAGTTGATAATCTTTACACTATAACATTACAATTTAAGAACTCTAGCTAGTGCATATGGAGAATGATATGAGTGGCCAGTTCATGTTCATAAATTTCCTTTATTTTATGGAGCTAGTTGTAAGAGACAGCGGCATTCAGAAAATAGAATACTTGACTTTGAGATGAGGTATACCCAAAATTCTGGGTATATAACCTATTTCTTTGCTAATTGTATGTTTAGAGAAAGGATTATTGCACTTGGAAGCAACAGTACTTCCATAATTTTTGATGGTGCATCCAATGTACATGGTAAGATTGGCCATCCTGTCATTGTAGGACTCTTCAGAATCTTAGAATTATTTCCCATAGTGCAGTTGTGGGTACTTGAACTTAAGATTACTAAACTGCATAAACATTAACTGTATGTAAATTGTGTAGCACGTGTGAAACATACCAGTTTATTAACTGGCAAAACTGCAAGTAGTGCACAAATTCTTTGACTGGTATGTGTTGCTTTTAGTTGAATACTGTGTTGGCAACTGCCAGGTTTTCATTTTACTTCTGAAGTTCAAGAGCTCCCGTTTAGAAGAAGCACTTCATTCTTCAAAATGTATTTTCCTATAGATACATTGAATACATAAGTTGTACTTGTTATATTGCAGTTGTTTTTCAGAGACAGCAAGCCTATTTTAGGTGTTTCAGAGAAGGGAGGGTTGGGGGAAATGGTGGTTTCAAGAAGGGAATGATACAGTACGTAAAAAAAAAAGTTGATGTGTAAAACTCTGCATGTGATATCTAGCACTGGTCAAATCTCAATTTTTGCATGTTAGGTATACAATTCAGCTCTTTCTTTCTTTCTTTTTCTTTTTTTTTTTTTTTCCCCCTGTGAGATAAATGGCTTGTTTTAGTTCCCCCCTGGTTTGCTTATATTGCAGACAACTGTGTGGGCGGTCTTTCTGTCTGTCTGAAAAAGATGTATGCAGAAGTAAAGTCTGTGGCAAATGAACTTCTTTATTGGATTGCAGCAAGTGTGTCATTAGGGAGCTGTTAGTGTGAAAGATGATTGCCCTGCAGACATTCACAGACTGCTTGGGAGTAGAGAGACGTTTTTGTAGAAATCTGAGACCAGTTAGTCAGGTCCAATGGCCTGTTGCTTCCCCCGCAAAGATCTAAAACTTTAGGTACTGCAAAAAATAGAATGGGATAAGACTTTGAAAAGAAAGTATATCAATTTTAAATAATTCCTGTTAATAAATGAGTGAGTTATGTTGTTGTGGGTAAAGCTGTGTGGTCCCTGACATCTATCTGTATTTAGGGAAATAGATGGTAAACCTCTTGCTCGAGCTTAGGAGGGATGCTGCTGGAGAGACTGCTTCTGAGAGAAGGCCCTGAGCTTTCTTAGGGCTTAGGATAGGGATCCTACTTTTGAGTGTTCCATCTGTACCAGCCAAGTGTCCTGCTCGAGCCTTCTGCCTGCTGTCCCATCCTCACCTGACCTCAGATCCATGGCTGTGTTTATGAATGTTTCTTTTGAAAACAGCTGCTGCATAAATTATTTGACAGAATTTTGGCATCAGGCATTTTATGCACCATCATTTTCTGAAGAAAGCTTTCATTGTCGTCTTTCAACAATTGCTTTGTTTGTTGCTTTCTGTGGCATAACTAGAAACATGGAGATACCGATTTAAAAATCTTAACTGCCTTGTAGTGAAATAAATTGAAATCACAGCTTTTCATTTCGGGCGAGTTCTTGATGTTCTGGATGACTTTTTTTATCTGTTTGTGACGTGGAGCCTGCTGATACTTTTGTTTTTTTGGTCCAGAGTCCAGATTACTGCATATGCTCCTGAAGGTCCTGAGTGTTGTAGCACTAGGAAGTCTGCAAAGTCACAATCCTGTTAATCCTGACTTGGAAGAGGGACCTTTAGGATTTTAAATGCTCAAGTGATGAGACTTTATGCCTAGTAGGTCACAAGCTGGTTTCAGAATGCAGGAAGCAAACGGAATATCATTCCCAATCCCAGCTGACTGGGGTCTTTTTTTGCTGGTTTTTTTTTTCCACTATTTGCAATGCCATTTCCCATGAGTGTTAAGATAAAAGTAAGTCTAAGTAATTAGTTGCTTCAAAGTTAAAAATTTTGCATCTGCTAAATATAAATTTATCTGAAAAGGCATAAGTAGCAAAAGTGAACTGCCACTCCAGTAATGATAGTGGAGATACACAATACTTTGCCTGGCTGCAATTTCTGGTTTCTTTTGGCCCAATGTTTTCCTCATATTTGTTTTCTTTTTAATGTTAGCTGGTGCCAATAATTGGGAAAGATAGGGTGATTTTCATTTTTTCTTCAGTGTTTATTTGATGCCAGTATTTGCAGTTTTAAGTTCTGCGAACTTCTTGGTTTGTATATACATATAATAGTTACAATGTGTTTGTGTGAATGAACCGTTTCAAAATTGCACAACGTTTTGAATATGAAAGCATAAAAAAAACCAGACAGTTTTTTGTATTATATATAAAATGAAAACAACGGAAATAAGTTCAGCGTAGTTTGCTATAAATTTGTTTTTGGCTAAAAATGTTTAAAAAATTCTTTTTTTAAATAAATGTATATTTTTTTTTTACTTCAGTGAAAGATATTACAAGCAAACACTTCAACAAAAAAAATACGTGAGTTGCTGTTTGTTTTGCATAGATTTTTTTTTCTTCTGTTGCTCATATACTGTGATAATTTCTCAGGCCCATGAGATCTGTGGGACTAACAGTGAGACTTCATTTTTATTGAGTTTTACATAAGAGGATTCTTGCTTTTTGCTGATAACTTTGTTCTCTTGCATGCAAAAACACGTCTCCCAGTTGTGGTTTGATGACATAGGATTAACCTGTAAAACTCTGTAGTCACGTTTCTGATTTTAAAATTTACCTTAAGGTTTTAAAGTACATTTTCAAATAAATGATTTATGGTTTGTTGATTGTGTTATAACAAAGTGTTTGAGTAAATCCCAAAGCAAAATTGTGGGACATGTTTATGAATGAATTTGTAGTGATAAAATGTATGAGGGTATGACAGTCATTGCAGAAATTGCTAGACATGTTGTCTCTTAGAAAGACCTCAGAAAGTAATCATTTGATAACACAGGTCTTGGTCCTGTGCCATATGCTGTCATTGCTCTCCTGGAGACTGGGCTTCCTTATCAGTCATCTTGCCATACCCCTTCTCTTCAGTGCTTTGTAACTAAAGGCACAGGAAAGTAGTTGTGCTACTTTCTGTTCCTTTTGTACTGTTGAGTTGGCATGCTTACAAAATGGTGGATGAGAATCTAATTTAGTTTTTGCATCGTTAATTAACTGAGTGTAACTCTAGGGCTTCAATCTGCCTTCAGTTTTTCGAGCACGGAGCTTCTGCTGTCAGAGGTGAGCACAGGGATTACTACAACTTGGAATCTGTTAGCAGATATTAGAGCCAAGCTTGTTTTGGTTTCTGTTATTCCCTTGAATTTTTCCAAAGGGTACATTAGGGAAAGAAGGGAAAAGAGGAGGCAGTCTCTTCTCTGAAAGGGAAATGTGCTGTTGAATTTTTATCAAAAGCCAGTTTTTTTTTTCCTCCCCTGGAAGCTTTTGTGGCTAAAAAAAAGGGGGAGAGAGGAATAGAGGAAAAATGTATTCATAATGTTCAAAAATATGTTTAACAGTATCTTAGAATAGTAGTCTTACTGCTGATGTCCAGGTGTTAGAAAGATAAATGACTTGTCAGTAGAATTGCCTTATTAAGGTTTAGGGCTTGACACTCTTTAACCGTCTCATACCCAGGGGGAAGTTAGGAAAGTTTGGGAAGAAGGATGTTCCACTGATAGTGGGCACAGGGAATGCAGAATTCACGAGCCACAAGGACATTTGGCAGTACTCCCAAGATCAGGAAGAAACAAACAAAGCCAACTCAGCAACTGTGCTGAATCAGCTCCAAGTAGAGAAAAGGTAATTCTGGCAGGGGGAGACTGTGACCACAGCTCGGGGCCCATCGACTCCTGAAGCCCACCACCCAAGAGGGGAATGGCTGAGCATGTTCACAGATTGGCAGGAGAAGTGAGAGAATCATTGACCCAGTAGAAGGTAGAATGTTAATCAAGAAGAGAACTATGTAACCTGTAGCAAAAAAAGTGTGATTTCTTGGTTTGCTGAAATGTATGGAAAGTGTAAAGTTTTGATGATTGGGGTGCCAACCTTTGGTGGGTTCCCACCCAGCTCCCTGCTCTGTGCAGACCAGTATAAATAGATGGAAATGCCTCGGCTCAGTGTGTAAATTGGCACTGCACATCAGGCAGCGAGCCTGCATTTGGGACATGACTGATACTGTCCAGTTCTCTAGAGTATCTTCTGTAATTAAAAAAACCTACTGGAATGTAATTGTTTTTATGCTAGGCAAGCAGTATTATTATACCTTTAGAGCTGGGCTAGATTAGTTATATCATAATGAATGTAACTTCGAGATAGTGTTTTAATGTCTGCAGGCTGATTTTTCGTTAAACACAGTTTTGTTCCATATCAGAATGGTGCCATTAGATCTCTTTTTCTGTCATCTTTAGTCTTAACATTTGTTTTCTTTACCAGCCAACAACATTTATGCTTCTTAAATTGTTTTCATCCTTTATCTGTTTTTTTCAGTCCCTCTTTTCAAACATATCTCTACAGATTAGAAGAAAAAAAAAATAAAGTGCTCATGCACCTTAAATTGCTGTGCAAGTGTTTCTAATATTTACTGTATTTTTATTGCCAAGTAGCAAGGAAAATTAACTTCTTTTGTATTTTTTATATAAAAAGACTTTATTTTTTCCTTTTTCTTTATGAATGAAAGCTCAGTTACACAAAAGCTTGGTTTTGATAAGTGGATTGCTCTCAAGTATTCTATTTTTCTCTTTTTTTTTTTTTCCTTTTAAGCACTTCTGAAGATTTTATTCATCTGTTGGAGCTGTGGAGTTATAATACTGAAATCTCAGATTATTCTGACTAGCATGTCACACTCATTTTTCTTAATATAAGTGTAATTCCGGTTAATATTATTTTTGAAGACAGTGCAGTCTTTGGTGCTCCTTGCAAACCAGCAACAGATCTGATTTGTGGAAGTCATTACTGTAAATATGTGCAAGACGGTGACTAGCTGCTTGGTTTTTCTGAGTTAGAAGGAACTGAAAAGGGGGTAGGATAATATCTACCAATAACATTGCAAGCATATTTTTTCAGGGCATAAAAACTTTCTTGGAACTGAACACAAGAGTGAATACTTTTATTACCACATAGACATAACTTATAGCCTTCTGCTTAAAAAGAACAAAGTTCTGTTATTTTAAGCACAGCAGATTTTCTTCCATTTTTTACTCTGTTGGTGTACTTGCATTTCTTTTCATTTGGGAAAAATGACTATCATTCCTTTACTGAGAGAAATGATCAATTTTATAGCCAGGAAATACAGTTTTGATGCTTTAAAATTACATTAGAAGGTTGGTTTTTTTGTCTTCATGATCGTTCTTGTAAATAATGTTAAAGGTTTTTAATAGTAGATGATGTATGATAACAGGACCTTTAAAAAATTTGTAGCACTTGGGGAACTGTTGTCTCTTTATTGTAAGATTACTGCATAAATGTTCTACAAAAACTAGGAAGGATGTTACTGCTTAGAGACCTGTAGATTCTGGCACTGGCTAAATTAGTTGCTCTTTCTGTATGTCATCTGCTGAAAAATGTATTTTGTACCTGTAGAGCACTTGCTTACTTGTTCTGGAATTTGTACTATTTGCTATGATGTACATGAACTCAGTTTTGGTTAATTTAAAAACAACCCTTTTAATTTTGTTTTTGGCAGAAGGGGGCAAAGAGTTTTTGGAAGATTTAAGTGGACAGGAGACTACAGAAAACAAGAAAAATGCCGAAACCAGTAAGTAGCAGGTTTATATTAATCTAAAATCTAGGAAAGTTTTTACATTTTAGAGGGATAATCTTGTAACTGTTCCAGTTGTTTTGACTCTGCCCTTTCTAGATTTCGTAAGATTTGATCATGTACAATTGAAGTTGAGACAGTTTAGTACCAACATGTGGAAAATAAGATCAAGAAGGTTTGGTACTGCAAGTTGCATGGAGGACAGTTGGAAATGGGAGCAGTACTTGGGCCCGTGTGGCTGGCGGAGGAATGACTTTTCAGGAATTGTTGACTTTGACATGAGATGACTTACAGTGGTTAAGGGAGGCATAATTTGAGCCTGACTCAGTGTCTGTGAGAATCAGTGGAAGGGTTTGCTGCAGGATTTGGCAGGGGAAGATGGAACATGTGTAAAGTGTCTGCTCTAAGTTAGTAGTTTTACCATGGTAGAGGGTATCACATAGAAAGTAAGTTTTGAAGGGAGGAAATAAGCAGTGTTTATGATCTCCTGTTCCTCTCACTTCAGCTAAGATAAGGGTTCATCCACTTTCTATCCAAGGGGAAAAAATCTCCAGCTTCTGTTTTGATAATAATTTTAGAAGTCTTTGAGGAGATAATTATTCAGTAGGTTAGTTCTTTTTCTTCTGTTGTCATATTTTTGGATTAGGATTTCATCTGCCATGTGTTAGATGACTTTTGCTTGTCTCTTCCATTTGTATCCAGTGAGCAAACCATTCAAGAAAGGGAACTGAATTGTCAGATTATTTCTACTCAACTCAGTTGGTTTATGTAATAGCCTTCAGGCTTTCTTTGTTTACTGATGTTTCATTTTGGTAGCAGATTAGGAGCAGGGCAGGTCTATTGCTAAGAATAAATGTGTCTGTGTCCATGTGTATACACACGTACATCCCTATACATAGATATATAGAAGGTTTTTGCTATTAATCAGAAGTTACCTGTGTAAATCATGTGTTGTGTGCCAATATTTGGAACTGGTACAGCTCCATGAATATTGTGAGCGTGGGACTAAGGGTTTGAAGTTCTGTTCTGAGCTTTGCAGTTGGTCTGATGACCAACTGGCCATACCTTATCGTTTCTGTAATTTCTTCTTTTCCTGCCAGTGGATTAGGGGCAGTATCTTGGTACTTTCTGCAGCTGGAAGTAGCTATCTGTATCCTGCTCACTTGTGACAGAAAGCTGCACTATGAAGGGCAGGAAAATGAATTGGCAGCATACTGTTTTCTGACCTGTTTGAGTGCTGGCTAGGAGAATTGAGTACTGCCTTTGATAGAGATTCTCAACTGGAAAACTGTGTTTTAAAAATGAGGCAAAAAATCATTGTGAGCTCATGTGGTTTCTGAGGCCTTCAACTCCATGCAGCTGGAGAGCCATGAAGCCACAGAGGTGGTGACTAAGAAAAAAAAAAGGCCTGGGTGAGGTAACTTCTTTTTAAATTCTGGCACTGGAACCATGAAATTTAGGCAGGCAGGGTTCTCTCTATTTTAAGGACCAGAGAAAATTGAAGGAAATAAGAATTTTAGGGTTGTTCACAAGGAAAGCAATATCCGTAGAACTGCGATTGCAGTGGTGTCGAAAGAGCGCACAATCCACCCTAATAGTGGGTATTAGCTACCAGATCTTGAGAAAGAAGCTGGCCTTGTGCCAAAGATAATTTTTTTTCTTTTATAAGGGACTTTTTATAAAGAGTTCATGTGTCTCTTGATGATGTAGGTGCATGTGAGATCCTAGAAGGAAGCCAAGTGAAAGGAGCCATTATAAATGATATTAAATTGATTACATTTCTCAATGTCTTCCTGTAAACTGCGGGTTGCTGTAATTATAGTTGGTAATCAGTGAATGAAGAAGTAGCACACTTGCCAGAGGTTAAGTAGTATTACCTATAAAAATCAAACCTCAGAGTTTGTTCTGGTTGCTTCTTAAATGATAGATGGCTTTGGAGCTCTCCTCCCCCCTTCCCTCTTTTTTTTCCTTCTTTCCTCTTTGGAGACTGAGACTTAAGAGCCTAGCCACAGTTATGTTTGATGAATCTGAGGGTGTTCTTTGAAGAGTCTTGCTGTTCTGCTCAGATTTGGTAGTGCTGGACAGTAGGAGGTCTCTTGCTATGGATATTTACTGTAGCTCTTGGGAGTTGTCTTTATGGACAATCTACAGTAACCAAATGTCCTTCTAGTCCAGAAATTATTTATGCTTGTTGCTTATTTTTGACAGCTGTTGCAATAAGAGAGTCAGTGTTCTGTAGCTTTATTGCTAGAAATCATTTAACCTGAAAATTAATGAAATAATCATTAATTTTAGTAAGAGCTAAGAAAACCCAGTTAACATAACTGGTGAGATTTTTGACAATGTTATTTCTGTATTACTGTGACCTATTTAGGTTTTTTTTTCAGACTCTGCTGTAATGATCCAATTGATAGTTTTCAGAAGGTCTGGTAGTCTTGTAAATATGTAAACCTGTGCAGTACAACTATAAGTAAATTCTTCATGTTTTTTTGGGATTTTTTTTTTTTTTTGAGAAAATAAATAAGCCATAGATCAGTTTAAATGGAATCAGCACATGCTGTACCACAGAAAAGGCAATTAAATAGATTTGGTTTCACTTTTTTTGGTTTCATGTTGCAAAGCTATGTAGTATTCCATACAAAATTAAGTAAATGAAGACCAGTAGAAGGTCTTGGCATATTGAATTTTTGAGCAAAGAACTTTCATTTTTCCTGGAAGTCTCAGTCCAAAGTAAGTTTCATGCCACTGTGAGTGTTTCTTATACACAGTAGTAAAAGGTCATGTGTTTGGGATTTTCTGTCTTAGAGGCTAGTAGGTTAAATAGCTTGGGTGAAGAGGCTGCTTTGAAAGGGTAAAAGTGACTTTAGTATATTGTCCTGAGATAGTAAGGTAATATGTATCTGAAAAATATACATAATTGAAACATTTTCTTGTTTGATTGCTTCAGTATAAAGTCTGTTCCTTCACTTTGGCTGGGTTTATGACAAAGTGGCTTTCCAGTTTTTCAAGCTGTTACTCAGCATCTACTCTACTTTTAAAACCAAATAGTTTGTTTTTAAAAGAGACTTACTATTCTCAGTTCTACCTAGCAGTGTGAATTTCAGTTTCATTTAGCATGTTGTGATCCATCTGAATAAAACTGATGACTTTTTTGTTTAATTACATCTTTACTGCTGTAATCAAAATTTGAGCTGTTAATAGGGCTATTCTCAGTGTGCTTAGTTCTCATCTTGCTGAAGAACAGAATATTTGTTGACTCTCAGTTTCAGTGCTTTCTTTTTAAAAGAATAGATACAAAATGTTTCTCAGCTGTATGGCATTCTCACAGATCTGCACTGAAAATAGAAACATAGAAGCTAAAATTAGACATCGTGGGTTACATAACTGTTAATCATTTCATAGTCTAAGAAGATTAGATTTAATTGACTGAAATATTGCATTTATATTTACATTTATAGGGTGTAGAAGGAGTTAAATTATCATCTACTTTTGGTGGTAATTTGCAGCACTTTTGTACAAGACTGCAAGGTATGAGAGAAAGCAAGCATTGAGCTGGGGAATAACAGATGTCAAAGTTGCTAAGACTAAAAAGGATTTTTTTTTAAGATTTATTTATGTTATTTAGATAACATTTTATGATATTGTGTATTCAGAAGGAGTAAATAAAAGATTCTGGAATAATATGGTGGTTTAAAATTCTAGTATTTAGAAGATCAAACTAATTTCTGTAAGGTGGCTGAACTGAAATAGTGTATAAATTTTTTTACTACAGTGGTGTTACACAGGAAAATCTTTGAGTCTGTGTAATGCAGTATTTGAATTATGGCTTGAATTCATGATTTATTTCTGTAGTATAAATAGACAACTGATGCCAGCTTGGAGGACTGCTTTCTTTTGATTTATCTGTTAGTAAAATCTGTTTCACATTATTCTGTAGCCTTCTGTTCCTAATGCTGTTTAATCCTTACCTTTTTACCTTATCTTCTTCATCTACTTTGATGTTGGTACGGAGAGAGTGCTGTGTGTTTGTGCAGTCTGTAGAGCAGTGGGACTAATATACTGCTACTCTTAACACAGTTTAATATGCAAACTTGAGGTAGTAAATGGCTGAACCAGTGTGAGGAAGCTCTTTTAACAAACTTTTTTTGCCATATGTAATTTTCTTATGAATCAGACTGGTTTTTGTGGCTTTTACAAATGACTAATTTGTATTGCATTTATTAAACCAAAGCAAAACCTCTGGAAACCATTTCTATGTTATTTTAAATGGCATTCTTTCGAAGTATTGGTACCTACGCAGTTTTGGAGTTCATGATGAAAGCTGCAGTGCCATAACTAATATCTGCAAAGGATGGCTGAAGTACAGCAATAGGAAGTGTTAGATTATTAAGCTTACAGCCAGGTTTTGTGTGTGTTCCATGGACTGTATCTGTTTGAGGAGAGGTTGAAAGGTTAATGTGGTGATGGTGTAATTTTCCCTTAAATTGTGGATGCTTGAAGATAGGTACTACAGGAAAATGTAGAAATACTTTCTCAAGTCCTTAAAGGTGAAAGAATGCAATAAAAATATAATTCCCTTCTGAAGTGCATGCTTTTATTAAGTGCACATATATGTTTGTTGTTCCAGATATGTTCATTGACTGTACTCTTTATTGGTTTTGATAAATTATTTAATAGATAATTTATGGCAGAAATTTTTTTTATATATACTATTCTGTGAGCTGTGGCAAATATCCTCATAACCCATTAGCAACATTTGTTATCAAAACATCAGTTGCTCCCTTGGCAAAGAATAATCAGCGTGTAGTTCTTTAGTGTGTGTTCTTCCCTTTCCTTTGGCTGTGTTTAATCATTCTCAAGCAAGTCTGGTAAAATACAGATAAACTCAGACTGCTGCTGATGCCAAGCTCAAGAAGTGGGCCAATGTGAACCTCGTGAGGATCAGCAAGACCAAGTACAAGGTGCTGCACCTTGGTTGTGGCATCCTTCAGTGTCAACATGGGCCAGGGGGTGAACAGATTGGGAGCAGCCCTTTGAGAAGGACTTGGGGGTGCTGGTGGATGGGAGGCTGGACATGACTCAGCCATGTGCACTGACAGCCCAGAAAGCCAATGGTGCCCTGGGCTGCACCCAAAGCAGCGTGGGCAGCAGGGTCAGGGAGGGGATTCTGCCCCTCTGCTCTGCTCTGCTGAGACCCCACCTGCAGTGCTGCGTCCAGCTCTGGGGTCCCAGCACAGGAAGTGCAGGAAATGAAGGAAATGGTGTTGTTGAAAGAGCTCTAGAGGAGGATCACAAAAATGGTTCTCAGAATGGAGCATCCCCTCCTATGAAGAAAGGCTGAGAGGGTTGGGGTTGTTCAGCCAGGGGAAGAGAAAGGTGCAGGGAGACCTTATTGTGACCTTTCAGTACTTAAAGGGGGCTTATAAGAAAGGTGGGGATAAGCTTTTTATTAGGACCTGTTGCAATAGGACAGGGCTAATGGTTTCAAACTAAAAAAATACAGTTTCAAACTAGATATAAGTAAGAAATTTTTTATGATGCAGGAGGTGAAATGCTAACAGTTGCCCAGAGAGGTGGTAGATGCCCCATCCTTGGAAACATTTAAGGTCAGGTTGAATGGGTCTCTGGGCAACCTGATGTAGTGGAAGCTGTCCCTGCTCATTGCAGGGGGATTGAACTAGATCTTTAAAGGTCCCTTCCAAGCCAGACTATTCTGTGATTCTTTTTAATATGCAAACTTGAGATAGTAATTGGTTGAACTGGTGTGAAGAAGAGAGCTGTCAGAATCTGTTACAACGATGTGGGATCTTGGTGAGAGCAAGTTTGAAAAGCAGGCATCAAATGGATCTTGTGGTATGTGTCGTGGTAGCTTTCCAAAGCTTGCTACAGGAAACCTTTATGCATTTCTCTTGTCACCATTGCAAGAGCTCCTTCCTGTTTCTGTATTTGTGTGGTAAAGTTGGTTCAGATTAGTGCCTGCCCTTGTAATTTGTGGTACAGATAATTTCCTCTGTCACCAATGTCACATAAAGAGAATTGCTTCAAAGTAGCTGGATACCCAACAGCAGGTTACAAGAGTGATCATTGCTGAGGTTCCTGGGCCTTCTTTCTCTGCCTGTGTTTTCTCAATTCCCTGCCTTATTTATAAAGTGGAAACTTCCCCTATGACTCTTGTTAATATAGTTTGCTAGTTTTATTTAACTGACAATTCACCTGATACCGGAGGTTTGATTTTTGTTGAGAGGATGCCATGTGATCAAGGTTTAAATTAGGTTGGTAGACCTTTGGGGCACTGCAGGTTTTGACAAAAGTAACTTTCTTATTTTCCATGCCCAGAAATAATTGAAGGTGTGAAATAATGTTGCAAGTTTGTAAAGTGTGGTATTTGTATGCAAAAAATCTTAAGTCAGTCCAAATGCCTTCAGGCAGAAAATGAAGCGTAGTGTTAACTTTGTAAGTCTCTTTTTAAATAGTTCCTATCACAAAAGGTAATGTTGTAATGTTGCCATCATTGTTCTCGCAACTTTCTCATTAGAACTGAATGTAAATATTAATTAGCAGTTGAGTGATCTGTTAATTTGAAGTTCAAAGATAAACAGGAATGCTACAGGCTTAAGCAGTTACTGTAATGTGTGTAAGTGGCCAGGTGCTCTTAATGTCTGTTTGTACCTATTGCAGGTGTAGAAGCTGTGTACTCTTAGAGCACAGATTTTTTTGGGACAGTAACATCCAGAAGCAAACAGAATTCAGAGCTGTATTGAGTTTGCCTCTGTATTACAGCTATTATTTTACTGTTTGAGTATTCTAGTTCTCGTGAAGGATAAACTCTCAGGTAGTAATTCTTGCATTTGTACAAGATGACATTTGTTGTAAGGATATTTTTATAAGAAGTTTCTGCTGCCTGCTGCTGCAATTCGTTGAACTTGCTGTGCTTTGTGGATGTTCTGTGACACTTCTTGTTTTGGCAATGGTGCTGTTATATAACAGAGCACTTCGGCATTTAATAAAATTAGGTTTTAGCCTTATTCTTTGTAACTTGCTTATTTGTAACTGCCCTAAAGAAGGCTTAATTTTGTTAAATAGAAAAACTGCTTAAAAATTAAATTTTTGTAATTAAGGGGCAATCTCTCGTGCATAAACTAGTGCAACTGACAGTGAGTTAGAAATTAAAATTAGTTGTTTTGCTAGAGGAATTCTGTTCTATAAGGGTTTTTTTTTCTTCTCTTGAAATGGACAGGTTGGGAGAATCTACAGAATACATCTTTTCCCCTCTTCCTGGCACCCACCCTGTATTTTTTTTTTTTGCAATAAAATTAAACTGTCTTTTGCTCCAAAGTATTCAACTCTTGTTCTTTATCAGTGTTTGCACACGTGGTAAAGTCAGCTAAGCCCCTTCTATCATTCTTGTTTGCAAGTCTATAACCTAGAGGTCCTCGGGCTCCTGCTACTCTTGTCTTGTATATCCCCTTTGTGCCCGAAGTTGTTTACCTTAACACTAAAGATGGCAGTGATCAAGCTTCACCTGTTGCATGAGGACAAACTGCTCTGCAGTTTTCTTTTCCCCACCTTAGGTCTCCCTTCCACGTTTTGTCTTGTCTTTTCCAGACACTCACTCCTCCAAGTATTCCACCTGGTGGCAAAATTAGGGAAATAGTCAATGGAGATGGTTTGCACATGCATAGATCAAGTAGTGTAAGAACCGTAATACAAGTCCTAATTTATTCCTGTTCCCTTTTTTACAGTAGAGAGAAATTGGAATAGATCTGTGTGAGTTTGGTTTTTTTGCATTTATAGAAAAGTATATTTGACCTTTAACACTTTATATTCCTATGCACTAAAGATAAATAAAATGTGATACTCTGGCAGTAGAACTGTAGGACCATTCTAACACTGAGAAGACAGTGCTGTGCGTTTAGTACTTCGTTCTGTTTCATGGAAATTCTCACTTCTGTATGTACCAGCTAAAGAGAAATTGGAAAAGACTGTTGTATTTCCAAGTAAGGCTTCCAGTTATCTCCTGCAATATTTGACTTCTTGTTTTATAAGAAGTAAACCCAGTGATTGTCAGGAGTCATCTGGAAAATGGTCCTCCATTTCAGGAGAAGGAAGTTCATTGAATGGTGGCGATTCTTTAGTCTTGCAGTAAGGGAGTTGAAGGGGGTTGGTACTAAGGAGAGCTGACTTCTGTAGATTTTCTTTCCATTGATGAAAACCTTCTACCAGTCTGTCCTGAAATGTACAAGCTCTAGTCCTGAACACTTTGACCACCAAACTGCTTGATTTTAGAAATGGCAAGCAGGAGGCTGCTTGTCTTTTTGTATTGCTAGGCATAAATACCTTAAAATGATATGTGTGTGACCAAGAACTTTTTCTTTTGCATGCATTCGGGAAGCCCTCTGAAAGATAATGTCCAGTAGCTGAGTATCCCAATGTTCTTCAGCTGTTCAGTAGTGATGTCAGCTGTCCCAGTAAATTAATTTTGAACTTTTTTCTCTTGTTTAACCTTCCAACCTACTGGTAAATACTATCCTGATTATGCTTTTATACTAAATAAAAGATGAGAATTTTTTCAGATTCAAATTTTCTGTTTTCCTTACTGCTGTGTTCTGTGTGTAAACCAGGACATTAAAATTGTTGCACTTAGTTAATGTTTCTTACAGGCTGGTCACAGGATGTAGAAGCATTACACTGTTACAGTATGATTTAAATATTTCCTTATGTTCTGTAGATCAATGTCAGAGTCACCACAATGGATGCAGAGTTGGAATTTGCCATCCAGCCCAATACAACAGGCAAGCAGCTCTTTGATCAGGTAACTTTTATGTCTCTATGTATATATGAGTACAAACACATAAGAGTATTGTGGTTATTAAGGCATAGTCTGAAAAAGTTGTAGTGTTCTCATGTACAGATTGTTTTTCCTTATGCTATCTAAGCTATGCTCTGAGTTAGTGTGAATTTCCTCATTACTTCTCATGGAATGTATTGAATTCAGAGACAACTCTGAAAATATGTTACCTGTGAGGCTTCAGAGAAATCGTGTATAGAACTGCTTTGAAATAGTGTTTTTATGTCTAATAATATTATAGTTGCTACTGCAATATAGTTGTTAGAATTGCATATCTTAGAAGTATTTATGTAACAGTAAGTTCATTAATGAAAGCTAACACAATTGTTTTCCAGCAATGGATGCTGTAAGATGGTTTTTCACTTCCCAAATGTTAGAACTAAATAACGTTGTTCTATGAACCAGTTTGGAATTTATGTTAAAAAAAAGGAAACGAAAAAAACCAAAGAATAGTTGAAAATGATGACCTTAAAGTGCTTATGGATTGCAGACCTATCAGAGCTGCACACTCTTACTTGATGGTGTGTCTGTTGTACATCAGTCAAATGGACAAAGTGAATGATTTCTTAAAAAGGGTTGTTTTTGCACTCATGTGATGTTAGTCATCACAATCTTGAAACAAGTTTTTGATCTGTGTTGTGGAGTGTTACAGGAAACATTAAGAATAGAATCTTGTCAATGTGTTGTGTCATTTTCTAACAATCTGCCAATCTATTATCTAGATCCAAGATGTATGTGTTTATTTAGGAAATGTGGAAGTATCTGAAATTACTCTTCAAAAATAGTTTAAGTAGATCAACAGTTGTCTAGTAGTTGTTTCTGTCCATTCCACTATAGATGCTTGCAGTATGTAATGATAAGTACTAAGGGAAAGTAACACATTGAAAGAGTTCTTTAAACTTTTAGTTGACTTTTTAGAGTCAATTAAATGTCTTATTATATAAATTGAAAAGAAGAGAATGCTTGTTTTAACACTGAACTTCTTCTTTTAGATAAATGAAATTGCCTTTGCGATTTTTCTTTTGAAATGACTGACTCTTAACACTTACTGCCTGCCCTTTTCTCTAACATCAGTAGCAGTATATCTTCAGCCCCTACATAGGAATAAACTTCATGACTCTTAAAAGGACTTCTAAGAAGTGGCTGTCCTGCTTTTTGTCTAACCAACATCACCATCAAATAAAAGTACGGTATTCTGTGGCAGAGAAGGCTCAAGCTGTTACTTGTCTTTTGCCAGCCTTTGCTATCTTCTGCCATGCACTGTTGGGTGGGGTGACATTCTGCTATGTAATGTCTTGTGCCCAGGTAATCAGGTTCATCCAAATTGGGGCATTTGCAAACAGGGAACAAAGATACAGTTCTGAATTTGTTATCACGCTCTCTTCTTTGTTCCTCAGTTCTCTGTGTGGTGTTTGACATCTCACCAGCTCTTACCTCTGGAGTTTTAAATTGAAAAAAATTTAGGTCAAGAAAAATTAACCAGAATAGTTGTGTGTGAGAAACATTTTCAGCCTGAGCTTAAATTCATGTGTGAGTTCTACAGTGTAACATCAAGAGCTGAACTGTATAGTGAAACCAGCATGAAATTTTCAGACAAAAAGTTATCCTGTTTCTGTATAGAAAGAGAGTTGAATAGCACTGTTATTGAAAGGATTGGCCTTCAAGGTTTATGCAGAAGTGGTGAACATGACAAGCAGGTTGGTTATTGCTTGCAGAAAATAACCTCTCCATGAATTCAGCTGTTATCTAGTGCTGCTCTACATTTTTGGTGAACAACCTTTCAACCTTTTATCAGCCAGTGTTCTTTTAAGCTTTTGATTGGTGTTTTCTGGAGCTGTTGATTTGTTTCCCATTCTGTATGTGTGTTCTCATCATCTTTGTCTGCTAGCAGACAAGAATTCAGCATTTGAAATCTGTAGTTTTCTCTTCTCTTCCATTGTCAAACTCAGTAAACTTCTTATTTATTGCACAAGTTTGGTGTTTTGTTTTTTTTTATTACTTGCATTTCAGAAAGTGTTCTAACATACCTGTAATTGGTCCCTCTGTCTATCCTGTCAGTGGTCAGAATAGGCAAGAGGGGATCTCTCCTCCTGTAGTCAACCAGTTAAGCAACTATAGCTTTCCTAGGAGAGGAAGAACCCTGTGAGGGATATGTTTCCACGCACTGGTGGTAATCACGGGGAGTTGATCTGTTGTGCTAACACTGTGCATTAGTAGCTTTTGGTTCACTGTAGTTGCCATTCAGAAAGAATGTGAGGGTTGTCTCCTTTATTTTGTGTTGTACCCTACTGTCTCAGATGCCTCCGAAGCCACCTTTACAGTCTTTTGGAAGGTGACTGTTTTGAAATCCTTGTTAGGTTGTCTTCATGTGTATGTTGTGATTTGCCCAAACATACATTGTTCAGATTGCTTTTCTTCTCCAAAGTTTTTTTTGCCTATTAGTAGTCAAGTTGTAGGATGTGATGGTGGATAAATCTGTTTTGAAGATGTGATGAACACTTGCTTGAAGCTACTTAATGGAAGTTTTTAGCCAGAATCAAACTCCTAGGTTTTTCATTCTGTACTTACTTTTCATATCATGCTACTGCAGTGCATAAGTGCATGTATTATCTTGGTGCAAGGTTTCTCTTTGCTTTGAGCTGCGAGGCAGTGTAGGCAATGCTTGTTCTTTATTTATGGATTCTGCTGGTTTGAGTGTTGATTTTGCAAACTTGTGTAGCTCTGCATTGCTGTATCCAGGTTGTCTGTATTTAAATCATGATCATCCCAGGGGCCACAGTTAGTGGGTTGAGAGCAAAATGTTGATGTGAGCATAAGCACTTGTCTCTTTATGCCTTACGGGCAGAGCTGTTGAGCATCTGCAGTTCTTTGCAGCTCAGAGAGCTGATAAGGTACGAGGGCTCAGCTTGGACAGCTGCTAAGTAGAGAGCATTCTCACTCATCTGATAAAGCCATAAGTAGTTTGATCAGCATTATGTAGGAGATCTGTGCCAAAAGAAACAGCAGGTCTGAAATTTTTGAGTTGCGACACCAAATTTAATGTTACTTGGTACCGTACTAGTAATGTATACCTGTTCTTAATGTTTCTTATGTTCTAAAGTAAATGATGTGGGAATTCTAGAGGAAATAACCATGTTCACTAAAAACATCTATCAGTTGGATCCACAAGCATTGTCCATTTTGTGCTTTGGACCTTGAAGGTGAATGGATAGAGGAAGAAAAAAGGTGCACACTCAAATGGTTGTTAAGTGATTGTGCAAATATGCAAGGCAGCAGAAGTAAGTTTGCGTAGTTATCTTATGACATTTTCTAATTTTCAAAATCTTAATTTTGCAACCTGATAGTACTACTTTAAAATGGAGGAGGATCTATGTGTAAAATTCTATTTACTTCACATGCATCTGAATGCTTCCATAAAACAGCCTTCAGTAAAGCAGCTTGGCACCATGGTCCAACCTGAGGACATATGTAAGTACTACCATACGTGATCTTTGGAGCCAGAGTTTGCAGTCATTTAATAATCTTTGCTGGACCTTTCTGATTAATTGCTTATTAAATCCATATGTGCTTTTGCTGTGCAAAAGACTTGTAAAATAGTTCCACAGTTTCATTATACTCAGTAGTAAAAGTGATTCTTTTTGTTTGCTTCGAGCCTGCTATGTCATGATTTCTGTTGATTCTCTTAATTCTTACATTGTGAGAAATTATGAATAATCATTCCCTGTTTTCCTTCTACGTGCCATGCAAATTTTATAGACCTGTATCATATCTTTCCTTATTTCTCTGTCAGTAGCCCTAGTTCTTGTCTTAGCTATGCAGAAAATGTTCCAAGTCACTGATCATTCTTTTCAACATGTCTGAAACATTTCCAGTGCTGCAGCATCCTTTCTTATAAGTCAATGTGACCATTCCTTATGTAGAATTAGAGATTTGTGAATACCATACATGTGTATAGTAATGTAATGGCTTTCTTGCCTTTTTGCTTTACAACTAGAACTTTGTTCACATAATTTGTTGTCTTTTATGTACAGTGTTTTGCTTTTATTAAATATGATCTTTATTGAGGTTCGTCTTTTTACTGTTAGTCACAGATCTTTATGGAAGGTTTTTACAGCAGATTTTGTCACATCAGTTTCATCCTTTTTTGAAGTCCTGGGGGACTTCCCTAGCGGTTACACTACAATTCTATTATGAAAATGTCTTGGTGTTTTTGTCTGTCTTTTTAAGTAGTGTATCTATAAAATGACTTTCCCTGTATTCAAGGACAATTTTGCTTCTTTAGTAGCTTTTGGTGATAGACCTGATCAGAAATCTTACAGGAAAGTGATGTATGTTTAATTAGGTAGATCATCCTTACCCCTTTTATCATTAACTCTTGGAAGATGGCAGAAATATTTGAAGGAGGCAGTTCATCCTCAGTACATCATACTTGCCCACAAATATTACTCTTTATTATCGTTTCACCAGTTGTCTTCTGTTGAAGTGTACTCACTTCTCCATAGGTTTGCAGATCACTTCCCAGATGTGCTTTATAACCTCAGGGTCCTGTTACTCCCTTCTGTTCCTCAGGTGCTGATGTACACAGTAAGCTGCACGCTCCAGTTGGTAGCTTGGAGCGTTTGAGTTTATTTAGAACTCTGGGGTTCCCTGAACCTGACATTTTGTACTATTTTACCTTTTTTTGTTCTTGTAAGACTTGATTACATTTCAGTTTGAAATTGTTTATGTAGCTTTATTAAGCTACACAATACCAGTTAAAAAAATGTATTGTGGTGATTACTGATGATTATGGCTCATTTATCTTTAGGTGGTGAAAACTGTGGGTCTTCGTGAAGTCTGGTTTTTTGGGCTGCAGTATGTGGACAGCAAAGGCTACTCAACTTGGCTGAAGCTAAATAAAAAGGTAACAATTAATTCCCTCATATTTAGCCAAGTGTTCAGTTTGAGTATACTTTATAAGGTTTGCTGATTGAATATTTTAAGTGAGGTGTAGTTTTCAAATTTAACTGAAAAATAGCTTTTCATTTGCTTTAAGTGATGACATACAGTCTTAAGTTAGATTAGTTATAAAAGAATATGCAAAGCTGCATCAATATTTAATTTGAGGAGACAGTTTCCAGTACTGTGGAATGCATGCATGCATGCATTAGGAAAACTTTAATTCATATGATTATCCCATTTTCTTGTAGCAAAACATAACAGAATAAACATTTTACAGTTTGGGTGTGTGTATGGGAAGTATTTGAGCTTCAGGAATTTGTATGCATACAGCTATAGATTTTAAACAAGGCAAAATAATAGGCTTCTAAACTTTAGGTATCTAATAGGTAGATTGTAGGATAATTTATCTTTTTTTTCCAAACGGCATTGAGTACTTTGTATCTCACAGCTACTGGGAACTGGGTCATTTTACTTTAAATTGTATTTATGAATTTGAATGGTCACTTCTTATTTTAGTATTGACTGTCAGATCGTTTGTTAATATCACTGTTTACAATGGAGATACTTGTTTTTTAGTTCAACATAATCAAGAATACCTTTTTTATCTCCAGTATTAGGAGGCAAATTGGGAGGGTTTTAGGAGCAAGTCCCACTGTCTACACTTACATAATCTTTGCTTCTCCTCTGTGGTAAATCTAGTGAGTTAAGCCTGCTAAGCACCAAATCTGTCTCCTAGATTTTCATATGTGTCTTGTTTCATACACAATAAACATTGTAGTACTACAGATGCTTTGTTAGCTGTAATGGCTTGTCCAAATCATTGGAGACTATGGGATTTATTGCATCAGTTGTGGAAAATGCAGAAGACATTGCTCTATGAAAACCTTTGGCAATTTAACTTGCTGGTACAGTTCAGAAGCAGTTGAGGGTGTGCTCATTGTTTAAACTTTGACTAAGGCAGTTATTTATCTTTTCTTTAGAAAAACTTGTAACATTTGACTCTGAAATGCATCAAATTAACTGGCTCTCACTTTTAATTTACTATTTACATATTTTCAGTAAATACAGATAAAATCTGATAAAGACTAGATGTGCAAGTAAGATTTTATTATGGTGAGCACAACTAGTTTTTCACTGGTGAGACTTAACGTGAAATGCTGCATCTGTAAATAATGCATGACAATAATGAAAATTGAGCAAAACTTTAAAAACTGACAAATGTTGAATATATATGTACTTATGCTGTCTTAAGTGTTTAAAAGGTTGTATTTATTTTATTTTTGGTTTTTGAGACTTCCTACAAGTTGAGATACATCAACAAATAGATACATCATTTCATGCGTAGCAAAGAGGTTTTAGTGGGACTGGTAGTGCACATAAAATTAAATGTGTAATAAAGTGGTGAATTGGGATGTGTGAGAATTACTTTACTATGAATGTACATTTTAACAATTACTTTCTTATGTTAAAATTAGTTTAATTTTGAATGTTTTTGTTTTGATCATAATTGGTGTAGCAAGCTGAGCACAAATGAAATGGAATTCTACACAAAAATGAGTTTTTGTTGAAATCTGAAGGAGAGTAAGTCTTAAGACCACATCTGATCTCTTTGCAGAAATCACAGTTTTAAAGCTTGTCCGTTCTAGAAAAATAATGTGATTAAAGGAATTAGGGTTTTTGCACAGGAACAAAACACATATATTTGGTTCAATGATTGAAAGACTTTTAAAAGAATCCAACTTTACACTCACACTGAAGAAATGTGCTGTAGTTCTTGCTAAAGAACCATTGTTAGACCCTAATTTATTACTTCCTGCAAATCATCCTTGGATATAGTTTTGATCTTTTTCATGTCTATTACAACTTCTTCGTTTCTAGATCTTTATTGTGATAAATACAAATTCACACAGGCCTACAAAGAAAAATCTCTTAATCAGCCTTTAAGTAGTATTTCAAAATTGTCTGGTTTGTTCAAATTGATGTACTTGTTTGTGCCATGTGAACCTTTCAGTGAGTTCCACAGTGGGCTTGTCAGGAAGCTCTGGGTTTCAGTGTAGAGGAGCTAAAGAGTTAAGTACTACTTAATCATATTTAATTTACCATTTAGTGCTCTTTTTATTTTTCTCCTTATTCCTTTCTCTCAGGTAACACAGCAAGATGTACGGAAAGAAAATCCTTTGCAGTTTAAGTTCAGGGCCAAGTTTTTTCCAGAGGATGTATCTGAAGAATTAATTCAGGAAATAACTCAGAGACTTTTCTTCCTGCAAGTCAAAGAGTCGATCTTAAATGATGAAATATATTGCCCACCAGAAACTGCAGTTCTTCTGGCTTCTTACGCTGTCCAGTCCAAGTATGGAGATTACAGTAAGGAGATCCATAAGCTGGGCTACCTAGCCAATGACAGGCTTCTCCCCCAGCGGTGAGTGAAAAGGGTTTTGCACCAACTGCTGCATAGAAACTTAACTACAGCACATTTTTAATAAATAAAACATTAAGCGGTAACACACGTTTAATGGTGGCTTTCTTAGGGTTCCTCTTTTTGCTAGTAAAATTTAGAGCCCCTAATTTAGACTTAGAGTAACAAAGAAGCCACAAGTTTCTTGAGACATATATCCTGTCCTGTCCACAAACACCTGCACAGATTTAGTTGAATGTATTTCCAAAGTACTCCAAAATCACGTAATGTTCCCGGCGCCCTGCGTCTGCTAAATTAAAATCAAAATACTCCAGTAGAGAAGTAACTAAAATTTGTCTGATACTCTCTCCTTTTCTCCATGTTTTGGTACACTTAAATGATAATTTCCTGAAAGTAAGGGTATGCTGCAAAGAAAATACATTGCAGGAAAGTGCTAGCCTGAACAGAAACTTTGGAAACTAAAGTGTTGCCATTGCTGTTGAGAATAAGCTCTTTTGTATTTGTCACTCATCTAGTTGGTTAGGGAAAGTAAGCACCAAGATTATTTTCTGTTTCTTTACACAGCTGAAACGATGCTCCTGATGTGTTTGGCATGAAGAGAAGCATTGCAACACAAATGTAGAAAGTTAGACAGTTTTGTTAGTGTAGATGAATACATAGTGCTGTATTGTGGACAAACATGTACTTAGTAAACATGTAACATTAGTACATTGTCAAAGAAATGGGAGCCATGCTGTATTTTGAGGTTTCTTAAAGTCGTATGCTTTGTCTCTTTGGTTTGAAAACTAAAAGTGCAATCTCACTTTTTAGCATAACTAAGCTTGAGAATTTTCTAGCAAAGAGGCATTTCAAAGATTGTGAGGAAGTATTGAAAGAAATACTTAGGAAACGCTTCTGATTTTTAAAAATCCTGGTGAGAAGCTTGAGTTTGGCTCTTTGCTTCCAGCTTGTGGCAGTGAAGTTTATATTTTTTGTATAGGCTTCCTAGAAAAATACCCTTTCTTAGAAAGTCAGGGAGGTGTAGAACCAGTAAAACTGTCATTACTGAGTATGTTCAGAAATCTTGGTTTTTGCTCAGTTATGATGGCAGTCTGTGAACACTGAAATGCTTGGGTGCAACACAAATTCATATACTTAAGGTGTTCCTTTTCAGTAGACAAATGCTCAGATGATGTTTTAATTGTCCTTTAAACCAGTTTCTTCAGGAATGCCTGAAATGCTGAGTGCATGGAATAAAAGCATAATAAAGTTATCAAATGCATTTGATTTCTTACTGCAGTACTACACTGAAAGTTCTAGTAGGCCAAAATATAATTCCATCATTGCAGCCGCTCGTAGATTAAACGTCAAATAGCTTTCTGAAGCTGGTTCCCTATTGATTTTATTTTAAAAGGAAGAATAAACAAAAAATTACACACAAAAAAACCCCAATCAGGTTGTCTGCTAACTTGTTGTAATGTCTTACTTTTTCTTTCAAATGACAACAGAATGAAAGCTTGTGTATCTTTGCATACCTAGAGATTAATTTGCAAGCATTGTTTCCAGAAGATTCTAGAGGTGTGCATTTTCAGCTGTTGCAAACATTACATTTTATGACTTAGCTGAAAGTTGAGGTATGTGATGGTGTGACTTTTATATTACAAAGAATACAGAATACCAGGAAAAAAGAAGTGACTTTCACACTATTTTGGAAGTGAATTTGTTGAAAAACAAAGTTTCTGTTTCTGTGCTGAAAATATGAGCAGTGTACAGGAAGTCATCTTTAAGTTTGGTCAATTAAAGCTTATGTTGTGCTGTGCAACAAAAGGGGTTAAATTTGTAGTGAGAGTCATTTAATAGCAACAATTTCTATTCACAGTGTGTTAGAACAGCACAAACTGACAAAAGAGCAGTGGGAAGAAAGAATACAGAACTGGCATGAAGAGCACAGGGGAATGTTAAGGTAATCATGTAAAAAATGTTCACGACACCTTTCATTATTATTAGGGTGTATTTTGGGAGATATTTGTTTAGAAAGTGGCTTTCTTTTATTCTGACCAGGGTAGGTAGTTATGAAAGACTTCCATGAGGGCTGAGTTTCCAGTTAGGTTATGGGTTTACCTGCATGATTTCTGGTAAGGCTGTCAACTGCCTTTGTCCACAGTTGCCTGCCTGTAAAATACATTTAGTATTTCCTTAGCTCATGGGGCAGAAAGACAAAATGCAGTGATTGTACTCTACGTGGATATTAGGGTGTAGAGCTCTTTAAAAGTATCTGAGTCAAACTCTTTCAAAGAGAGTTTTAATTCATAACTAAATTTTACCCCAACTGTTTATTTTGCAGTAGTTCCCTTATTCTTACAATGTACTTATGATTTGTTGTCTAAACTATACCATTTTTTCTTCTTCATCAGGGAAGATTCTATGATGGAATACCTTAAGATAGCACAAGACTTGGAAATGTATGGAGTCAACTATTTTGAAATAAAAAATAAAAAAGGAACTGAATTGTGGCTAGGAGTTGATGCTTTGGGTCTGAATATTTATGAGCATGATGATAAGTAAGTGGGTAATACTCATTTTGCAGTTCTGTCCTAGGAGATACTATCTGAGGCTGTACAACCCCCACCTTACAGAGTGTTCAGTAAGATGTAGCAAAACAGGTTCTCTTTCTAATCTATATAAGAGATAGAAAAATAGAGAGAGATGTTAACTGCCAGAATGTTGGAATTTTAAAGATTAAGGATTCTAAAGAAGGGAAAGGAAGAGCAGTTCTAAAGAAGTTTAAATTTACATTGCCTCATATGGATTACTACAGCTAGACTGTCTTTATATGGTTTCTTCCTGTACCTTTCTCTCAAGACATTCCCTTCAGTCAGGATGAAAAGGACATTTTAAAGGGGTGCAACATATTTAATGAAAAACATTTGTAAGAGCTGTGACAAGGATTACAGATGTTGGAGCATGAAAAACTTGGATATTTAAAAGTGAAACCTTTCAGGCACCAAAGAAAATAGATCAGTCTTGTCCTGATAAAGGATCAGATAATCTGTTCTACTTGGAAAAGCTGAAATGTTTGAAATCTGAAGAATTTGGAACTAGAACAACAGACTTACTCTTTTCTTTCTTTACAAGCTCTTTTTAGTAGTATCTGATGTCAATAGACTGTTCACAGTGATTTGAAGTTAAACATGATGTGTCAAACTCTAGATGGGTGCAGTCAACTTTGGATAGATATACTCTGTAACAAAATTCTGTAAGCCTTAATTGCCATTAGATGGCAATGTAACTCCTGAAAGTAGGAAATATTCAAAATGTTTGGATCAGATTGAGCTATGAGGCAATTTTTGGTATTTCCTATCTCCTGATAGTTAGCAATCAAATATTAAATATTTTCTGATATTTATAATTAAGATAATATGAATTGAAAAAACTTTCTGTGCTGACAGACAAAAATATTTACTGCTGTGCAGCTGATGCATAACATGATAACAATTTTTGAATTTATTTTGCTTAAGATACAAGGGAAACAAACTTACCTTGAATTCTGAAAATGTAAGAACACAAATCTGAGCTAAACAGAAGTACAATGTGGCTGAAAGTTACTTTAATTTCAGTATTTGAAATGTCAGTTTCTCAAATTTAAATAGTTACTCTTTCAAGTGAAAATAGAGTTACCAGTACCATATAAAGAATGAGTACATGATCGTGATGTTTAGTATCTAGGTAATACTAGTAGAATAAGTCACAAATCAAAATTCCTTTTGTTACAATGCCATGTAATTTATTAAAATGTAATTAATTTGATGGAATATTTGTAAAAAGAAAAATCTACCAAAATAGGCTTGAACTGTTGTTAATGTTTACATTAAAACATAATGTTGTAATATTCTAAATGTAGCTAAGTGTAATAGTGAAAATGGTACAGACATAAGCCTTACTGAATTCATATATATATATATATATAAAGTGCACATCCTTGCTGCTTCTAATGAGAACTTTCTCTCTTTGAAGGCTGACACCCAAGATTGGTTTTCCTTGGAGCGAAATAAGAAACATCTCTTTTAATGACAAAAAATTTGTCATAAAGCCAATTGACAAAAAGGCCCCTGTAAGTAGGGTGTAGAATAGTATCACTTGCTATATGAAGGGATTTAAGCCTGCAGGGACTTGCTGTGGCATTAAGGCATGAGTAAATATTGGTGGCATGTATTACTTTTAATGATAGAATAGTCACTAATCAAAAGAAAATGTTCATTTTGAAATATGGTATGTTTATTTTCTCTCTTTTCATTCTGTTTGGTACTCCTAAATTGTTGGGGGTTTTTAAGTCAACTAATACTTTGTGGTGTGTTAACAAGACAGCATAAGATGCTAAATTCTCTGCCTCTTCCCTCCTGTTTTTCTTTTTTTTTTTTTTTTGTTACAACAGCACATTTCATGAGACTTTCTAGGTCAAGTGTCGTCAGAATAGAGTAGAGAACAGTCTTACTTTTTTAGAATTTTAAATAAGTAATTTTGTGTAAACCAGCTAATTTCTGGACTATTCCAGGTGCAATTTTGAATTCATCTTACAAGTTTCTGACAGTAACTAGATTTATAGATTATGGTGTTCATTTGCTCAAAATACGAAAAAGTTTTCATTTAACCAATGCAAGAATGCAGTCATGCCTTGAATCTTGTCATTAGTGTAGTTTTTTAGGTTAATGGGTATACTGGAATTCTTGTTTTCCTAGGATTTTGTTTTTTATGCACCCCGTCTGAGAATTAACAAGCGAATTTTGGCACTGTGTATGGGAAATCATGAATTGTACATGAGGCGGAGGAAACCTGATACAATTGAAGTGCAACAGATGAAGGCCCAAGCTAGAGAAGAGAAACATCAGAAACAATTGGAAAGGTAATTAACAAACTTACATGAAAAAGAAAAAAATTCTACCTTTTTAAGGCGTCATAGAATATTGTATATCTTAGAATTCTAGAAAAGAGAGAGCCGCTTTTCTTTCTGCACTGTTTAAGCAGGTTTGTGAATGTGCACGGCTCACCTGTCTTAATAGAAAAATGTATCTTTTTTGAGCTTTCAGCACAGTAATAGTAGCTGTACTGTTGTTCCCCATTATGTATTTTGTGAAAATCTTACCTCTCTGTTGCTTGATTCTTAGGGAATTTTATACTCTACGGGTCAACCCTTAAAGCGAGTTCAGTGAAGAATGTCTTGGCTTCCCTTTTGTGTATTTAAAAAATACTGTTGCCATTTCTAGCTCAGATGAAACATCATGCCTAAAATGCAGATGTAGTTGCAGATTTACCTGGCTGAACCATAACCAAGGTTGATTATCAATTCTATTCATAAATTGTTTTTCTCTACTGTATTTTGAAGCAGAAACTGAATTAGAAGCATTTAAAATTGTGCTTTCCTACTAGCTGAGTAAACTGAAAAATTGGCTACCAGCATCCGAAGAGTAGCATTTAATACGTTGGAGGATAAAAAAACCTTTTTACTATTTTTTTCAGGGCACAATTAGAAAATGAAAAGAAGAAAAGGGAGATAGCAGAAAAGGAAAAGGAAAGAATAGAGCGTGAAAAGGAGGAATTAATGGAACGCTTAAGACAAATTGAGGAGCAAACAATGAAAGCTCAGAAAGGTGAGGTCATAGATTTCTTAAATCTGGTGACAGTGTTTAGTTTAGTTGGGTAGTTCAGTTCTGCAATTCTCTCTATGGTGGTGTGTTTTGTTACTGTGTGGGGGGTATTATTTTACTAACAGTGGCAAGAATTTAGTGGTGTTTTATTTGATATAAGAGATTCTTTTTCACTGTTTAAACGATGGTGTGCATGTGTTTGTATCTTTTCAATATAAAACCAATTTCTAATATAGCAAAAGTTTTGGTTTAGTAAAAAGAAAATTAATGCATACACAGTTCAACTCAGAATTATGCAATGTTTAAAGTGCTGAACACTTGGAGTTGGAGGGAGCAAGGAAATTAGAGGGGAAGATTCAAAGTACTTTCTCTAGGATTTTGTTGAATTTAGCTTTTAATTTGGAAATTCCGTGTTCCTTCCTCCTTTCTTATTCCCTTGTAAGATTTGAGAAATTGAAAATTAAAGTCTTGTCAGACATTAGTGACAAAACATGTTAGTTTCACCAATCATAATTCTTTGTGTTTCATCACCCTGTAGAGTCCCTGCCTCAATGAGTTCCCAGTCCCTCCTCTCCATGTTCTTTTTTTTTTTTTTTCTACTTCAGGTTTGGTTCACATTCATAAAAGTTTTGTTGCTCCTTTCTTTTCCTAACTCTTGGCTTCAAGCATCATAGAGGGAATCACTGATTAACACTATGCAAATAAATTACATATGCCTGGCACTACTCTCCAGCTCTACCCCTGCATTTTTCAGTCTTTCAGTGCAGAACAGGTTGGACACATCCAGACAGGTAACACACTAACTGTGCCATGGAATTGTTTAGCGAGAGCTTTTTGGCCCAGGACAGCACAGTATCAGGGTGATTCTGGAGGTTTGACAATACACATTTTCTCATAACTTTGTGAGCAGTATAGCCTAACTTCTAATGCAATACATAATGTTCATGTGTTGCTTGTCTTTTTAGCCTTCTATTCACACATGGAAAAGTCTTTATGTAAATGCTGTCTGTTGTAGTTTTGTGTTCTCCATCTTCATGGAAAGATTTGTTTGAGTAGTGTTTTTAAATAATTTCGTGTTTTATTTAATTTTAGGTACTGCATTTGTAGAACCCCACATACTTGTGATGCTGTTCATTTAATTTTATACCTGAAGTAGTAGTAGGCCTGGGAAACCAAATGAAGAATAATGGTTACATTGCTACTTAAAACCAGAAGTGCAAAGATGAAGCATGTGTCAGCATACCTGGGGAGGTGCTTTTATAGTATTAAAGCTTACAGTGAAGGCAAATGGATTGTTGGAAAAAATGAGTAGTTGTTTAGGTTTTCTGGTGAAGGAGTCTATGACAGCTGTGCCTAGCCAAGTACCTAGCAGAAATTGTATCATTAGAACCAGCAATGAGCTTTAGTGAGACTTCTTTCATAGTCACTTAATTTTTCACATCAGGGGAAGAGTATATTTTGTCTATGTAAACCTTACCTTGCAGTACTGATACATTATTTCTACTTCCTATTTCATGAAAGGTTGTTCTGCCCTTTAGATTCCAATATTTTGCTATGCAGGCAGCTTCACAGCTTTTATCTCTCCCTTGATTTAAAATTTTCGTCCTCTGATGTACAAAGAATTTTTCTGACCCTTCCACTTGGTCTTAAGTAATTTTGCTAGAGGCATGTGCCTAAATTTTCAGCTGTGATTAAAGAATCTGCCAGGCATTTTAATAAAGAAGACAATTTTTTTTGTTTTCTTTAAGAGAGTAATTTAATGTACATAAAATACCCTCATAGTAGGAGCATGTGCATGTATATGTACATGTGTTTTGGTGTTTAGTTTTATCAGTGAGGTGACAGTTTTCTGAAACACTGGGCTGTCAAAACTGTCAGGTGAGGTGAAGTATATCCGAAAAATGTCTTAAAGTGGGGGGAAATCAGAACAGAGCTCTGGGTAATGTGCTCTACAGCTTTTCTTAGCTTGAGGTGGTCTTGGAAATCTTGGTTAGTGTTCTAGGTTTCTTTATTTTGGGCATATGCTGGCATCTGTGATACATATGAGGAAGAGCTAGGGAGTGATACCTTGTCTGTAAACTTTCCTCTTGGCAGAGCTAGAGGAACAGACTCGAAGAGCTTTAGAACTGGATCAAGAACGGAAGCGTGCAAAAGAGGAAGCAGAGCGCCTAGAAAAAGAGCGTCGAGCAGCTGAAGTAGCCAAAGCTGCTCTAGCCAAGCAGGCAGCTGATCAAATGAAGAACCAGGAGCAGCTAGTAAGAAACTTCATTTCTTTTCTTCAAAATAGGGTTAAAATTGAAAAAGATAGTTGAAAATTTATTTTCTCTTGTTTGTACTTCTTCATGTCAAATGAAGAAGTACACTGAAACACAAAAGTACATGAGATACTGTTACAGATTGTTGTGGGAACTGTTTTAGAAAACTGCATTAGACTTGCCACTACTTTGCAAGACAAAAATAAAACTCTGGATCTCTAGGAAATTAAAAGAAGACCACCACCTTTCAGACTGACAACACTCACTACATTCTCTTTCTAATAGTATCAGGCTTATCCAGCTGAGAACAACAGTAGCTTCCTTCTGCAGTCCCCTGGGAAGCCTGTTCTCTAAGGCAGGTCTGTTCTGAAGCTTGATGGTGATGGTGGGGAGTCGGTGACACTGCGGTTTGTTGGGGTTGGGGGGGTTTTTTTGTTACTGTTCCCCTCCTGTTTCCAGTATTTGCAGTGTCTTCTCACATACCGTGCTAGACTACTTCTAATTCAAGATTTGTGCATAATAATCAAGGAAGGCATGAAAATAGCAGAAGAAATGATTTCTCAACTATAAATTAGCTTCTGATCATCTGTAAACTTAGCACACAAATCTGATGGCAAGATTTAGCTTAATATGATTCAGAATCATAATCTTAATGGTGGGACTATTAAAGTTGTGTTAGACTGAAACAGCATGAAATGCTAGTTTGTAACGACAGCTTTCTGTTTCTCAGCAAGCTTTGGAAGTGCAGAAGGTAAATATTTTTTACTGGACTTACTTCCATTAGGCAAGAGTACTCTTATTCATTCCCTCTGCCATGTATGCTTAAAATTTCTATTTTTCACAAAGAAGTGATGGACAGTAGCTAACTCTTTTCAAGCCGGATCATAGCAAAGGCTCTGCTTTCTTCCACTGCAAAGCCAGAATGATACCCAAATTAAAACTTCTGCTTTGTTCTTTTGTTTGTTTCAGGCAGCAGAAATTGCTGAATTCACAGCCAAGATTGCACTTCTAGAGGAGGCCAAGAAAAAGAAAGAAGAGGAAGCTTCAGAATGGCAGCACAAAGTAATGAGCCCATGCTGTGTGAAGTCAGAACTTCAAAGAAACTAAGGGAAATGAGTGCGGAAATCTCACTGGAAGTCCATGGGGTCAAATCTCTCCCTTTCCCCTTAGGCTCAGAAAGTCTTTCTTAGAGGTTTTTGTCTTGCAGTCTACTGGAGCCAGCCTATGCTTCTGTTTAACTCATTTCTTGATATTACATAGTCATGAAGGGGGGGAAATTCTCATCACAAAAGTATGGTCAAAGATTAGAAATGGCTTCTTTTTGTATGATGATGAAATAGATTGGAGCTTTATGTTAGAGAAGAAAACACCTCAGGACGGAGGTGTATAAAATCATGAGTTTTGGTGGAAAGATGAACCAAAACAGTTAACAAAGGCATATGAAATGCAAATGGGCAAAAATTTAAAGCAAAATAGTATTTCTTCATAAAATCTATAATTAGCTACGGAGTGTGAATAGTTACTGTGTGCGTGAGTTCCAAAAGGGTTTAAACAAATTGTCATAAGTTCTGGTTAACTATGAAATTTGAAGACATCACCTTTGATGTAGGAAGTCCCTGAGCCTTAAATTTCAGGAGGCTAGGAGAGTTGGATAACAGTCAGTAAGATTGCCCTATTCTTCCACTTTTCTCTTGTCTACTGCTGGAAATAGCTGGTACAGCTTATTTTGAGCCATATCTGTTTTTTACTCTGTGTCTCTATTTGACAATTTTCAGTGTGTAAGCTAGTCATGTCAGTTACAAAGGATAGTTTCATGTGTCTGAGAACATCTCAAATTTTTATTTTTATTTTTCTGACTCTTGAGAAATCATTTAAAAAGGTGCTAAGTACTGTTTACTGTATTTAGGCTTTTGCAGCGCAAGAGGACTTGGAAAAGACCAAAGAAGAACTGAAATCTGTGATGTCTGCTCCTCCTCCACCTCCACCCCCACCAGTTATTCCTCCAACAGAGAATGAACACGATGAACATGATGAGAACAATGCTGAAGCCAGTGCAGAACTGTCTTCTGATGGTGTCATGAATCACAGGAGTGAGGAAGAACGGGTAACAGAAACACAGAAAAATGAGCGTGTTAAGAAACAACTCCAGGTAATGAAGATTCATAGTTGTATCAACACAATTCAGGCTTTGGGTTTTCATTCTTCTTTTGTCAGAAATTTCACTGACGTTACGGTCTGCCAAGGAAACAGCCTTTTTATCATTTATTAGGTTTATTACTAATTTACCAACCAATATCATTCATAGTGTTCTAGAAGTGAAATACATAGAAAGATTGGATGTAAGGTTGTGCTTTATAGCTTAAAGGTGTAAGTATGCTGTTGCATTGGCCAGTAAACGTTTCTAATAATTATATAATTTCCAGAATGCTGCATGTTAAAACATAATGCTTTCCTTCTTCAATACCAAAACTCATTAAGTGGTATGAACAGATGCTTGCTTAGTAGTATTTGTGTTTGTTTGCAGTTACTCCCAGGTGTTATAAATGCAAAAACTCAGTTAGTCCATTTTGGTTTACTCTTATTTCCCTGAAACTGAGCAACTCCTCCCAGGCTGTGTCTTACCCCTCGAAGCATAATAATCTGTATTAGTGGTAGCCCTTTTCCTGGTTATGAAATGTTTATTTGGGAAGAAAACAGAAGAAAAGGAAAGCTGCTACTCTGTTTGGCAGCATTATCTCAGTAGTGTGTGCGTGTAGTATTCTTGCTTGGTCAGTCACTGAACAGACCAGGGAGAGAAGTCTTTTAATTAAAGAAAAATTGAAAAATAAGGTGGTTTTCCTGCTTTATCCTGCTGGTCCCTTTCTTCTTGGATTTTATGGTGTATGAGGCTTTTTTTTTTAATATAGTTTCATGCTTACACTTATTTAAGGAAAGAATCCTGTGCTCTCTGTATCTTTCCTTCTGATAGACTTCACAACTTGAGTTACTGAGCAGCACAACAAGCATTTCATACGTTGGCATTCAAGAAATTCTTATCCAGATTGCAGAATAGTTGTTATCAGAAACTCCAGAGTTGTTAAAGGATTAGTCAAAGCACTTAAATTCAAATATTTTATTCAACAGGCTTTAAGTTCAGAGTTGGCTCAAGCCAGAGATGAAACCAAGAAAACACAAAATGATGTCCTTCATGCTGAGAATGTTAAAGCAGGCCGCGATAAGTACAAGACTCTCCGGCAAATCCGACAAGGCAATACAAAGCAGCGTATTGATGAGTTTGAAGCAATGTGAGAGCTGGTATTTTGCATATATGTTCCTCGTAAAGCTGAACCACCAACAGAGAAAAAAAGCAGGCCTTTGCAGATTTGATGGATTGCACCCCACTTTGCCAAAGCACTTAATACCAGGTTGACTACAGTGACTAGAAGACAAATTTAGGGGAAGCTATAAAACAGTAAGGCAGTCTGTTAACCCTAGGTTTTGGGTGGGGGGAGGGTGCGGAGGTTAATAGTAGGTTTTTCCCCATTGTGTTTTCAGTTTCATTGTTTGTTTGTTGTTTTTTTCCCTTTGGAAATAGATGTGAAGTATATTATGACTGACAAGTGTATATATTGCTTAAACGTTAAGAAATAGAAAGAAGAATGGAACTGTACCTAAACTAAATAGGTACTATTTCAGTATAAAGTTTGAAATTAGTTTTCAATGTAGCACCTCCATTAAGAGTTTGATACTGCTCACTTTCAGTTTTGGTTGTTTTTTTCTGGTTTTGTTTTGGGGGTTTTTGTGTTTGTGTTTTTTTTTCTCCCAAGTGAAATTCTTTGGTGTTTCATGTCCTGTCATCATTGATGGTTTTCTTTGCCTACCTGTTCACAAAGGTCTGGATGGCAGGTGGTAGTTCCAGGAAATGTTTTTAAATGGAACACTACCTGTAGGCAGCACGAGGCTGCTGATAGGCTTGAGTAAGTATTGCTTTTCCTAGCTGATTCTTTTAGATGTGCAGAATGTTCCAATGCAGCAAAGAGGGGAAAAAAAATAAACAAAGCTTAATGCGCTATTTGCTTGTAATTATTTTATTTGCAGTAGGGAGACCTGGACCTTTCTGGCAAGGGAGCATATGAAAACATCAGTCCCAGGGAGGGGACAGTATCCTACCTCACTACTATGTACATGATGACTGGTCCTTCAAACACCATGAAAAAAACTGTTTAAATTGACTGTCACTACACAGTGATATCATAGATTGCTAGGAGTCCTTACTCCTAGGATTTTATTTTACTTTATGTTGGATTTATAGTGCTAAATACTGTCTAACTGCCTTCTGTTGAATTTAAATTGTAAAAGCATCTGGTGTGTTTTAAAGCTGTAACCTGTCACTGGTATACTATATTCTGGGAGGGGTGTAGAATGTGCGTGTCAGTCAGTTTGGGTTTCAAATACAAAATGAAACTTCCCAGAATTGGAGTAAAAGTGTTTGTAGCTTCAGTTTTCAGTGAAGCTAGTATTGTAATTGTCATATCTGATGTCAGATCATTAAGTCCTTTCCCTCTTGAAAAGGAAACCTGCTTTTTTGAGAAATTTGCTTAGAAATTGAACTTCAGTAATAACTTTACAGTTAATGTGGACTTCAGTTACTTCCTATGTTAGAGTACCCTAGTAAATATTGACAGTGGAAGAACCTAGGTTTCTCTGAGGATGGTTCAGCTTTTTTTCTGTTTGATATTATGCACTCATAAATTTACACTTATCTATTAAAATTTGCCATTTTATTAAACATTTTTTTCATGCACAATAGGTTTAAATTTCTTACGAACAGTCCAACTCAGTTTGTTTTTTTTATTTTGCGGAGTAAAAGTTTGGCTATGTGGGGTGACATCATGAAAATTAAATAAAGATACATTAATATATTTTTGGTTTGTGGGGCTAAACATATCTGCTTGACCTTGAAGACTGATGTGCAGATGCTGTGCACATGCTTCAAAATGCTGCTTGGTGGAAGTTGGTGTTTCAACTTGCAGTGCATTTTAAGAACAGTTTTCGTTTCACAGGCTTCATACACCGAAGCTTAAGCAAATTTCTGAAGTATTTGAACAGTTTGCCATAGCAGGTGAAATACTGTGCTTCCAGTGAGTTTTCATTTTTCCCTGAAAAGTGTGCACTAACACTGATGTATCAGTTTCAGTGTTGGGGAAAAACACCAGTAAAGATTGTTGTTCGTACATCTACAACATGTAGAGTAGGGCTAAATGGATTAGATCCATTTATAAAGCGGTGTGACTTTTTTTTTTTTTTTTTTTTAAATCTAAACAACCAGGGACAACCATTTGTAATACAGATTTTCACAATGAACAAAGTGGTAATAGCTGCTGTCACCAGCAGTTGGGAACACTTACTGGTGCAGAAATACTAAGAATACATTTAATGATTACTTGGTGAAGTAATTTTCCACATGCTTTTTCCTTTAGCATCATGTTTTGTGTTGTACAATTAAGCTACAATTACATCTACTATTTTGGATAACATTCATTGGTTAACAATAAAGAGATACAGTTAATTTCTCTGAGGTCCATTGTTGTTATTTAATGCCCTTTTTTCTGACAGTTTTACTGAGCACACTCCAATAGCCTCTCTTTCCAGAGCAGTGTAGAAATTTTGATCATCTTTTTGTTTCACACTCTGGTCAGAATTAAATAAAAAAATAAATCAAATTTATTCTCTACCCTAGAGAACGGTATTTTGCTTAAGAAATTACCACATACAGTTAGGAGGAAGCACTGGTGTTTGTCGATTCAAAACAGGATGTGAATCATCATAGCAAATTTGCCCTCTTGAGAGCAGAGGATAATTTGGCCATATAAGAGCTCTGTGGGTAATGTAAGAACTTTCAATCACTGCCTACATATTGCTTTGCCCCAGGTTAAGTGAAATTTAGTTTAATGGGTTAGTATCTTAATTACTGACAAACCTTGATGTGATTTTTTTTTTTTTGGATACTGCACCTTATAGTGGACAGTGCTGTTAAATACATGCATGGCCATGTGTTTTAAACAATGGCAAGTTATTGGGCTTTTTCATCTCCCTAATACACTTGAACAAGACAGGAACAGTCCCATGTAAATAGGTGTACAAATAATCTGCTAAGATGTTCTCACATAAATTAGACCTCCTCTCAGGTGGCATTCCATTCTCTCTTGTATTTATTTGGCCTTGCACTCAGTACAAGCACATGACCCTTTCTGTTGCTCTGTAGGGCAGAATTGCCATGAGGAATTAAAAGTTGTTACTTGTAAACGTGCATATTTCTGGTTTCATACTTCCCTCTTGTTGGAGTCCCTCCTGCTGAAGCCTTAGATCTGAGGTTTCTCACTGTTAGAGAGCTTCTGCACAGCATAGGTATGTAGCTTCACAATATTGTGCTTGAAAGGGGAGGTAAGTGCTTTGAAAGATTATTTTTTCAAAAGTATGCTCTTGAGGTGGAGAGAAAAGGATGCAAAATAGTGCCACTATTTACAGGCCAGACTCTTACAATCAAACAGAATGCCTCGTTGTGCAAAAAGATATTTTATCTTCTTGAAGCAGTCCCTTCTGCACATCAAAACCTGCATTTTCCACCACTTGTACCAGTTTGGAAAGCGTTATTGTGGTTTTGCTTTTTTCTTAAAACATGTTCTCTAGGGTTTTTCAACTTACCTGCTTTGAGCACCTTTGAGGAAAAAGGAGGTTTGTTCTAAGTGAAGTATTTCAAACTTCTGAAGAAAAAGTACCACAAATATTTTTTCTAAATTTTTAAAGAAGATATAGAGATTAAAATAATTAGTTAAAACCTTTTGTTTTGTGAAGAGGAACGTTTATGCAAGCATTTTCCATGTCTGTTTACATATGGATAATCTAAAAAGTTGTTCTGCCTGAGACTTCAGGGTAATTTCAAGAGTCAGGGATTTCAATAAAGATGATGTATCCAAGTGGGCTGAGGTAGTTAATCCTGGTGTTTGTAAACGTACTTTGAGTAAAAATAGCAACATAAAATTGAAAGCTTTCTTACAAAAGAGAAAAGTTCACTTTTTAATAGAAGTTGTCTCATACACACAATTTGATTTATCTTGGCTGGGTGATAAGATTTTCCTGGAAAATATAGTAAGTGTCAATGTCTCAGCATACAAACTGTGGTGGTTTCTTTGACCCCCATGGAGCACATTCTGCTCTTTGTGCTTGTAGGTGGAGAGTCCGTGCCTCCCAGAGGGAATGCTGTGCTGGCTGCTCGGCTGGCTGGGTGGCTGAGGAGATGGTTCTGCCCGGCGGCCGTGGGCACCTGCCAAGTGCCGTGTCCCACTGCTCCATTTCCAAGCAGCACAGTGCAGTGCCTTTCCTCCCCACACAGCTGGTCTGCAGGCAGGGGAGTTCTGCCTGACTGCTCCTTTTCCCAGCTGGGGGACCCAGTTCAAGGGCCAGCAGCAAGGGGTACCTTAGGGCTGAAGGGCTGATGTAATAGCAGAGGGCTGTAAGAGGGGAGAAAACCCCCAATGCAGATGTGCACTAGAATCCCTTACTGGCTCCTTTATTTACTTGTGTGGAGGACTCCTTTTCAGTGTAGTCCTGTGGCACCTGTGTGACCAATAATCTGTTTAGCAAATTTAGCAGCCAATTTTCTGGAGCAAGTTGCACTTTTCATTTCACTGAGCTGAGTCTAGGTCCATAGGCAAAGGCCAGTTACCTGATTTTGTTTTGATTCATGGAGTTTGTCACCTGTGTTCGCTTTACTGTCTGAGTTAATAAACTGATGCTTTGCAGTGCCGTTAGAGAAGCTTTGCTTTGCTTTTTTTTTTTTCCTTCATTCCACACAAGAGATTGCTGCTGTATCAAATGTATATGTTTTGTTCAATGTGAATGAAGTGGGCTCACCAAGCCCAAAAGGCTTTCTCACCAAGCTATCAAATTTCTTCAGAAGGGACCACAATACTTGCAGCAGTGCCTCAGGAAGAGACAGATTATGCCCACATAGCTCATACTTTAGGGAAAGACAAAGTTAGCGGGAGGAAATGGAGCATTTTGAATTGCTGGTATTCCATGAGGTGTTTATATTGGCTTTTGTAAATAATATGTCGAGAGTGTTTCTGTTCACAGCAGTAGGCTTTAGGCAGCAGAAGAAACGAGGGGAGATGGAAATGCACATCAAAGGAGGCGGCCTGGTTGGTGCAAATATTCCTAATGCACGTGTGCATAAGAGTTTATGTTTCCTGTGCTCTGGATAAGTGGATCAGGTGAAAAGAGATCAAGCTCAGAGGTAGGACAATTGCATTGCTTTTTCTGCTTATTTGTTTTTGGGTTTTTTGTTTATTTGTTTGCTTTTAAGCTGCCTTATGTACAGAGGAGGAATTGCCGTTATCTGAAGGCTTTTAGAAAGCCTGCTGCCCAGCACTGAAAGGTCTTGGGGTTCTTAAGGCCATGTGCTCCCAGCCTGGCCTCTGTGTTCCAGTTTTAACCTCCTCTGCCGTGTGGTAATTTTGCCCTAGCACATTTCTGCAGTGCCAAGAGCCGTGTACATTCAGGGTTCTGCTGCCCCACTTGCTTGTTCCAGCAACACGAAACCCGTGTGTGCCCCTGTGAAACAGTAATCGCTCCAGGGCCCTGCAGCTGCCTACACAGCTCTGGGGGATCTTGTATCCACAGCTCCCTACAGCCTCAGCTTTCACACCTCTTATTCACCCTTGATTTCTTCTTTGAACTTGATACAGTATTTAACTTAATCTATGGCTTCAATAACATTCTACTAAACTGAGCTTACAGTGAACGGTTGACTACAGTGTCAAATGCTTTCTTAAAACATATAAATGAGCCACACTTATTCAAATAGCACTTCTGATTAATTAATAATCTCGATGAATATGGTAATTGCAGTTGTGTTGCCAGAAAGAGATTCATTTGCGTTTGGACTGAGGCTCAAAACTTTTCTGCCAAGTACATTTCAGTCTTCAGCAGAGTTGAGAAATACCATCCAGAATACACAGCCAATTGTGCTGCTGCCTTTATTGTTAGGAACAAATTCATTTACATCTGAGTGAGCAGATTCAGTGCTTGAGACTTGGGCAAACTTGTTCACACATCAGAAAAAATTCTGAAAATTAGAACAAATCATCCCACCATTAATCAGCACTCCGTTGTTTGTTTCCTTTCCTTGATAGTGTTTCTTCAGTTTGAGTCACCTTTTGGCTTCTTGGATCTCTTCTCTTGTGAACAGCGTTTTGGGCATCTGTCCCGCTGCTCAGTGCCAGTTGCACTTTTCCATACCATTTGGAAACACAGCTCTTTCTTCTTTTGCATTTGGGATCTTAGTGTTATTTTCAGCAAAACCAGTGCACTCATCATCTTCAAATTTAGAACTATTACTGCTGCTTCTCAGAATAGTCTTTGGATTAATTTTGGGTGCATGTTCTCTTACCAGACAGCCATGGCATATGCCACCTTACAGCATAAATAATTGTATTGACAGTTAATAGTTGCTGGTAGCTTTCTGGAGAAATGTCAGAAAACAAATATGTTAATGCAGAATCTGAATCACTGTGTTCATATCAATGAGGTTCAGCTTTGAACCTAGCCCTGCTCACACACACAAGGGAGCATGTGGGAGAGAGAGAAATTCTGTGCTTTCATTGTGTAGCTCATCTGGCTGTCTGGACTAGGCAGGAGAAAGCACTGGAGCAGGATGGTTGTTCCTGCTCAAACAGCAGAGCTGTCAGGCACAACTGCGTGGTGCTGCAGCTTTGCTTTTATGCACAACGGGTGTCCTGGATGTAAAAATAAAAATAAAAAAAAGCAGCCATGAAATAGTTGGCTTTTCCTGTGGAGTCTTAAATAAGACTTATTTATTGTTATGTTCCTGTCTGGCTTGAACCTTCTCTGCAGGTTGCTCTTGTAAAAGCTGAACTCCTCTATAGCATAAGCGCAGATACCTGAGAGCAGGAGTCAGGTATCCCATGGCTCTTCAGCCTGCTCTGTCTAAAAAACAGTGGCAGGTGTGGGGGAAAAAATACCTGTCTCTGTTCATTTTAATAGAGGGCCATAAAAATAAATTCTGGAATTCTGCTTCTTTCTAGCAGTGGCTTCTGTGTGCTTTGGGATGGCCCTTTCATATATGCTTTTCCCAGTCTTCTTTGAACTGGTTCTTACATCTCACTTCTCTTTGCTGCTACTTTACTGCTTGTTTTGGGCTTGTCTTTGTTTTGTTGTTGTCTTTTTTTTCCTTCTTGCCAATGTGTCATGCCTTTTATTTCATCTGAAGAACAGATTTCAGTTTACGTTATTGAGAGCTTTAATGCAATTATTTGTTTCAATATGAGAATGCAAATTAAGACAGGGAAGGAAGATGTTGCATAATTATTAGTTTAAAAACATTGTGAGGGTAAGTTTAAGCCTTAAGTCCTAGCAAAAAAATATGTTGCACTTAGCTGACTACTTAGACTTAAGGTGAAAAGTGGAGGCAGACAGCAAGGTATGGCAAGGTGGACTTCTCAAATTAAATTCATGATAGAAAAGTACTTTGGTAAAATTTACTATGCTTTTTATTTATTTGTGTTTGCTGGGTTATTTTGAGAGCACTGGAGAAGAAAATATTGAATGATTTTTCAGTCATATTTCCTTTAATTGCTTCTCTTGTGGCTTATTCCATGAATTTAAAAGTAAAAATGCTTTTTTTTTCCTCCCCAGCGATTTTGTAACATTATGTTTTGCCTATGACACTGAAATTAGCTTTGCAATCTGGAGCTTAATGGATGAAACTATTTTCTGAGGGAAAGGTATCATGGTTTGTTTTGTGTTTAACTGAGCTTGGTAATTTATATGTATGTATATATATGCACATATATATAAAAAATATATAGATAGCATGGTTAAACTGGAGATTTCTAATACAGCATGTGGCATTAGGCCTTATAATGGCTGCATTAAAGTGAAATGTACAAGTTGCTACTTAGAGGAACTTTGATCTTGAATAGTTTTAGAAATTAGACTTTTAAAAACTGTGTTTAAAATACGATTTAAAAAAATATCACAGCAGGCAGAGTGAATATGGTTCAGTTTTGTTCTTGATCTCAAATCTGCTTATCTTCATGTTTGATTTCAGCCACCTGTGAAAGCCAGTTGTTTCTGGGGTTCTCTTAGTACCAGGAAACATTTCACTGGTTTCAGTGGTGCCTTCCCAGCCTACAGTTTCACTCACTGACAGAAACCTGTTTCTTCTCCCCACCCATGTCCAGGAATTGCTGTCAGACTTTTAAAACACCAGTCTTAACCACATGCCTTATTTGCATATGGTCAAGCCCTGGAAGTTCTGGCTGACTTTCTGTGCCAGAAAATGATCTGTGTGGGAAACAGACTGCAATATAAAATTTTGATGTTCCTACACGGTACATGCTGTACCTGTACTCCTAAATGTAAAAAAAAAATATGCTGTTGAAGGCTTCTTACTTTTGAATAGCTGCTCATTCCCCATGCTTACTAATTAGAAAGAGAATCTGGTTGTTTACTGTTTTTCCTGATTAATTTTGAAGAGTATTCTGATATATTACTACTTACAGCTGAAGTGTTTCTTTCTCTAAAACAATCAGAATGAGATGTTCACAACAAAGGAAGGCTCACATAGGAAGGTTGAATGTAAAATACTGGTTATTCTTCGCCTAGTCATAGTGTATTTAAGGAAGTCATTCTCCAAAAGGAAAGCAATTTTCAAGCCACTTCAACATTACAATTTTTTGTAAAAATCAACATGGAAAATACGCATTTTTGAAATGTATCTTCACTCAAGTAAGTTTTGACTCATTCTAAAGATTCCCACCAGAGAACTTTTAAACTTTAGGAGAGAAGTAAATTTGAGAGATTCTTTATGCTGTCCTCACCTTTTCTCCAAAAGGCTCATGCAAGGGAATAAACGAAATAAACTGAATGCCAAAGCTTACACAGCAAACAGCACATGTGTTGTGCTAAAAAGAAAATATGTCTGAAATCATACTGGCTGTGATTGAATGTTCTACAAATATGTCCTATATTTGGTGTATTTGTGCACAAGGCATTTTATTTCAGCCATCTTTGGGAGCAGTTTTAACACAATCTTACCTCTGTTGCACTCACATGTGGTTTGTGTTACCTGCAATAACAGATTGGTCCTTTAAAACTACCCCTGGGTGGATTTTCATTTAAGTTCTTTGTAATGCTAAAATTTGATACCAAAATTGAAATGCTATGTGCAAAAATTTGGCATGGAAGAGTACTTAAAGAGTTTGACTTGCTCTTCAAGCTGTGAAGATGGGTTCTGGGTATCCCTGGGTGCCTTGGCCACAAGCATCGTGTGTTTCTTAAATCACTGTGTTTCTGATGCTCCCTTGTTCTGCTGACATCTTAGAAAAAAGTTCAGTCAGAAATTAAATATGGAACAGTTACAGGGAGTGAAGTATGGCTCGTATGATGTTGCTGCATATTTCTATCTATTGTTTAGTATACTTTGCTAAACCTATTTGATCTCTCTGTGTCTTTCTGTGCAGGTTACAAAAGTACGATCTCTTGCAACCCTTAGGATAGGAGCAAGGTAAAGATCAGCAGAAGACCTGGGGTCTGCCAAGGCCTGCTATTGCACTTCTGTAAATCTGGACAGTGTACAGTGCTTTAAATTAGGTGCTGCCTGGTCTGTGAAGAGTTTTTGGAAGGACCAGGAAGTGCTGTTACAACATTTCGTTAGTGTTTGATTCTCTCATGGTCTCTAAATCTTTCCTTTGTCGTCTTTTCCCAGGAGAAAATTAGCTATTTGAAGTATTTAAGCTGTTGTTCTTTCCAGGAAAACAGGAAATAATACTAATGTGTTAATCTTTAACTTGTAATGGGATGTGCTACAGTAATGTGACCCTCCAAAATGCTTGGGGCATCCTGTAGGCTTTTTCCACAAGTGATGTAGTGTGGGAAGCCTGACTTATATCCAGCCTGGGTAAAGTGAAATAACAGTAGATACTTTCCAAGTTTTATTGGTTTTCTACACAGTTTCTAATAGCCTTGATGATACCTGAACAGTGTCAGACAATTTTCTAATGTAAAATCCCTGTTTAATATGTCTGTACATACATTCCCAGTGTAAGCACCCGTTGCTCCTTGCCTTTTTTGTACGCTGTCAGGATGTGCATTCTGTGTGTAACTGCGCTGGACTGTGCACCCTGCACAAAAGCCTGAATAAATGGGTTTTAACGTTCTTCCAAAGAATCACTATTCATTTGATGATCAGTGGTGCTAGTGGATTTTCCTTCACTTCTCTGAGAAGTTTTAACTCATTTTGTAGCACCAATCCAAAGCAGAGTTTCCAGGTAAACATCCTGTGCTATGACCAGGTAAGCCAATGAGAGGCTCTATTTCCAAAGAATGGATTACTCTTGAAGGAGAAGACAGCTGGTAATTAAGGAAGCTGATAATTGAGTAGATAGACACACAAATTATTCTCACATCCAGCTAGCACCCCCTGGAAATAAACCCAACCTTGGTATATTCCTCAGAGTGAACTTTGTGTCCTTGCAGTGCCTTCTTGCACAATGGCCTCCTGCATTGGGAACTGTGCCAGTAGTTCTGTCAGAGCACTTGGATCTGAAGCAGCAGCTGCCAAAGCCTCTGGCATGTGCCCAAAATCATTAGGTGATAACTGCCCAAGGAGGAAGCTGCCCTGGTGCTCTGCAAGCATCCCATGGACCTGGGACCTGCGTTGGTGCTGCTGCTGTGCCTCCTGTGGGCACCACCTCTGGGAGCAGCCCTCTGGCTTGGCTGAGGGAGGAGGGGCTGTGTGCCCTGGACCCTCCATCCTGGCAGGGTTTGGAGCCATGTCCCCCCCGCCTCAGGACTGCAGGTGGGTAGGGTGGGCAGAGGACCATGGCCAGCCTCCTGCTGAAACCCTTGCAGAGACGGGCTGTCAAAAAGGAAGCCTCCCCTGCCTCTGATTGGCACACCAGGACATCACCAGCTGAAGCAAGACCCTGGCTCAGGCCTTGGAAGACAAGGTTTGGGGTTTAGGATGCCAAGAGGAACATAAAATCCAAAGCTGTGGAGTTTCAGGTTCTGATTTGCACACATAGGGCAGCACTGGGGTCTTGGGACCGGCTTGCTCAGCAGTCTTGTGATTATTTAAAATTGTTTGTGCAGCCTCCCTCTCCCTGCATGACCCATGTGGGGGCTTAGAAATGTTCCTGGTGCTCAGGGGACCAAGGAACAGTGGCCTCCATGAGTTTTATGTCTAGCAAGTGTTTCTGCAGTAGCTGCTGCTTGGAGCAGCCTTCTTTAGGACTGTGCTTGCTTCAGGTACCAAGACTGAAAGGTAATAAGACCCTTTCATGCAAATGTATCTTCAGTACCACCATGAAATATTCCCAAGGATTTTGTCTGCTGCTGCCCTTCCTGCCTAGGATGCTTTTTAGCTTCTCTTGTCAGTGTTGAAGTTCTCTGGTGGTTGTCCTGCAGAGGGGGAATTGGGCAAGATGAGGTGTACCTTAGCAGCCAGGCTTAGAAACATGAAAATAGAGATTGTGATATAATGAAAGCTTTGGGTCCCTCTCACTGTTGATTGTAGCGTTGCTCAAGCTGGCCTGGTCTGGCTCTGATGGGATTGGCAGCTCATTACCTGGAACATGCAGGTTCACACCTGCTGCTAGTAGCCGGCAGGAGCTGCTCTGGGAAGGGGTGGCAGCTCTCCCCTGGCAGCCGCTGGAGGACCCAGCCTGGGAACAGCGCTTCCTCTGCTGCAGCAGCCACTTTGGATGAGCCTAAATGGCCGGAAATGGTCACAGTCTGCCCTGCAGGGGGAAGGGGGGGAGCAGACACAGAAGGGTTCTCAGTCACCTCCGCAGCAGTCAGGATTTTGCCCTGGTGAAGATGATGTTGGAATTGCCTGTAGGTAAAGGTCTGTCTGAAGTGTTGTAGCAGAGTTGTATGATGAAAAATGCTGTCCTGCAGGGAAGGAGAGAGCAAATTCAATCGTGCCTGTGAATGGCTGGCATCGAAGAGTGGTGCCTGGTCTGTAAGGCAGGAAGCAACTTGATTGCCACTTGAAATGGTGGTGTCCTTCCTTGTCCCTCTCTCCTCCACGCTATTTCCACACTTGATGGCTGGCCAGCAGCTTCTTTCCTTGCAGTTCGTCCTGGGTCGTTTCTCTAAATTCACAAGTGGTCTTTGCATCTGTGCCTGCACCAGGGTATGGATTTGGAAGCAGCCGGGCTGCAGGTGGCCCTGGCCAGGTGGGCACACAGTCACTGGGGTGCACACACCTGCAGTCTGCAGCTCGGCCACCTCACTGCCCCGACTGCAGAGGGCAGTATTTGTAAACCTGCAGCCATTTGGGGGTTTCCTCACAGTTCTTGTGATGGTCTGACTGAAATTCTGCTGCCACTTGGCTTTCCGCAGCTGATGTGCACTGTCGAGTTAGTGAGTGGAAGCCTGCATGCCTCCTATGGCAGCACTTGCTGGCCCTCAGCTGGGGGTGGGTATTCCATTAAATTAGCTTTAAATATCAAAAGGTGGGGTGAACGAGTTAACTTTCATTAAAAGTCTGATCCAGGTTTAGAATAGGGTAGCAGCCCCATTTCCTGGCAGCACGTGGCACGCTAACATTTTCCATTTCTATCATGCTGTCATTTTCCTTTTTCTGAAATAATTCTATAGATGTAGCCCGTGCCAACCGTGAACAGCTTTGCTGCATCCTGTGTGCACGGAGTTTCAGCATTAATTAAATCACTTTGTCGCAGAGGAACCAAGGGAAGCTCATTTCATCAGGTATTAAATAAACAAACAAACATAACAGCATCCCTCTCTGCAGTTCCTGGAGCATCTGCCTCTCCTCGCCATGGTGACCGTGACCAGACCAGGGCAGAGCCTCAGCCTGCGAACGCTGGGGGCAGGTTAGTGCTGAGGGTTACCACGGTCTGCTCCCCCCAGAAAACCCAAAATGTTTAACTGGGTTTGAGCCCCAGCAGCTCTGTGTTTATAGGCACTCTGCAAACATCTGGCTCATGCCAGAGTCCCCAGCAACTTCTGGAGGTGGCTGCAGTGGGAGAGCAGGTAGGAAAACACATTGCCTGAGACAGGGACTTCTGCTGCTGAATTCAGTTCACTTTTTTTTTCCCCACCAGGGAAAATAGACTTTATATTCCTGAAATTGGTAAAACATAAAATAAAATCCAGGTTTGTGCATGCCTGAAAGTTTTGTAGAGGTGGATGAAACCCAAAAATTCCTTCTCCCAGGCAACCTGGCCAGACCCCAATGCAATTTTTTCCCCCTTTCAGGCCACTTCCCAAGGGTTGGAATGTTGGGTCACCCAAACCAGTACTGCAGCTCTGGTTCCAGGGTGCATATGGGGATCTCTGTAAGGTGAGCCTGACTGGCATAAGGAACCTGCCTGGAGAACATTGCCAGCTCCTTATCCCCCACAGTCCTCTTGCTTACGCTTCACCCAGCTCATGTAAATTAATATCAGCGTTGAATTTCCGTCATACCTACCTGCTGCTCTTGGCAGCTCAGCTGGGAAAGAAAAGGCCCGACTGTTGCTATAGAGACCATCAGATGGAGTGGCACCAGAACATCTTCTGCACCACTGCCACCGAGTGCTCACGTGTGTCCCAGCACCCAGCTGGTGGCCACAGTGGGACTGGGACACCCCTGCTCCTTGAGCCACCCCTGTCCTGCCCTGTGTGACTCCAGGGATGACTCATCTCTTGGGTCTCCTACAAGCTGGATTTATGCAGGTCTTTCTCAGCCTGAAGCTTCTCCCAGGCTCTCCTTGAACAGGCTTGTGGCTTGGACATGCCCACAGGGATGGGCAGGGAAATGCAGGGCAGCAGCTCCTTCCTGGTGCTGGTTGTAGGACTCTGGGAGCCTGCTGGGACGGCTCAGTGAAACAGGGTGTGTGACAAAGCCGGTCGGTGGAAGAAGTTTAAACCATTTTCAACACTTCTGCTGCTGGCTCTGCCACGCCAGGTGTCTCAGGAGCGGGTCCTGAGGTTACTGAACACAGGTCCTCTGTTGTGACACTGAAGAGCAGGATGATGGTGGCATTCAATGCATGTGCTCATAATGTGCCCAATTCCGTGCCAGCTTTTTCTCTACAGTCAGCAAAGGGGGCAGTTTATGCACCGGGACACAAAATCTCTAAATGTCCGTTCCATTTTGTCAGCACGGAATGATCTCAAGGATCCTGCGAGGCTGGAGGATGCTGCCCAGAGCAGCCCAAGTGGCATTTTGTCCTGCTTAGAAATGGTCTCACAAGGAGCAGCCCTGTGTGTTCGTACAGCAGCCTCCCCTTAGCTTCTCCAGACAAGGTCATGCAGGTTGTCAAGTTCAGGTTTCAGCTCCAGGATGAGTGACAGAGCCCTTTCATCTCCAGTGTCACAACACTTCAACCTTCATCAGAGGCTGCTGTGATGCCTGTCAGGCTCACAGGCATTTTGTTAAAGCTTTTGCAAGAGAAATTTGTAAACTGCCGACAGGCTCTCTAGGCCTGCCCTGCAGGTGATGCAGGCAGATCTCATGGGATTTAGAGAATTGACTGAATTGGGGAAACTCATGGTCCTTGATCAGCCCAAGGGAGAAAGCAGAGCTACGGAGGAGAAGCCTCAGGTGGTGGTATTCAAAGAGACCAAACCAGATTATACAAACACCAGCAGCTTGATGTTTTGAGAAAAAAATGGCTGTATTTGGCGTTCTTGAAGCAAGCTAAAAAACTGAAATCCAACCTGTGCCAGAAAATCACCTGTGAAGAAAGCAGCATGTTTAGGGACATGGCAAATCACACTTATGGCACACCAGTTTCTTCAAAGAAAGGAGATTAGGTTCACTGGCACAATGTCTAAATCCAAAATTTGCTACTATAAATGACTGATGTGTCCTCTTAACCCCAGAGGCTTTTTTCTGGTAAGCAAAATGAAGGGAAAGAGCCTGTTAAGTACAAAATACTACATTAAAAATGAACTGATAAACTATAATCATACATGTATAGTCCCACATGACACCCTTCTCTCTCAGTTAGAGAAGATAGCTGGACTATTCAGTAGATAAGGAACTGGCTGGATGGATGCAGCCAGAGATTTGTGGTCAATGGCTTAAAGTCCAGGTGGAGACCAGTGATGGGTGGTGTCCCTCATGGCTCTGTCCTGCGACCGGTGCTCTTTAATATCTTCATCAGTGACTCAGACAAAGGGACTGACAGCACCCTCGGATGCCAGCCAGAGGGAAGTTCAACAAGTCCAGGCGCACAGTGCTGCACCTGGCTCAGGACAATCCTAGACATGAGTACAGACCAGGAGAACTTATTGAAAGAAGCCCTATGGAGATCTGGGGTTTCTCGTGGATGAAAAGCTGGACATGAGTCAACAATGTGTGCTCACAGCCCAGAAAGCCACTTGTATCCTGCTGGTGGCCAAGGGAGAGGATCCTGCCCTTGTGAGAGCCCACCTGGAATGCTGCTGCATCCAGCTCCGGGATCCTCAGCTCAGGGAAGATGTTGACCTGTACGAGCAGGTCCAGAGGGTCAGAGAGATGATGAGGGGGCTGGAGCACCTCCCCTATGAAGACAGGCTGACAGAGTGGGGGTTGTTCAGCCTGCAGAAGAGAAGGCTCCCGGGAGGCCTTAGAGCACCTTCCAGTACCTAAAGGGGGATTAGAAAAAGGAGGGAAAGGGACTCTATATGGGCAGATAGGGCAAGGGGCAGTGGTTTTAAACTAAAAGAAAATAGGTTTAGATTAGAAGTTAGGAAGAAATTCTTCACTGTGTTAGTGGTGAGGCACTGGAACAGGCTGCCCAGGGAAGCTGTGGATGCTCCACCCCTGGAGGTGTCCAAGGCCACGTTGACCATGTCCAGTGAAAGGTGTCTCTGCCCATGGCAAGGGGGACTGTATGATCTTTGAGGTCCCTTTGAAATCAAACTTTTCTATGTTTGAAACTGTTCCGATTTACTCAAAGTGAGCAGTTTTGTTATGCAGGTAGGACCACAAAGCTGTCTATAACTCACTAACTGCTCTACAGATTTTTTTTTTATGAAACAAACCAGCCTGTCAGTGAGGAAAATGAATCTTTATTTTTTTTTTTCTAAGAGCAGAATCCATGTACATGTTTTTTTGTATGGTTTAAAGGTGGTTTTAAGATGTGAATAGTCACATCACAGAAATAATACAGAACAAGCAGTGAAGGAATGAAGAGCCAGTTTGACAATTGCTTTATCAAGTAGCCCAAACATTATTTTTAACTAATGGTTTTCCCAGAGCAGACTTCAGGACAATATTAAAATCTCACCTGCTCAACACAAATACAGAGATAATGACTGGGAAAAGAACTACAAAATACAATTATTGCTGCTGTATCTGCATTGCTTCCTTGCAGATACTCTACTGGATGCTGGGAGATCAGTTTTTAAATTTCAGTTTCATTAATAATGTCATTTAGATAAATAAGAAGTAACCAACCAGCCAATCTCACATGGTCAATTTATCTGAGACCAGAAGAAAATGGGTTGCTCAACAACAAAAGCAGAGAGGTTTTGTTTTAAAAGGCAAAGATTAGATTGTTATACTTTGAAACACAGAGGATGGCTGTGCTTAAGCATCTAAGTAAATCTGGTTTGTAGGTGTTCCCAACAGCCGCAAAGGGCAATCCTGGCCGAATGACTTCTCAGCAGCAGTGAGATCTCCCCTGGGTTTGGGAGGAGGTGGCTCTCCAGCTGTGCTCAAGGCCCCAGCCCTGCTGCACTCACGCACCAGTCTGACTCAGGGCTTCTCTAACACCTCTAAACCGGCCCACGCCTCTACTTCTGCTGAAGTCAGGCGTATGTGTCGGTGTTTGGGAGACTGGGCCCTCCCAGGGCTATTGAGTGTGAGAGGGAACGAGAACTATTGCAGCCATTTAGGTTAAAGGGTAGACAGAGTAATAAACACTCCAAGCACAAGTTATGACAACCCTTTAAGACCTGAAAATGGAAGCTGGAAAATTATTTCAAGGCCACTGATAACTACGAACCACACACGCTGTTTGGTAGTGCCTTTACAAACATCTGTGACAGACCTGATGTGCACCAGCACATTGCCCTGTACTGCACGGCAAGGGAAGCCCAGCATTCTATAGGATGTTTCCCATGCAAATGTGCATTTCCTGTGTGATTTGGTGCCTAGGTCACCAGCTTCTGATGAAACCTTGAGAAATGTATTCTAGAACATCTAAAGGTGAAATTTGAATGTCTCTCACATTACTGAGCAAAAGGTTAGCGGGAAAAACCATTCAATACAGATGATTCCAGGTTTAGTTACATGATTGGTCTAAACAATGTGCCCAAACATACTTAATTTGAACAAAATTCTTCAACTATGCCTCTCTAAAATTTACAAAGTATATAAAATGTGATTTGACATTTATAAAACCTCAGCCCTTTTACAGAAAACAAAACAAGGCCATAGAATTTTAAGTTTAAATCTATTGGTTTTCTTCTCAGCAGTTTTAGTTCCTATGATAAAAAAACTTCAACAAACGGCACTCCACCATGGCCTTATAATGCAAGGAATAAATTAGCAAGTCACACTGTAAATAAAAATAAATAATTTCTAAGTTTTTTTTTTTATTTTTAAAAAATGGTCTCTTTAATTGCACAGTATTTTAAATTTTCAGTAGCAATGAAAAGTCAGTTGGGTATTTTTCTAAATGCTCCAGAGAGCAGGAAAGCATTGTGTCTCATTTTTCAAGCTTTACACGTCGAAAATACCTTGGTCAAACCATTGACTGATAAAACTGATATATGTTTTGGTAGTCTCTTACTGTGGCAAGATGCTGCAGTATCTCTCCCCCACGGCATTTAGTCCTCCAGCGCTCACCCTGCTGGGGCACACACCTGCAGCGTCCCCTTCCAAGTGAGGTACTCTGGTTTGCACTGACAGCTTTGATATTTTTGGAAAGGTGTTCACCATTAGCTACGACTTCCACAGCAGAAGTTCCTCAACAGCTCAGCACCAGCCCGCATCCGCCGAGGCTGCAGGAGTCTCCTTTGAGGGCTTCCCCAGCCCAGCACGCCTTCTCTTTCTGGGGTGTCACACAACACATCAGGCTTTTGGCTCTCCCCAGAGCTATTCTGCAGTGGACGACTAAGCTGCAATTCAGACATACCAAAGAAAATGGGACACCTGGTATGATCTTACCTCAGACCATTAGCAGTATCTTAAACCCACCTGCCAAATATATGTGTGTATATATACAAATATATATATATAGATATATAGCACATATTTTAACAAATAAAAGACAACGAAGTGATTAATACTGTCATAGCCTGGGCATATTTAACTCAAAGTTAGTTATCTACAGGACATACTTAAAAACTCTAAATATTGCCAACACGTTGTTGTATTGAAAACAGTTGTGGGCAGATGCCTAACGTACGTGCATTAAAAATACTGTATATCTATATACTATTACTGATGCAGTTATAACAGCTTGGGATTTTATCTAAAAATGCAGAGTTTCTGCCAGGTATCAAAACGATTCTCAAGTACTGAAGACAAAGGAAAAGTGTTGCCCTCTTCTTAGCTGAGGGACAGTTCTAACTTGAAGGTACTAAATCCTTCATTGCATCTCTGGCTCTCAGCTGGGGCCAAGACAGTATCACTGAATTACCTCTGCTATTTAAGTATCACGGGAGGTTACAGTTCAGTTATTTGCATCAATGCAATTACACAGACAAAGGTAGTATTTGACCAGTATCATTGCATCCACGTTTGTTACTGGTGTCCTCTTTAGAAGCTCTTAAATATACAGACTGATCTCCTCATCATGGAGGAGTTCTCACACAATTCCTCAATCTGTTACCACAGCAAAACAAAAGGAAGTATCAAGGCAAACATTTTGTCCACAGTAAATTTCCTTTACCCAAAATAAGCGAGTCTAAGGGGAACTAGCACATCATTGCACAACATTATAATCCACCAAATTACTCCTGCTCTTGTATTTTTAAAGCATTTTCAGTGCTTGGGTGCAAAGCACAGAACCTATTACAAGAACCCATTACAAGAATACTGCCCTTGGATATGTGCAGAGGCAATGGATTCTGGTATCTCAGGCCTGGGCAGTGCAGCTTGCAGTCCCACGCACCTCCTCGCACCAATATCCCAGTGGCTAAGCCTGTTGAGCCCCTGCTCCAGGCCAGACTGTGACATGTGCATGGCAGGAGCATCCTGGTGCTCTCATCGCAGGGAAAAACACGAAACACTTCTTTTACATATGCGCATTTCAGTTCATGCTTAAAGGAATTGAACTTTTGGCAGAAGTAAATACCTACATAAAAAATAAATGTAGAAACCCATTAAAAACACAAACATAATAACTGCATTATTAAAACAGCTGCATCTACACTATGGTGTAGTACTTCAGTGTAATTCAGTTTAACCAAATCTTAGCGTACAACTAAGATGAGACCCATTTCTCAGTCCAAACCTCAGCAGCAGTGCTGCACCGATCTCTACATTAAAACATGCTCTACGGATGGCGACCAACCAAATCCAGGGAAAAACTGTTGCCACAGGTGAAGAGGTCTTCTCCCTAAACAGACAACGCAGGACAGATGGTGTAGAGCCCCTCCGGCCTTGCCATGGGGACAGGCAGTGGCAGAACCTGCAGCGCACCGGCAGTGGAAGCTGCAGGAGCACCACGTCCTGAATTGGTTTGCTGAACATGGTTCAGATTATTGGATATGTCTATAGCACAATGCTCTTTAGAAGCATTTACTGTATACCCAAACCCTACTTGCTGCAACACATGGTGTCACACAAGTAGTGAAAACGTCTTCGTATTCAAAGGTGCTTGGACATCATTTTCAGGCAGCATTTTACCTTTATTTTAGTGAGTTCCCACTACAAAGATTTTAGAAGGAAGAAGATGCCAATAGTTTATTTTTTCCTTTTAGTATGTGAAATTGAGACAGACACCTAAATAAATACCTACTTTTACTTGCCTAAATCTATTCTATGTCTGAAATCTCTAATTTTTAAATAACGGATAAAATGTTGCCCAAAAGACTAGTTATAATCATACATTTGTGTTTCTAATCTACAAATCAAAATAGTTCTCAGTTAAAAAGATACAATTTGTATCAACAGTAAAAGGTACTTTCTGGTTCTTCAGGGCCTTACTTAAAATTCCAGCAGGTGTACCAAAATTATCAGCTGTAATAGTGTAAACTACTGACACTTTTTTAACACTGAACATTGTTACAATGGATGGAAACCTAAAACTGTCGGCAACTGATCATGTTATGGAAGTACATCTGACATCAATTGCAAAAACTATTTCTATTTTTCATATATATATATAAAAGCTTATGAGGTGCTAGTAAAACCCATGACTTTAAACCAGAAATATCCCTTACTAATGCTAAAACAGACTTGGTTTGTCTGTTTCTAAAACTACACTATTTGTGGCAAAAATCAGGCCTACACAATGCAAAAAGTGAAAAACTAACTCCAGGAACACATATGGTATCTTCTCTCCCGACAACCCTCTCCTCCCCAGCCAAACAAGAAAAAAAAAAAAAAGTTTAAGTTATTATCTTGAGCTACAATATCATTACCATAGTGCAGTTAATAAATGTTGCATATCCTGAACACACAAAACCTTTTCAGGCCAGCCTTGATAAATAGCAAGAAAAATCAAACAGTATCTTAAATACAAAACTTGCATTGAGATAATTAAATTCATTTAAAAACAGGTAAATATTTTATGAAAAGCATATTTTATCCAGTACAGTTGTGCAGCAATACAAAGGAAAAACATATAAAACAACTAAACAGGGCCCTATGATTTCAGATCCCCATCTACTGACCAGAAACACACAGAGCTGCGTAACAACACACGGGAACTGAAACAGGGTGGCCTGGTTTGGGGTGGTTCTGAGCATTTGCAGCTTCTCTTAGCTTCCAAGGGGGCTGCAAATTCTCAGTACCTTTGAAAATCAGGCAATAAGGCTTTTACCATATCCATAAATTAGTAAAAAAAAAAAAAAAAAATTCTCCTCTGTTTGCATCTGATCTTACTAATTGACAGCGTCAACAAAAACATGAAACTATTTAAGCAAAACAAAGAAAGCAATGCAAAGTGCCATACTATAAATTACCAATATATTGTTACCCATTTCACTGTTAACTGGTAACTTAATTTTTTGTTTCAAAAAATGAAGTCAGTGCTGTAGTAAATCTTTGTTTTCTACAAACAGGTGATTACAGCACAAAAAAGCTCACACAAACAAACAAACATACATCAGACATACTTATGGTGTTGTAAAAAGTTCAGAAACTTGGCTTGAAAATTGGCTTGAAACTTGCCTGCCAGAAGTAGCAAAATCCTCCTTCTGCAGGATAACTCACAGCCCAAGGATAAGCATCCAGCAAGTTAAAAAATGAAACCAAAAATCCCAACAAAATGTAACAATGATAAGAAAGTGCTGCATATAAACCCCTGATGCACCAAAGATTATAACCAGAGACCACAGATTTTATATATATATATATATTTATATATATATATATTAATTTAAACTGGAACATCTTCCAGATGTGAAAATAGCCATTTAAAAATTTTCAAACTAGAACACAAAACATAACTGGTACTTCCAATGCATGGGGCTATACATACAGACTCCATGATACAGTATTTCACATAAACGGATTACTATATAACCTCCTTGCTGAGAAGGAGATCCCAAATGCTATTGTAGCAAACCTCCCTCAGCATTAGCGCTGAGCTGAAAACTACGAGACACCACAAAGATGCATCATCTCTCAATAACCTAGCTGAGATTTCTCCACTAAGATGGCCGCAGCGAGCTGCTGAGCGTCCGTCACGTGAGGGTTCTTCTTCATCACCATCCTCACGAGATCGGGGGGGAAGATGTTGCAGAGGTTAATGTAAACCTTCTCCCGGGTGTCTTGGTGCCTTGGGGGGTCTTGCGGGATTCCACAGTAAGGTACGCGCCAGGGCTGGTCCTGCTGCTCGGGAAGGCTTTGGAAGGCAAACTGCTCGTAGCACGGCTGCGTGGGGTTGCTGGGCAAGGAGTACGTCTGGCGGTAGCCGTAGGCATCCATCCCGTAACTCTGCCTGTCCCAACCTCCCAGCCCTTCCTGGGCAGCGTAAGGCTTTCTGTGTCTTAATGGAGAGTTTTCATACAAGCGTGAGTCTGAAATGCTGTCTATTCTCGTGGACACCAGGGCTCTCCCCAGATGCAGCGTCTTTGAATGAGACGAGCTCTGAGGTGCGGAGTAGTCGTTCGGACAACTGGAACGAGCACCGACTGCTGGATGCTGCAGATGCACAGCCATGTACGGAATGGGAGATTTGTGGTGATGCTTTGGTTCTTCGTGACTGTAGCTCTGCACTCGTGTGAGAGGCTCGTGGTAGCTCTGCAGGAAGGGCTGGGTGTTAAGGCGGCCGTGGGGGTGCATATGTTGGCACTTCAAGTTCTCCTCTAGCTGTGGGTCAGGCGAGCTCATGTACGAGCGATCGCTGTAACCCACGTAGGAATCGCTACTGCCACAGCTGACGCTCCCCTCGCTGCTGCAGTCGGAAGCCACGGAGCTAATCCTATAATCCGTGTCCAAGGAGAAGCGCCTTTCCGGACTACGCGGACCAGATATACTGAGATTTGAATATGCACTCAGCATGGAGTAATACCCTACATCCACCGGAGACTCACATTTTGGATACTGGTCATAAGGCATTGGTGTTCCATGATTTTTGGTTGCCATCATCACTGTAGGGTACTGTCCCTGTGGTCTTTGATCCTGAGGTGGGAAGTGAACTCCGGATGGAAGGCCGTTAGTTAAAGGTGCAGTACTTTGGGGTTTTCCAGCAGAGGAACTTGGTATACTAACTAAAGAAGGTACAGACCTGGTTTCCAATTTGTTTTTGGTGGGAAGCTTTTCCTCCAAGTCCTGATAGACTTGAGTCCTTATACTAGGATCGGATTGCCTCTTTGGAGCAGCACGCTTCAGCTCTGAAGTGCCATCACTTTTAGTGCTACAGGGAACACTATTGCTTTTCACCAGTCCTCCTTCACTTGTAGTTTTGGCAGCTGTGCTTCTAGACATGGCACGAAGTTCATCAGCTACGGATCGCTGAGGCTGATTTCCTCTTTCTGGATGGTAGTATTTGCATTTGTGTCCATAGGTACATTTCTTCCCTATTAATACAGACATAATCAGATTAAAAACCCTTCAACCAAGACCTGTTAGCCATCAAATAACAGAAATGCCCCTCATTTAAAGTTTTACTGTTGATTTGAAAGATCGTGCAAATGAGATAGGTTTGGTGTAACACAGGGTGTGCTCTAAGAGTTCCTCTCCTGTTTTGTGGGGAAAAAAGAGGCAATGGTAGCGTCCTGCAGCTGATGCTCTGGGAATGCAGACCAACACTACCAGCCACGTTTTGAGCTGAATGTGGCACTGCCAGGGAGTCTGTACCACACCTGCTGTGTCAGGCCAAGGCAATATACAAGCAGAAAACTTAACAGGGAAGTCTCACAGCCATAAGGCCAGCAGGTTTCAGCTCAGTCAAGATGCCTGTAGGAATGTTCAGTAGCTAATCTTCAGATAGCTCAATTAATTTTCTGGAAGAAAATCTCAGTATCTCATGACATTAGAAAAGGGCTTCTGGAACCTGCAGAATACAGGTGTTGATTTGGATCTATTCCAATGAATGATTAATTAAGTTGCTCCTTTAGTTCAACTAGTAGACAGAAATGTTTTCTAAGTAGCACATGAAAAAATCTCTTCAGTTTCCACCATCAGCTCAGCATTTCAACCCATCTCAGGCTAAAACAACAATGTTACAGAGTTTTTAACAGTTCTGGAAATGTAAAAATAAAGCAGGAGCTTGGTCCCCAGTCCCAGAACAAAAAAACTTGATGGGTTAAATCAAATTACCATATGGACACGGTTGCTTCTTATGTTCTGGCACAATAGGCTTCTTCCTAAGAAAATTGTCCAGACTTGGACCATGGCGACCAAGAGGATCATCAGGAGGCATAAATCTATAAAGAAAAAAAGAAGTATTATGGAAGCAAACAAGCCTTTTCCTTCTCCTCATGCAATGACCAAGAAGCTCACGACTATGCTACACCATAACCTGCCTTCGTGTCGTTTTCAAATCTGGGTACCTTGAGAGCAGTTTTGGAAGGCCAAATTGCTGGTATTGCAATTTGCAGGTACTGCCTGACAGGTAGGTCACAGGAATAGACTGTGTGGACACCTCCAGACTGCTACACACACCTTTGGTCCACCTCAGCTGATCCTTTGTAGCAAAGCAGGGCTGCAAATAACCGATCCCGAAATCAAAAGGGCAGCCCTTTCTTAAAACACCACTATTAGCTTTGCCAAACTGTGCTGACTGCCTAGGACTCTTGCATCAGCATTCAGGCACCTCAGTACTGCTTGGTGGGATACTGAGTCCCTCCCACTGCAAGAAGCCACCAGCTGCAACTGCAGTTGATCTGTAGGCAGGGGTACAGAGTCACTATAGACGGATCTAATCAGACAGTTGAACTACAGACCCCGTGAGGTTCATTCCAATGTGGGTTTTTCTGTGACTCTAGGACTTAGGAGTCTAACCACAGGAACAGTATATCAACAGCTGGAATATGCTGGCTCAGTATATCAACAGAGCTGGAATATTACACCATAGCATACACTGAATATACATTGGCATACACCAAACACAAAAAAACAGCACAAAAAGACACAAAAATGTTGCTAGAAAAACAATTTTGAGTACTTTTAATCAGAAGACCAAATCTATGATTGATTATTTCTCCTGTTTTCCTACGTGTTTACTTATTTGGGTTTAAGACAAAAAATTTGTACAAATCTTCAAACTGTCCTTTCTTCAATTATTTTAGTGGCACATACAAAGACAGAACAACTTACTTGTCATTAACAAATGAATACATCAACAAGCGTTCATCTATGAACTTCTTCCATTCTGGCTTTTCATTAGCTAGATCCCTGTAGTTATCATTAGAGACAATGATGCCATCTGACTCGAAGGCCAACTTCACTATAAATCGGTCATCGTAGCACACCACCCTTCTCCCTTGCACGCGCCGGGATGGCGTGAACACAAGAATCTTCTCCTTTTCTAATTTACGTAAGATTTCTTGATCTACAAGGAATAAGAATCAAAAGTCAAACAAGAAAGGAAAGAAAAAAATTTGTTTAATCTCTAAAGACATTAGACTTGAGGAAGAAAATCCAAATACTTAGGACTAAAAATGTCTTAGATGGTTATTGTCCGGCAGAAGGTGTTCCATATATGATATCTGAACTTATAGTCAGCAGTCAGCTGGCAATACTTTCAAAAAACCCTACAAACAAATCAAAACCTCCTGCTCCACACCATTTCTCTAAGACTAACACAAGGGACCTTGCTCATGTTCCTTGTTCATGTTCAAAAAAACCCCATTTTATCAAAATGTCTGTGCAGAACTCCTCTGGTTAAAAAGGTCATTTTAAACACCACTGAATAGCAGTACTATACCCATGAACAGCCACAGCTTTCCCATAACTGAGCTCCTTGGTAAGGACAGACCTTTTACATTTCTTTGTGGAACCCAGCAAGAAGTATCTTTTGAAAGAATTCCAGTAGCTCACATTAATGGGACTGTCTCATTGAAGACTCTGCCCATCAAGAGAAGGGGTACCCACAAGGACTAGAAAACCCACATTCTGTACAAGCACTCAGGTTCTCCACAAATATTAACAGCATTCCCCAGAAAGAATTCTGCTGTCATCTTGTAACCAACAGCAAAAATGGTGGTGGTTTGTTTTGTTTTGTTTTTTGTTAACACCAGTAATAGTTTAGATTGTATCTTTCCTTGAACAGCTTACACATTTATACATAAGTTCTTATCAAAGCCAAACAGATTTCTCTTCAATCCTTCTAAATAAGCATATTTAGTATTTTATGTAGTTCCTTCTTGTTCTACACAATCTGTCACTCACAAACCCCAAAAGTATTTTCCCTTTTCCTGTGTGGAACCCGGAGATCCCAAGGAGGTTTGAAAGATGGACCTCAGGCTACTAAGGAGGTTGTACCTAGTACTGGGGCACCTACCCCTTATGTTGATTCTCCTACCTATCACTCTCCTCGCAACAGACAAGCTATGAAAGAAAAATACACAAAAAACCTAGGCAACATCTAAAACAGCAGAAGATGCTTCCATAGTGAATATAAGTCATGGCTCTTAGTAATGGTTAATAACTCAAATAACTCAACTGTTTTGTAGCATAAGAAACTTGACAGGGAACATATTCAATCTGGGAAAAAAAAAGATTTCAACAGGAAGAAATACAGCATTAATATTACATATGAGCAATATATTTGATACAAGCATTTATCTGCTTAGTAGAAAAAGCACAAGATTTTAAATGAAATGCAACATTTTTTGTATTCAATACCCACAATGTGGTAAATGATGAGTGAGAGTGTGATGGGAGGTGATTTTTTTTTCCTGCTAAGAAAGAATAAAAAGATCTGCCATGTGATGATTGGCAGGTACTGGTAAGAAAGATGTGGCTGTTGTTTAGTCCAAGAGACTCTCATGAATGCTGACAGCCTAGAACCATCCCCACGTTAGTCATCTAGGGCTTTTTCAAGACTCCAGCTGGCTGCGTATTTCAGGTGCGTATCTCTGGAAACAGAGTGTCAGCACCATGTATTTCACACGCCTGGTAGCACACAGGCTTCCTGCATCCTTAGAAGAAAACAGAAGATGCAATATTTTTACAGAAGATACAACAACCTGCTCTGATGCTCCTCCCATTTTCAGGGTACATGATGACACATGGAAAACTGATTTCTCATTGCTAGACAATTGATCATTGCAAGGTCAATTCTAGCCTTGCTGCTTTCTTGAAATGCCTTTTGGGGCATTTAGCCCTATGCACACTTCAAGCAGGTGTCATTATTTATTTCTAACTGGCCAAATTTTTATTGCTTAGCCAATGCTCTTCTCATACCCCAAACACTAGTACAGCGAAAGAGAATGGCTTCAAGAGTAAGGCTCTTCACTGCCAGTGCTGACAGGGTAACTGTGGCTTTCCAAATGTTTCCATGTGTTAACATGCTATCAAGCAAATGGAATGAAGTGCTGAGAGGATCTTTCCAGATATTTGAAAATGCACATAGCAATCATAACATGCTTCTACAGCTACTAATCTCAAAAGCCTCCCCTTCTTTAATGGTAGTCACGTTGGGCCCCCCCTCAAGAAACCTTCCTCCTCTCCAAGTTCTAGGGTTTTTTTAACCCCCAATTCCTTTCTGTTTCAACTTTAGGGCAGCTGGAGGATGCCTCCAGCCTTCATACAGAACCTGTTAGTTTGACGAAGGAATCAATACCTCTACACCATAATTTTTTTCTATATAAACACATTCAAAATTAAAATTTTCAAAGTTGTCTATTTGCTAATAGAAATGACAAAGAGATGAACCATTCCCTTTCTGTCTGGATAATTCCCACAACCCAGAGCATGGGCAGTGACAGGCCATCCTGGCAGAATCTGCTCACCACAAGAAATAATACTCACCAAACGACTAACTTCAACTAAGTCTTTGCTACTAATGCTGCACAGACATAGCATATTTTTAAAAAGGCAATTATGTTCTTCAAGAAGTAGCAATGTTAACAGAAACATGCAGATGAGCAGAACAGAACAGGAGGACTCGGAGAGGGCGTTGCTTTGTCTTTTTCCTTCCTGTAGGTTGCAATGAAGTCACTACAGCAGAGATACTTTTTGTTACAGCCTTTCATTGCTGAAGGTTTGTTCATCTGAGCAGTAGCACTCGTGCTGGGCAAAGCACTGAACAAACAAGCAAAGACGGAGCTTACCTGTTATAAGAGCATCTGGTCTTGACTGTTCTTTCCTCCACGCTGGCACAAACACAGTAACATCCTTGTGGCCTCTTTCCAAAAACCAGTCTACTGCCAATTTGATTCCTCGACAAGAAAATACTTCTTTGTTCCCGTGGCTGAAACACACATTAAAATTCTTTATTAGATGACTTTGTTTTTCTGTGACCATAAACGGAGCTGAGTAAAATGCAGATGTCATAGCCATGCTCTTCACTTGCTCCATGGTTTCTAAAGGCAGCTGGGACTCTGTCTGAGCCTTGCCCAAACACAGCCATCATTTCCAAAACAGCGTGGGAGAGGGCTACTGAATCTGCCAAACACATTTATCAGCTGTACAAAGATTTGACAAGTAAAGAAAAATAGAAGTGTGGGCTTTTAAAAATCCTCATAGCCCAACCAAAAGTATGGGGTATAACAGGCAGCTCAAAGACTTGAGGGAAAGCAGAAGGCCCAAAATACCAACATGAGAGTGAACTGTGTTTAGGAAATGTTAGCAGATGAGCACCAGGTGTGCATGGCAGCAGGGGAAGGGACAGCAGAGCCTGCTGCAGGAGCTCCATGAGGTCCTGTGTGAACAGGGAGACAGGAGAAGGCCTCCAAGCCCAAGGGAATGGCAGGCACTCAGCAGGACAAATTAGGCAAACTGGAGAGACTGTCCAAAATCAACACGGCAAAACTAAGAATGTGCTTAGTACATACTTCAGAAGGAGAAATTAATGTTATTTAAAAAGCTGTGAAGAGACAATTAAGCAGAAACTGATCAGACACAAGCAAAACAAAACGTGTGTCTGTTGTGCAATAACTGTCTGGGGTAAGGCAAGAGACGCAATTATGTCATTTTCTAAAGGCAGACAAGTCTTTGCCCAACTTCTACATCCAGTTTTAGGCATGACATTATAAAAGACATAGATGAAAGAATCCAAAAGAAAGTGAAAGGACACCTATGGGAAAAGGCTGAAGGAAGCACGTTTAGATGATCTGGAAAAAGAAAGCAGCTTGTGGAAGAACAAACCAATCTTCCACGTATAGCAAGTAACCGAAATGGAGGACAGCAATCAACCAATGGGTGTCCATAGAAAGGTTCTGGGAGCAGGGAGCTGCTGTGAGAAGAGTTTGGGATTGCCCCATGATGGGCATACCCAGCTCTAGCCAGCTGCACAGCGGAGGAGAAGGGAATGAGGGAACACCAAGGCTTGAGGAGGAGGAGGTGCTTCATGAGGAGCAGGTACACCCCCCAGAGGGACTTGCACACTGGAGAACAGGAAAAGGGCAAGAAGGAAGGAGCAGCAGAGAAAAACCGTGACATACTGACCTCAGCCCCCTGCACTGCTCGCAGCTGCTCTGAGAGCACTGACTGCCACCTGCAGCTGTGACAAAGTGTAAGAGTGAGGCCGTGGCGAGGTAGTGGGGAGGACACATGTTCGGAATGAAGCAAGCCTGGAAAAGGAGAGACAGCCTTCTCCCTACATATTTTAATATTTGTCTTTTTTGTTTCCCAATACCTGATTTGGAATTAAATATTTATATTAACTGGCTATAAATAAAATTGAATTCCCCAAGCTGAGTCTGCCTGACACAAAAAATTACTTGATGAGTGATCTCCCTGTCATTGTTTTGAGCCATGGGTTTTCTTGCTTCTGTTCCTCCTGTTTTCTCCCCCATTCTGTTGGGAGGAGGCAAGTCACAGCCAACCCACTATAGTCCCACAGGGTAAGGACAGAAAAGTCCTTAACTAACATAAGGAACAGTTAAGCACTGTGTAAGTAAAAGCTTTCTCCCTAGTCTGTGGGACAGCCTGGCCATGGATTTTGGGATCTCCTCACTGGACACTTTGCAGAGCAAGTTAGACAGCTCCTGTGAGGCCAGTCTGGGTTCTCCATGCACAAGAGGAGACAAGCAACTTTTGTGAGCTCTGTCCCAAACCTGCAACTCTGTGTAGCAGATGAAACTCAGGGCCATGGAAACAAGCCATCACCTTTCACTTGGCATGTCATAGCAGATATGCCACAATCTGCTTTCCAGAAGGGTAAAAGATAATTCTTTGTCTGTGATTTGTGAAGAGGACAATAGCATGATAGATAGCCACAGGAATTTTAAAAGTTCCTTCTCCTTGCATGTTTTGAGGTAAATAGAACACCAGAAAGTTATTTAAGAACTTTTTTCCCCCTCAGGAGGGAAATTTTAAGTACCTACTATTTCCACCTTTCTAAAACATAGCACTGCTGTTTGTTTCTTGACACTGAGGGAGCTTAAGTAATTGTGCAATGGACAAGTGAGAAAAAATTTGCAAAAATGTTCCGATTTCAGAAGCCTGTGAAGGAGGTGGCGTACACTTCCACCTGTGTCAAGAGAGAATGAGACATGGCTAACACCTCTTACAAAGCACCATTCTCAGCAGAGGCTGTGCTGAAGGTCACACATCCCAAAAAAAGGGAAAAAAAAAAGAAAAGGAAAAAGGCAAAGAAGAGCCCACTACCATTAACTGGATTTAAGTGAGGAAGTGTCTTACTTCCTCTTCTAATGATACTGGAGGCAGTACCTGCAAACATAAGCATGTACACTCTGATACTGCAATTGTTGCTAGGCATAACAATCTAAGTTTGTAAATTTTAGCTGGCATGGGGTACTCAAAGGATAGTTTAAGCCCATCTTCTGTGCCTGCAGGGCTGCACTAGGAACACTGTCAGGAACAACGTATCTATGTACCTAAATATCCTTTTTAGCTATGGTTATAGGCCTCTGCAGTAACCTCTGCATTCCCTGTTTTCTATGATCATATCACACGACATAGTATTACATCATAATAACACTGTAATAATAAAACAAAAACCAGTATTTTTTCTAGGCACTGTTTTACACTATACAACTATTCTTGTCCTTGCTTGGCACAAGAGTAGTATCTTTGTGTATTTCAAAACTTACCAGGAATGGGAAACCAAACCACACACAGATGTGACACACTTAAAGTGCGCATGCACACAGTGCAGAGCAAAAACGTCCAACAGTATTTCATCCATGGTCTAACTCCATCCTCCCTCAACGACACAAGATGGGGACACTCGGCGCACATTCAGCACCCAGGGAGCAGCCATAAGGCCTCCTTTGCAAAGTCTGAGACAAGAGATTACTGCTCGTGCTATCAGCAGGCTGTGTGCAACCATAAACATATTGTAATCCATTTTAAAACAGTCAAGAAGGGCTTGTTCCATCTACTAAATTCCAGTGGAATTACTGTACTGTGATTGCTCTACACAATCTCCATGGTTTCAAGTGGATAAGCCCACTTTTCAGTCCTTACAGTGAACAAGTGGTGTGTTAGACTACATTTTAGCAACACTATGTTTCCTTCTGCAAGTCTGAGAAATAACTTCAGGAAAAAAATCCTGGACTCTTGGAAAAAAATGGACATTCTTGCCTATTACCTTCCATCAGGTTGTAGTACAGGCCACACTTTCAGAGGCAGAGGGAGGACCACGCAGATCAGCTCCTTAGTTTTCTCTTGCCTAATACAGATTATTAAAATTCTTTCATCCAGAACAGACATTTTAAATATACTCAAACTGCATGAAACAGAAGTGGGGAATGCATTACAATGCATACCAGCTACTCTGCACTGCTGAGCAAGTGAATTTATAACTTGTATAAATCTTCACTCCTTTTTCCACTCCTTTTCAGACACATGCCTAAGCTGGGATCTGAGCGGATACAAATTCCAAGGAATTTAAATCATTAGTGAGAAAGTCTGTGAAAGAGATGTGCAATTAAAATTTGTTCTTTTGTTTTGCTGTTAAGCAGATTTGATGCTCTTCATTTTGTGATCTTTGTGCTTCATCAGCTTTATGATATGTCATATGGAGAAAAGACTGAAATCACGTTACTGCTTCTGACTTCTTTTCCTTCTTCTTTGTTGTAAAAAAGATGAGAAATGTTGGTACTTCTTTGTCAAGAAACTTTCTTTTAAAAATCTCTTTCCAGTTATTAGGAATATGAGAAAGCTCAGACCAGTCAGGTTGACAGCTGGGTGAAATACTGGTGTATAGTACTTTGGTTCTGCTTGCTGACTATGTTTCATCTACCACTCTCAATAGCAAGATAAAGTACATTCCTTTAGAAGTACCTATTTCTTTTTCATATCATGTGTGAATGATTCTTTTTACCACCACTTTTATATCTGGTCTGTTGATAGTTGTAGTTTTATTTTTGAATGAAAGAAAATAAAATACTATAATGTTTCCCAAGCAAAAAATCAATCAAGCATTTTCTAGGCTAGGAGAATTAGTAGAAAGTGTAAAACTTCTGATGACAACACTTTTCATTTTCCCTGTTACCTTCCTAGACCCCAAATTTGATTTTCTAGTGATTGTCTTGCAAAGACTTGTGGTACACACTCCTCAAAGACTGACTACTTAAGAATAGCTGCAAGACTTGTAGTGTGCTCTAACACAATATTCAAACCAACACTCATATTCTGAAAGCTACAGAAAACACACACATTGATGACAAGAGGTGAGGTCTACAACAACATCTGTTGCACACAGATTTTTATACAACTGAAATCTGGACACATCCACACACCTACCATGTAAAAGCATATTGACTAAAAGCAAGAACAAAACTAAAACACATACCTGCCCAGTACGAGTTATTACAGAGTTACCAAACTATTTTCTTCTATCGTATCATGGGAGGAGAAGAGTGTTCAGTCCACAGCACAGATAGAGAAGAATTTCCACCCTGTATCATATCAGTGAGTCATAACCCTGGAAGCTTGGTTTTGTAACTAGCCTCATCCCTTTTTAATTACTTTTTTTTTAAGCTCTACTAATTCCCTGATCATAGAAATCACTTGTCCCAAAGCATTTTTCAGTAACCTGAGCCTTCTATCAGTCCTGCATTTGTTCCCTCCGTATTGGTATATTTTGGTGCCAACATAAAGCAGACAGAACAGTTGCCAAATGTTTTCTTTTTTTTTTCCATTAGCCCAAATTACTTCAATGCTTTGAGGTGTTTTAAGGAAAAAAAGCCTTGGAAGCTGTCATGTATTTCAAAATACCTTTTGCCTGTAGGGCTTGCAATGCTGGAGCGCTCTGCGAGTACAGCAGGTGCTGTCTCCAGCCAGAACTTCACACAGGTCTCTGACTCAGCAAGAGCCACACACTCAGCACTCAGAGGTCAAAACAGGCAAAAAGAAGCTACACTCAAACCTGCCAGTGACAAGCTCCTATCCATGTGATTGTTACTTGCTGGAAAAATATTTTTATCTATTCCTTAAACTGACTTCTCAAAATAACCCAAAAAAAATAGACGGATAGTGTTACTGAAAGATGACTGTCTGAATCAAGGTACCAAGATACAACGACGTCTACTAAACTCAGCAACACAATCTGAGGAGAAGCTAATGCAGCTAAACTGTTAGTTTGTTAAAATAAATTGCCACACAAAAATTTCCTAAGGCATAGATAAGACAACTGAGCCATCCTTTGGCTGACACAATTTGCAGTTGTGGAGAAACTTCTGTGTAGGCAGGGTATCAGTGAACCTTTTACTACAGCCAAATGACCTGCCTCAGGGTTAACATATGGGAACGGAGATGTCTTAGCTCTGGTTAGGCACCTCAGTGACACTTCCTCCAGCTCAATGCCACTCCTGAATGGCACTGGGGGCTCTGCCCATGACTTGTCAGGCCTGGGTGTATGTTTCTGGGGCCACCAAGCACCTACAACATCCACAGCTGGCAGGATGGCTGCGCATGAAAGCTGGAAGAAAATGGTAAAATACCTGTCTTAAAGTGAGAATGTATTTAACTAAAAACCAACTCCCCAAATCAGCATCTTCTTCTTCGCAAACAAAAATTAAGTACACTATTTATCTCATGGTGTGTTTTCCCTTGTGCAATGATGTACAATCAAGGACCATTTAAATATACAAGCCAAGGTTTTCCAGAAAGGGAAGCTGAAATGCATCACCCCCATGGCCTGGGAAACCCAAGGGTGAAGTTTTCAGAGGAATCTAATTTCCCAAAACAAGATCAACTGATTTTAATCTGCAAATCAAGATGGCACGTGATCAAGATACTTCAATACCTTTGCCCATAAACTTCTGAACGTTGTCTAAAAATAATAATAAAGCAAGTAAAATAGTTAAATCATTTTACATCAGTGTTATCTTCATGTTGCACTCTCTGTAGGCACAGCAGATTTCTTTTCTGCCAGTATGTTTTCAGCGTAGAGTTTTATATATATTTGAAACATTCTTTTAACAGTCAGTAAAGAAAGTCTGAAGGCACCCAGGGTACCCAGGGAAAACTTACATGGAACAGAAGCAAATGAATAAAATGGTAATAATTTTCTCACTGTCTTTGTAACTAACAACTTTGTTCTTTACTCCTTACTTCTCGGTAGCAAAACCCTTACTTTGATTCCAGCAAAGAAGAGTATCACAGCAATAACCAATTTTAGTCCATTTTCAACATCCCAACCTTACCCTTGAAATTACAAGTGAGGGCAAAGGACTGTGCAAATTTGCTGCCATGTATTTCTCTCTTCAGAAGGAACTCCTTTGTTCTCAACCTTAGCAGTAAAGGGAAGTCTTAAAGGGTCAAAAGAGAACCTTAAAAGCTTGCCTCTGCTGCCTCATGGAGAAACAGGACCTTCCCCCCTTGATCCCAAACTAGGGAGGCTCAGCTGAGGAAGCTGGGGATGCACGACGAGCAGGTCCAAGAACTCATGGGAGAAGACACAGATGTAGGGGTGACAGTGATGACACATCACAAAGAGCTGATGTTGTTAGATGGATGGATATCACCTTCTTTTGCTTACCTCAATTATGTAAAAGGAAAATTTAGGGTAGCTAAAATCTTAGCACACAGGGAGGGATACAGAACTACTAGTGACTGAAATATGTTACCCAGCTAGGATCAATGCTATGCAGCTTACACTAAATGAGGTCCTGAGTGCATTTTCATGGAGGAAAAATGCATCTCTCACTCACATGGACCAAAGTTCTAAACGGAACACCCAACTCACTTTATGAAGCAGGGTTAGAAATACATAGTTCTCAGGAAAACTGACATAGGTCACTGCTCAGGTACGGCACGACTGAATTCTGATCCTATCCCTTAGTTCAGCCTCACTCCCTGCTGTGGGAAGGGTCTATCAGAAGGTCCACAATAGCTCCAGGGGATTATCTAATTTGCTGTTCAGTTCTCATTTTAAATTTATACACACAGAAAAATCATTCTCATCTCTAAGAGCATTCTAACAAAAAACATGGTGTGTGTTTAAGGCCTAAACTGTGGGCATCTGTCCTCTTCTGGAAAAGGATTAAGTCAACACCAAGAAAGGCAGAATAACAAAACAAGACCACATGTGATGTATCCTATAGAGGCTGAATAGCAATTCTTCAAGTCATTGCCTGCAAAAACTTCCTTTCTGCTATTCAGTTGAAAGAGGATATTTTCTTTGTTTTTAAAACTTCAACCAATTCATATTCTTTAGACTGTATTGGATTTTTAAACTTGATATACACAAGATGCATTTGATCATTCATTTTCAGTTTAAGGCACTAATGACAAGCAATGCCATATGAAAATTTAAGGAAAGCTTTCCAAGTGTTACCAAAAGGCAGAAAAATTGAGTGTTGGGTTTTTTAATCTACAGTTTGCTAAAGCAGTTTGTCTGTAACAGGAGTAGTCACCAGACTAGACTGGCATACATCCTGGCTCTGGCTTGCCAGAGCAAGTTGTTCTGACCCAAGCCTTTTTCTGCACTGAGGTTAAGGAATTAATGAATCCATCAGTTCATTACATGCAACCAGTTCCACAAATATGAACATCCAGTCACATAATCAGACATATCCTTCCTCCTTTGTGTCGGACCGAGCTGTTCTCCCAATGACAAAAACATCAGTTATGTGTACATGTCTAATGGAAAAGTAATCCTTTCTGATTCCTCCCACTCTGAATAAGGAAGCTGAATCAACTCATTTTGCAGCCACCCAGTCACTAGATGAGATGCAGATAGATCCCTGGCAGTGGGATAGAGGCAAGCCTTAAAGTAAATCACTCCGTGTCACTCACTGGATATTTTGTGAAACTACATCCTTAATTAGTCATGGAATGGAGACACAGGGCAGCATGGTGTTTGATCCTTCCAGAACAGCTGTCTCATCCTACTTGTATTATTGGACATCAGTCACCTCAATCTTCTCCACAAGACTTTCCCTCCCCATAAAATACATCCTTTAAATGAAAATTAGTAGCTCTTGTCTAGAATAATTTTTATAGTAAATGGTACCATCAAGTATGTTCATTACAACAACATGGGCGTAAGAATATAGATCACAGTCTAACCATTCCTGTGATAGCATATGAGAAAGCTTCCAGGAACACCTCTCAAAAGACTATCTACAGTCTTGCTTAGGGCACAGGCCCATTTCCCTTTAGCAATTCCAGAGTGAACTCATCAGCCACAACTTGAAAGAGCAAAGAGGAAAGACAAAACTGTGACAATTTGTAGTTACCCGTAAGAGGATCCTGAACATTTAGATACAGAAGTCTGAAGAAGATTGAACTGCAAGTGAACTCCTGTCTCTCCTGCATGTAAAAGCTGAAATCTGTCCAGTATTTCAAGTGCCAGTATAGTTAGTAGTACCTATTTTCTTGAAGAGGAAAGGACAGATCCTGTGGGCAAACAACTGGTTGCACAACTGGTGTCAGCAGCTGAGACTCATCTTTTACATACACGGGACTGGCTTTCCTAATCAAGGACTGATTTCTGGAAAAAGGTGGATGCACTGGATCAACCAGCCAGTTGGCAAAGATGCTTTTGTTCTGATCTACACAGCAAGGTGACACCAATTCAGGAAGTTTCTGGAGTGCTTTTGTGGTAACTTCTCAAAATGGGTGACTGAGGACCTAACAAGTGAACCAGCTGGGCCTCATACTTAGAAACAAGGGAGAACAAGACTGAGATGGGAAGGTCATGGGCAGCGTTTGCTACAGTGACCATGAGCAGCATATCCCTGTGAAGAAAGAGCAAGGCAACAAGCATGATTACAAGACCAGAATTCAGGAGAGCAGATTTCGGCCTCCTCAGGAGAATCCCATGCAGAGAAGAACGCTCAGGAGAGATGGCAGATTTTTCAAGGATCACCAATGCCAAGATCAAGACTGGCCCACAGCAATGTGCGGGAAGTTGGGCAAAGGTAACAGGACGAGACTTTACCTCAGCTGACTTTTGGGAACACTGAAATGGGATATTGCCAGGCTGCTGGGCCCTGATGGGTATTGAGGGAGTTGGCTAATAACATTGTAAGGCCTCTCTTGGCAATTTTTGAAAGGTTGCGGTGATTGGGGATATTCCTAAGGTCTAGAAAAGTTCAAATAGACCTTCCATCTTAAAAGGGGGCAAGAAAGATAATTCAGGGACCTACAAAGCTGGTCAGTCTCACTTTGATCCCTACAAAGGTGATGGAGCAAATCATCCTGCAAACCCTTTCTGTATGTAGATTGGATGAAGGTGACTGGGGACAGTCAGCATGGATTTATGAAGGAGAAATATGCTTGACCAGCCTCATAGCCTTTTATGGTGAGATGACTTGTTCAGTGGATGAAGAGAGCAGTGGACACTTTATTGTGGCTTTAACAAAGCTTCTGACAGTTTTGTTCTTTTAACAGCCTTCTCTTATCACAACCTCACTGACAAACTAAGGAAGCTGGGGCAAGGTAAGAGGATAGAGAGCTGGACTGAAATCTGACCTGAACGGCTGCACTCAAAGGGTTATGCTTAGTGGCATAAAGTCCAGTTGAAGCTAAGTCAGTATCTGTGTACTCCAGGGACTCACATGGGGGAATGCATTGCTTAACATCTTCATAATGACCCAAATAATAGAACAGAGTCCACCCTCAGCAAGTTTGCAGCGGATGCTCAACTGCGAGAACACCAGATGGGTGTACTCTCATTCTGAGGGATCTGGGTCAGGGCAGAGCAGGGGCTAACCTCAGCAAGTTCAACAGAGGGAAATGCCAATCCTGCAGCTGGGGAGGACTAACGCTAATCATCAGCACAGGGGGCTGACCATCTGGAAAGCAACTCTGAAGTGAAGAACACTGGGGTTCTGGTGAACACCAAGCTGATCATGAGGCACCAATCTGCGCTTGCAGCAGAGAAGGCCAACAGCCTCCTGGGCTCCATTAGGAAAAGTGCTGCCAGCAGGTTTTGGGAGGGGATCCTTCCCTACTCACACATCTGGAGTGCTTGGTTCAGTTCTGGGCTCCCCCATGTAAGACAGACAGACAGACAATATTGGAGAAAGGCCAGTGAAGCACAACAAAATTAATCAAGAGACTGGTGCTTTCAAACAAGGAGGAAAGGCTCCAAGATCTGGGACTGTGTAGCATAGAGAAGAGAAGGCTTGGGAAGACCTTATCCATGTGTCAAATACCCAATGGGAAGAAATACAGGCAACAGAAACTGACTTTTCACTGGTGCTCAGTGACAGAACAAGAGGCAATGGGCACAAAATAGAATACAAGAAATGCTGCTTAAACATAAAATAAGGAAATTTTCTTATGATGAGGGCATTCAAACACTGGCCCAGGGAATATGTTGAGTCTCCATCTCCTTAGAGACATTTAAAACCCAACTTGATGTGGCCTTGAACTGACATGGCTCTGTGTAGGGATCTCCAAAGGTCCCTTCCAAATGGAATGATTCTGTAGTTACATTTGGTAGAAAACAAGTAAAGACCTGTTAATTTGATTCTGGGATACAGAACAACCATTCTATTAATAGATTTAATCTGTTCTAAGGCCCTGCAGCATGCATCACATACATTCATATTTGGTTCATTTGATGCAGGTGGTCAAGAAAGTAAATTGAACATACGAAGGCAGATCCTAAATATTTACGCTAATAGCTGAACAAACATTAAGGAAAACTGACAGATCTGGAGCTAATTCTGGAATGTGCTCAGTACAGTTTGTAGGAGAAGTTGAACCTAAGTCCACCCACCAAGTCTGAGCCATGCTAACCAGCTAACACACAACTGTTTTGGCTTTATGTGAAGTACAGTAAAAACCCATTTTAGAAGTCTCTGGAAAACTTCTTGGTTGAGTGCCACAATCGTTTTTATTCAACTGGATATGCCTTCTCTATAACTCCAGTTGACTCAAGAGACAAGGAATGACACATCCAGCAGAAAGAACTCACAGGAATATACCACATTAAAAAAATTAATATCCTTGCCTTATGGGCTAACTCCTCTACTTAAAAAAAAAAACCAAACCATCATACTGGCATAAATAAGTGGTATACTTAAATTTCAATTTTAAAAGCTTCACTTAAAGGGAATTGACTTGATTACAAGCTAAAAAAAATTCTCTGGAAATGCCAGGGGTTTTTTTTTAGGCCGGGAAAGTCTTGCACTAACTTTTATTCTTAAGCTAATGAAAACCACATTATGTTGTCAGAAAACTAAAACTGACCTCCTAAACCTTGCTGTTAGTAATCAGATAATCCTTATGACTTATTGAAACAGTTACTAATCAATTTATCATTTAATGATTTACATATCTCAGCACGTCTCTCTGCCAGTTCCTTCTCTCTTTAATCACAGATGAAGCATGAACCTCTTGCCTTCACAAGCAGGTTTGTTGTTACACAACCAGATGACTGGGTCAGGATCAGGTAAGTGTGCTATCTGTGGGCATACAAGTGAAAGCCATCTTTCACACACTAATCTCAACAATTAATGGCAATAAAACCTAACTCCAAAACCGGTAACCAAGACCAGTGTTATGGGCAGATCAGTTCACACAGATTAGCTGACCAAGAAGTATCCCTTAAGCTGCTTAATTCTACATCACTATTTTATAATCTTAAGAAATCTTACATTTGCTGTAACTTTCTGTATGTAACTCTATCCAGCAATTGCCTGTAGCAATGGTGACTACCAAAAATTAAGGACTAGACTGGTAGTGAGAAGGAGAGATTTGATATCTGCCTACAAAGAGAGATTGGCACAAACCTCTGGTTGTTCTAACAGTGAGCAGTACACCACTGAAGTCTTTCAGACCTGTAGCCTGGTTACAGGATCGGCACACTGTGTGGTTGACAAAGACACTTACAAGAGACCCTGCATACAGTTTTAGGCACACCAAACAATAGTGCTGGAAAGGGGCAAGACCCTTCAGTTTCCATTTAAATAGAAAAGCAAAACCTTCACGGTCACATACCTCATTGCAACATTGCTGCCATCAATAACTATTGGCCTCAGGTTGTCTCCATCCTCTGTCACATCCTCCTGCAGTGGAGACTCTGACCTCTGAGACTCTATGGAAGACGCTTCACGCATTACACTAGTGTTAGCATTAGTTACAGTCTGATCAGTCTCAGTTTTATTCCCAAGTTTGACAAGTTCTCCCAAAATATCATTTATTAAAGCATCAGTACCAAGTTTATTTAGTACAAGTTGAACCTGCTCTTCAGAGTAACCCAACTTAAGTGCAAACTCCAGTTTGGTTTGATATTCTTTCACCACATCAGGAGGCTTTTTGACTTCCTTAGGTACTATCTGAGCCTCTTCTATCCTAAAGTCTTGCAAGATTTCATTTCTTTTTAGTATATGAGGCTCTAAGCAAGGAGATCGGCACAGCTGGCGGTGAGTCTTAGGCAATAAATGTGACTCCGATGCAGAATTATTCAGTCTCTCTGAATCATTATCAGAATTTGTGCTTTCTTCAGAGTCACAGCTGGAGCTTCCAGAAGTCTCTTCAGATGCCTCCTTTTCTACATCTTCTTTCCTAGAATTAACCTTATCCATCGTTGGCTTCTCCGCCATCGACCAAGGTACAATTGCATTTATTTGTGTGCCAGTGCTCCCCACATAAAGGTGGCCTAAGTCATGCCCCAGATGATCCTTCAAGCCCATGAAGCTGCTGCATGTACTTGACTCCACTTTGCTGTTTTTCTTGTATTCCTGAATATAAAGTGTTCCGTATTCCTAAAGAGAAAACAAAAACGTTGCAACTGGTTACATGCATTACTTGTTTTCCGTTTTCTTGCTGCTTCCTCAGAACTGCATTTATTCTCTCGCAGCAGAGAAATAGGACTTCTTTCTTTTTTTAAGCATGGAAGGCTTTCTGTGGGAAAAACTCTTCCTAAGGAACATCAATAGCTAAGTGGATAAATACCTAACCATCTGTCTTTTGAATGTACCAAATGTTTTTACTTACACATTTCTAGAAATGGATTTATGAAAGAATATGAAACCAAAGACTCCAAGTTTACCTACTGTAATGCAGAGGAAGGAGTACAGTAATTATTTTAAAACAATGATATATTTCTTCTAGCGTAAGACTGAGTTGTAATGAAAAAAAAGTGACTAAAATACAAACACTAGAAAAGGTTTTCAAACTAAATACCTTAGACTATGCTGAACAGAAAAAAATTAGAGTAGTGCTAGATTCTCTGGCTTATTAGTAACAGAAAACATGACTAAATAAAAACTTATTGGCCCTGAAAGACACTATCAGTTCAACTGAATACACTCAAACTATTTCTGAATTCCCTTATAAAGTGATAATTAAGTCAAGAAAGACTAACTGCTCTCAACAGAGTGTTGTATTACTAACACATACAGCATTTAGGGACATGGATTGATCTAATGGCCAATAAAGCCAATGGAAGTCTTTGCACTAATTCCAACAGACCATTCATCACGCCAACAAGGCAACAAAATTAAAAGCTGATTTCAGCTCCTGGACTAGATTTGTGCAAGCCTTTTGATAAATCAATGTATAGATAGGAGTCACTTAGGAAGAATGGAAGAAAAAAAGTTGCAGTTTTCTGGACGTCATACACTTGCCATATTGGATTTCCTGGAGGAATTTTGCGTAACAGTAGTTATACAAAAGTTAGTTACCCATTTCATCACGAACATTACCTCAACAACCTACATTTTTAGGCAGATTGCTACCTCTTTCCCTTACTTTGTTGTTTTCAACAAGAATCTTTGCTCACTGATTCAAAAAAGAAAATAAAACATAAATTATTTCTCATAAATAAAAATGGACCATATGGACCAATTGTACTGCAAGGTTACCATGAAAAAGAAGAATTTAAATAAAGGAAAGACTATGAAACAAAGAGTTCTTTCACACTTCCACCTTGTAAGGCAGAATATAAAGCAAGATATAGAGACAAAGGACTTCACTTGAACTTGACAGATACATTACAGACACAAATTTCATCAAGGAGGATATACTGAGAAAAAACCACTGTGTCAAACAATCTCTTGATCTATACTAACAGAAATTACAGGTATGTTTCATGAACAGTTAAAATTTCTGTCAGCAAATATATTAACTCTCCCATCCCCTTACAGGTGAGCATTTAAGATTGACCCAGTATCTTTAAAATACAGTGTACTTTCCTCTTCTTGGGATAAAGATTTGAGAGTGTGCACCAGAGAAATTAATCCAGGCTTAAGATTAGAGAGAATCAAACAAACAATCCAATCCACGGTGCAGATTCTATAGGCAGGAAGTACCAAGACATCACCACTGTGGTAGAGCCCTCTGGTTATGGGACACATAAACTTACTTTACCTAAACATGTCTAGTCAAAATAAATAAATCTTATCTATCATCAGTGCTTTCATCTCCAACACCTTAATCCAGGCAATACTGATAGGGAAGAAAACAAAGTTTTATTTAGATATTATATTGTTAGAAAGCAGTAGGGCTGTAATTCTCAGGCAGTGTATTAATGAATATTGCCTTCTCTTACCTCAAAGCTTTAGGATTTCAAGCAACCCACAGATGAAACACAACAAGAATTTAGGAAATGGACCTTTTCACGTGGTGATTTATTAACTAAGATAATACAGTCGATAGCACAGAGCTAGTAACAAATCACAATATTCCAATAAAAGGATACAGTTAAAAAACCAACACTGTGGCCTTCACAGAACTGACACACGCACACACACACACAAAAATTAAAACAAATCGCAAACAAGCAGCCCCTATTGGAAGCCAGGCTGCTTAGCAACCGGCCTCTAGTTGCTAGGATGCGCTCCTTTAACATACCATCATGAATACTAGCACAGCCAAAGAATAATTTGGTATGAACAAAAGCCCATGAAAGAGAGCGGGACTTAAGTGCGTCTGGTTTCCCCTCGGAGAACAATGCAGCTGCCAAACCAATCTGGAAGCCCCGACATCATTGTTCCACCAACCCCACAATCTGCTCTGACTCGAGGAAGTCTAGTTAATGGGCAACACTTTTAAGCTGGACTGAAAAGTTGAGCTGGCTCATGTACCGCTGCTGCAGAATACAGGGAGATAATGGGTCACTGCCTAAATCCGTGTACTGTGAAATGTCATTTTAGTATAGAACTAAAAGTGAAGGGAGGGTTTTTTTTGGAAGGGGGGGAAGAAGAGGTTGCATATTAATGGCATCAAATACCAAAAGCCTGAAGTGCATAGATTAGAAAGAGGTTTTTTTTTTTTAGTGTTAGTTAAAATAAAACTTAAGTCATTCTCCAATCACTTCTTTCTTGAAGTTTAAGTGATTTACAGCAACTAGAATCATAACACCCTCCAGTGGGATTCAAAGAAGTCACTAGCATATGAATGTGTCTGAAGACCAGGCATTATATGAAATGTACTTGAGATGATTTGCACATCAACTGCGTATGAAAAATGACCATAGCCTGAGCTTGGTCCATTGTTAGGAATATATACATAATCAGCCTCACATCTATCTGCTTTAATTCTCCTGTCAATCTCCATCATGCTCCACTATATAATTGCTTGTTTTGCAAAGAACTCTACTGCTTTTCAGAAACTATTTGAAGAACAGAATAGTAAAACCAGCAGCTTTAACATCTCCCACAGATAATCTGCAGTCATTATATTACTGCTTTAAAAGGATTGTTAAAACTGTATTTGTACTGTAAATCCAAAGCTAAATATTTCTGAAGTAGTTTTGCATAAGCGGTACACTATTCCTGGCATTTGGCCTAAACCCTGCATGCAAACTGCATTTATTTTCAGACAAATTTTTACAGTGCCTGGGAACTTTGTATATTGTATTTGTGGTAAGTAGCATGTCTTAGAAACATTACACTTTGGAGCTCCCATCGTGATGTCCTTTATGAGATTCATTGACTAGAACCATGAAAATCAGATGTCACTGTTGAATGCTGCTGATTATTTTGTCTTGGTTTGGTTAGTGAAGAGCAACATGCCAGACAGTCAATTTGAATGAATCTGTATTCCAAATAAACACTAGTGTACCTATATACAGGACAACGAAGCTCATGAAAACCAGAAAAGGTCACATTTATCTAAGGAGTAACATCAGCTAAGAACTCCTTTATTTACAAGGAGCTTTTATTACACACACATGGTTATAAAGTATGTTGACTGATACAAAGCAATATAGCTAAGAAAAGCATCTATTACAAATTCTGACTCAAATGAGAGATAAACAAAAATCATCCAAAAAAATTCCAGGCAAGAAAGTCTTCACCCTTTGGTTATGCTCACCACAGCTCAGTAAAAGAATCTGTATTTATGAAAAAGTCACTAAAATGGGTAACTCCCAATTTAGACATACCTATGATTAAGTTTTAAACTGTAGCCTGTTTGAAACTACAGTCTCTCACACTGTGTTAACTCCTAAAGGCTTAAAACACTGTATGTACATTTATCAAGTATAAATGTAATAATCCAGATGAGCACTTCATTGCAGAAATATAATCTTTTCCCATTTATTACAAGTTGCCACTATTTCACACTAACCATTAACTACAATTGATTCACCTCCACACAAAACAGAAATACGTCTCAAAGGGATGTGGGCAAGTAGATCACCTAATCTTTTACTGTGTATTCAGAATATTTTCCACTTACAGTTGAGCATAAAAGAAGTAATTTAATGCAAATTTAGTTCACAGAGGAAAATAACAGAGTAAAGTAGTGTCATGTGGCACAGAGTAACAGAAAATGTGTATTCTCAAAAGACCATCAACAAGTTTCTGAAGATACATTCTACAAGGAAATAGTTCAACATGTTTTCACACAGGTAGACTTTTTTTTAAGTCTTCTAAACACAAAATGGAAAATTTTGAAATCAGTTTGTTGAAACACTCATTGCTTGTCACAAACAGAAATGCAGAGTTGATCAGAAAAGCAAAAAAAGATAACGTATCCGTTATCCAAATGATAAAGATACTGCAACAATGCAAATAAAATAATGAATATGTAATAAATACCTACTGCTGTAGTTTCTATGTATTTAATTACCATTGTATTTCAGTGAGTGCTGTTGTCTGCATCATTCTATCCAACAAAGGAGGGATGTCCCATTGAACAGATTGGTTAATGCTCTAGGGCAACAGATGTCTACTGGAACTGCAGGAGACCAGCAACTGGTGGCCTGCCCATCTTCTGAAAACTTTCAATAGACTCATGCATATGTTCACACAATAGGGCATGTGGTAGAAATGCAAACCTCTTTTTAACCCTTTTATATGCTCTCTTTCCCTCTCAACTGATATATGAAGGTCTTTGTTTTGGACTTTTTTTTTTTTTACAGGATCCTTGGAACACAGGCTCATGGAGTACACATTGTTTGTTCTTCAGCCTAACATGTGAACTCAAAACATAAAACAAAACAGATTAGAAACTTCATAAAAACAGACAGGCTAGATCTGACACACTGATAACTGGTTTTTAAAGCTCAAAACCTTTGACTGTAACACATTCCTATCTGAGAGCACCCTAATGCTCAATCTTACACTATGGGTATCTTCAGATAGCCTTTAATGGAGCTCTTCCTATTTCTACAAACATGGGAAATTTCACCCATTGTACGGTATAATAGAAAGGTGTCTAATTTTGTTCTTCCTTGAAAGCTTTTTCTACTAGTCACTATTTAAATAATAGCTTGTTTGCAAAAAAAGGGTGAGTACCTGTAACTTAAAAGTTGAAACCTCTCCTTCTAGCCAGTGGGCTAGAGAGAATTCGTTCTGTTGATGGCTACTGCCTACCATTCTCATATTCTGGGAAATGCACCATTACTGATGCTTTCAAAAGTTCCTTAATAGAGCGCACTGTGTGAGATCAATGCTCTTTAATATCCTTAATCTTAGCACGTAACTGTTTTTCTTTCCCTCTTTTTCCAAGAGACACCCGAAGTGTGCAAATCTCAGCCGACACACAGGCTAGCTCGTCCAAATGCAAACTGGTAACGCTGCAACACCAGAAAGGTGAACCATCCCGTTTGTGCAGAGAGAATCCCCTATACTTACGTTGGCTGGAAAACACACAGACATTGGTTTCTCGTAGCTGTTCCAGAAGCAACTCCTTAACACGATTTCAGCTGCAGACTTCAGGCAAGCAAGCAGAACAATGAATGGACGAACAGATGGACCCGCGATGTCTTTGCTTAACCTATTACTGAGCGGCCGCGGAGCCAATCACGGCCCGCAGAGCTCACAATTAGTTGGCTGGGCAGATGCAAGGCAACCTCCCCACCCTGCATCAGGTTCCGAGGTTTCTAAGATAAGCAAGTTGATGTCATTCTCAGGGTCTGCCCCGGGCAGCATGTGTATTAACGAGGGGTGTGCAGCAACAATAGGCCATACAAAAGAGACTAGCAGGCAGCTGCTGTATGAGAGCCAGAGTCATTAGGGAGCAGGCTGCCAACAAGAAACACCTGGCTTGGGCAGACTTCAGCTTCTCCTCATTGTTTCTAATTCATGAAACAAAGAAAAGAATTATTTTTTAAGTAGTGAAAATTGTGAGTTTCTATTAAAATGTATCAGTCTGAAGGAATATAACCCCTTCTATTATGGAAACAAAAAGTTCTTTGTCAGGAAAAATATTAAAGAGAAATAAATCTATCAGTAGCTATTGTAGTCCCCTTTTCTTGTTAGCAAAATTAATCATAGTGGTATAAAGCACAAGGAGGTATGAAAGGAGCCCACACTAAACACTGAAATGTATCCAGAAATTGCTTTCTGAATTTTCTGACACTTTTCCACATTAGTCAATAATTGCAACAAACTTGCATTTACATACAACTCTAAGAGTACTTGTGGGTAATTTCAGTGGAGGGAGGGAAAGTGTTTAAACTAAAACCACATAATATTAATATATGGAATAATGGATATTTTTAAGCAGTTGAAACATTAGAGCACTTGATAGAAAGGAACTATGAACCACTCTTTTGTTCTGGAGTCACTTATATTTGTTTGCGACAGAACTTCTTTCCTCTTTTTTTTTCACAGATCTGTTCTAGATGCCAAGATCTTTCCAGCTCTTCTCAAGGACAGAGTATTTGAACAGAAGTCTGGAGCTAGGTTATAGCCAACTCTTTATTGTTCCTATTTTCAACTGAAGTAATCTACACAGAAACATAAACTCCAGTCCACATCTCCCCTCAGTGTCCAACATTTCCATTGCCCTACACAGACATTTAGCAACATAACCGTAGCAAGGTTTGATGCTTGATAAAAAAAGGTGGTGTACTGTGGACTTTCAAATAAGAATTTGCCACTGCTGATAACTTCAATGAAGACAGGTCAACACACAGAAGGGATTCTGCATTTCCAAATGTTCATCTGAATGACTACTAGAAAAGCATATTTACTGAACTTCAGCATCGTTACATGACTAAAACCAATAATGAGAACCACAGAGGCAGCTGTCCTCCTCTGCTTGCGAGGACAGGCAAACTGCTGGGAAATATCTACTGTGATTTAACAGAAGAATGAGAATAGGTTTGTTAGAACTGTTTCTAGTAACTTCTCCAGCTTTATGTGGATATTAAAGCAATTCAACACAGTAAATGAAATTACATACCATCATGCTATTATACCGATGCATTTATCAGGTGCCCAGATATTAAAAGAAGAAACCCCAACTATAGTTTCTCTACACTGTCCATTAAACACTCCCCAAAACAACTACTAACACCACAATTTTGGAGCTTTTAAGTCAGAGGCAGGAGGAGACTCCACATTAATTTCTGCCACTGTGAACACAAAGACTGAGAGAAAGCTACCCACGAGCACAGTGGGACGCCTGATCCCCAGCACTGGATTAAGCCTCTTTGCAAACAGCGAATAAAAGCAGTGATCTGAAAAAGCTAATCAGTCCCTGCTGTGGTATTTAGACTACCTCAGTTGCTGGTATTGGATAACGTTAAGCATATTAAAACTTCTGTAGGCAAAATTGGAAGCCAGTCCAGTTCACCTATGCCCAAGAACCGCACTTAAATGCACGCAGGATCACTTGGCTGGTCATTTGTTGAGCTACCTCCCTGATAAGAGCCAGGCTTTTCTTTTGCAATACCAGAGATGCTTGCTTTGCAGAGACACGTATGATATCCTTTACATACATCTGTAACAGAGAACTCTGTGGCAGAGAAGTGCAGTACTTAGGGCTCTACAAGCACAACTAGTAAAAGTGTATGAACTGGCTTCGAAATCTACCTTAAAAATAATGTTGTAAGAAGTTCACTCGCAAAGATCTGGCCCCTCTGTATCTTCTACAGCAACAATAAGAATACCATCCTGTTCTGTGTACCACTCCAACTCTCCCCATACCAAGTGCCTGTCCTCAGGGAAGCAGAGATGAACTTTAGTTGCAGATTAGTATTCATGCAAACACCATGCTGCACCACTATGACCAAAGTGAGAATGAATGCAATCTGACTTACATTATATTGTTACATTTACAGAAAATATTGTAGCAAGCTGTAGTTGTGCAAATTAAGAAGACATTTTCTAATTATCTTGTGCACAACATCAGTTACTTAAACCAGCTGCCTCCTCTGGAAGCATCTTCTCAGCTCCTCCCTAAAAGAAGCTGGGTTGTTGAAGGTTTACAAGGTGTCATATCATCCTATTAAATCATCCTTGTGATGACAGAAAAGGATTCGTATCAATGTTTAACCAGTACATGAGGCTTCCTTGTGGGAATGATGAGCTCACCAAAGACACTTTAGTATGAAACACTGTGCCTCTGCCATCATATCTGTGAAAGGCTGTAAGAGCATAACCAGAAGGTACACAGCACAAAAGAACAAAGCAAGTTCTACTTCTTGTGCTAAAACCTCCAAATCCAAAAACTAGTTCAACAGCTTCCTATTACACAAAATACAAAGAGCTAGTAAATTAAAGCTAAACACAGCAAATGTAACAGCTCCTTCAAATTTCTGGTCTTGCAAGATGAGTAAACTATAAAAACCTATTTTTATGGCTGCTAGATATGGGACATTTTGTACAGTGCTTGTCAGGTCCCTAGTGCCACTTTAGATTAAACAGCAGGCCAGCACAAAATCCTGAATTGCCTGGAGGTGATAGGCTTGGAGATGCCATGGTGGAAGGAGATTTCAGAATGGCACACAGGAAGGGGATAGGATGCTGCAGAGAGACACAGACCAGGGTGTCTCTTGGTTTGGCTAAGGGGTGGGAAGGAGAGTCCCCTTTACTCCCCACCACTGCCCAGTTGGGTGTGAAAAGCATGCATGGAAGGATCAGAGAGACCAAAGGAGAGAGAGCTGGAGCAGCTGGGAAATTCAGACAGCAGAAGCTGAAGATATTAGGTAAGCACTGCTATAAGGCAGAAAAAACCCCCTACAAAAACTAAAAAACCTCAACCCCTCAAAAAACTAAAAAAAAAAAAAA